>JAJJWX010002052.1:0-403517 GCA_023529315.1 Papaver bracteatum
GATATGAATACGAAACAATGCCAGTCGTCCCACACAAATATGAATATAGTTGTTGAAATAGTAGTCGTTACCGTACCATACAATGCCAGTCGTGCCACACACACTCGTTTACTCTGCTTCGATAAACTATCTCCCCACTTCACAAAACTTAGTTTGGCCATCCACTTGGCACAACAAACAAGTTTATTTTCATAGTCCTATTAGATTTGCTCCAGTACTTAACCCTGGGGCACTAACATAAAACACAAACATTAACTGTTATCTCTTCTTCTTTTTTCTATCTGGTGGTTCAAGGACCAAGGTTCATATACCTCTGCAAAAATGGTGACATTTTGGAAATGAAAAGGTAGACCAGATTAAAGGATCTCAATGACCAAACTCTAAAATGATTAGATTGAAAAACAATGTAAGCTTTTAAACATGGTTAATAAACTCGGAATTAATTTTTCTTACGGTATGATTTTGCTATCCTTCTCCGGTACCCAAAAACACATGTTGATTTAACAAGTTTAATTAATTATTATTTTTATTTATAAACATGATGTAGGTGAAAAATACGGAGGAATGTGAAAGACCTGCTGCATCCAATTTTCAAACATGATGCCAGTGAAAATGTAGAAGAATGAAAATCTAGTTAGATCTGTTGCATCCAGAATGTTAAAATAACCCTTGGACTCAATGTTAAAATAACTGTTGGACATTGGGACACTATACACCATTATTTGATTGTTGGATGCTTACAATAATTCCAAACTATACTAGTAAAACCGTTGTCATGGTAGGAGGGCCGACCGAAGAAGAATCAGAAGATGGTGTTTGTCTGCGACTAATTTCTCCCCGTTTCAGAAAAAGTAATACTTCTGCTTAGTTTTAGAAAAAATGATATTTTTCTCCGTTTCAGGAAAGTGATATTTTCGCTCTGTTTCAAAAATAGAGCGAAAGTATCAATTTTCTAAAAAAGAGTGAAAGTATCACTTTTCCTGAAACGACATGTGAAAATATCACTTTTCCATAACGGAAAATTAGTCGATTTATAAACCAAAATATAGTTGCATGATGTGTTATGCGTCCTTTATGGTGGTTTGCGTAATGAATATGCATTCAATTTTCGAAAATTGTGCATAAAGTGAAAAGATCACTTTTCTTAAAACGAAGGGAGTACATTTTTTCTTTGAAGCATGTAGCATATGTTTTATTAGTTGCAACGGAAAATTAGTTTATGCATAAACTAAAATATGACTACACAAAGTAATGTATCCTCTGTGGTGGTTTGCATAATAGATGTACAGTAAAAACTCTATATATTGATACTCCATATAGTAATAAACTCCATATATTAAAGGAATTTCCATATTTGATTTAGCATGACTCTCCAATAAATTTCTACATATAGATATCTCCATAGGATGGTCATAGATACCCAATAACTTGTTAAAAGCGATTTTAGCATCTATTTCGGCCTCAGTAATAACATAAATTGAATTGGATTCTATTTTGGCATACTTTCCTCCAAGTTTTTTCTTCTTTTTTCGTATTGTAACTCGACTCAAGTCCATTTGCAATGGGAGAACAACCTCTAGGTTCTCCTTATGAATCAAATCAGTAAACGAAATTGGAGTTGAAAAATCATTTGTCACTAAACTATACTTAGTACCCTTAGTATCATGGTCCTCTTCTATTCTTGCTTCTTAAACTCTAGCATCTGAAGAGTTTGACGTTCCCAAATTTGTGCCTATCCAGTCATAGGGGTTCAAATCACAAATGGAAACTTGCTTTGTTTTTAGTTTGCCATCCTTATTTCCCTTATTCTTATTTTTTCTTCTTACGTAGGTCCATTCTGGAGGTGTAGCCAACAACTCCAAAGCTCCACTGCCACTCCCTTTTCAGATATTTTTTGTTGAAGTTTGTATCTTCCTTGTTGTATCCGCCTGTGCAAATAAGTCTTTTGAAGCATGCATCTCTGGATTCTCTGCATACTTTTCAACCTCTGTAGTCTCCCCCACCCCCCATTTGACGCTTCTTCTGTAGGTTTAACAGGTTTCTTTGCATTCAAGTGCACTTCTGAAATCTTGGGCCTCTGGGAATGAGATTCAATAGGTTCCACTGTATCGATCTCAAGTGAAACCTCTTCATTCCCTGCATCCCACGCTTCACTTCTACCATTGAGAGACACTTCGACAAACTAACTAATAGCATGCTCATTTCCATTAATACCATTCATATTTGTAGATCCCTGAATAGGTCCTACATTCTTAGTGCTAATGTTTTTATTTACTACTCCATTAACCTCAGGCTCAGTTGGCATGCAATGAATAGGTCCTGCATTCTTATCGCTAATGTTTTTCTTTACTACTTCTTTAACCTGAGGCTCAGCTGTCCGGCTCACCTTCTTTGTTGTCCACATGGGCATCTTTTTCTCTCCGCAAGACTTTGCATAGTGACCAAAAGCTTTACACACATCACACTTATACAGCTTCCAGTGATACTCTACTGGGAGTTCAAAGGCAAATTTACCGTCTATCAGCAGAGGTATGCTTTCTAGATAAGCAAAATCTACATCAATTTCTATACATACTCTTGCAAATGCTAACCTATACATACTCTTGCAATTTCTACATAAACTTGCTAAATTAGTTTTACCTAGTCAAGATAGTTTGTTATCTTCTAGGTTTCTTGTTTATCATATCAATATCTTATATCTAGGATGTAACATCATATCTGTAAGTTATGTAGATCAATAATATTATCACCCTACGGGGTTTCATTAGTGGACGTCAGCCATTAGTGCTGAACCACTCTAACATGCTTCCTCTCTATTTTCTCTGATTTCATATACCATTCATAAATATATGATAGGAATTGTATGAATAGCTTCATAGTCGTTCATTTTCCGCCGTTGAGTATGATTTTTTTGGTTGGCCATATGAGTTTATACATTTGACTTGAGTTCAGTTTTTTCCATAGCTAAATCACCATCACCAAATTCTGGCGTGAAAGGAAGGAAAGCAAGGTAGTGAAAAAACCAAAGAAGAGCTTAATTCACTTCGTTAGGAAAGAGACATTTTGGATTCCCTTCACCGCTCCATCAGAGTCTAAATCTAATTCACTTGGTTAAATCATGAAATCCATCTATTGTTGTTTGACTCGGAGGCTTGAATTTTGTTGTGTCACTGTGGTAGGTAGTAAAACTGAAAAGTCTTTCGACCATAAACTTTCTAAGAAAAATATCTATTCAGTTTACTAGGAAATATTTCTGGATGCACATCGTGTTTTACATATGTCAATTAGGCTGCTAGGCTCAGTTTCTATCTACTCTGAGAAGGATATTATGTGGTTTATCTCTGAGTTTATCTTTAGCCTTGGACATCAAACAATTTTTCAGCTATTTCCTTTTCCTTTTTTTTGTTCTTTCATATTTTGGTCGGTTCTGCATTTTTTTCCCCTTAGATTTCCCTTTAGAGGTTTGTATAACTGGACTTATGATTACACAGGTTCCATTCTTATGGTGAGTGGAAAGTGACGACCTCTAGAAGATTTACATGGTTTTGTTGAGTCGTCAGACTTTCTGGCTGCAAAATACCTGCATGAAGGTGGTAATTCAAATGGAGGAAAATCATTTTTCTCCCATTTTCACTTTAGGTTCACATAAATGGTATATCATTCAATCCCTTTCTTGTACTAGTATTATCTATATTACAGTTTCTGCTTTAATCAATACTCCAACTCTGCTATCATAGTGTTGGGCGATTGCTGGCTTTCAGTTGGGGATGCAATTTGAACTGTTACGTATCAGTTTACATGGTTGTTGTTGACTGTAAGAATTCGTGATATGTGAAATTCAATTTGGATGTTGTAGATCAAACTAATAATCAAATGGATAATTTTTGAAGGTTTTAAATTGTTGCTCTTGAACATTTGTCCACATAGGTAAAGAAGACCAGATGTTCTGCCTCTCCAAGGATGATAAGGAATGGGGTTTTGATGACTTCATACAAGTAAATGAACTCAAAGACCCTAGCAATGGGTATATCCTGAATGATGTTTGTAATGTTGAAGTTGAATCATGTTTAAACTTAACACTAGAATCTAAAGAGGTTGGTAGCTTGTTGTCCCTACAAACCAATAGTGATGATCCAAATTGGCCTTGGTATATCATGAATTACTGTATTGTATATGTTGATTTTCTGATGCAGGAGTTGGTTCCCATTGAACTCATGGAATTTGTTGAGCATGATCCAGTTACCAATATTATCTATACAATCTAGTACTTCAGTTTGTTGGATAACAGTTCAGCTTTTATCTATGCATTTTGCCAATTCTCTAAAGTATCGGAGGTACGTGGTTTTTTTATTTTTGCTGACCTTGAAATAAAGGCGTATATATAACATTGTTTAAACCAGAGCAGCCTAGGATGCATGAATGATGTTTACCATAATGTTCATTTCTGCTGCCATATCAATTGAGGAAAAAAATATTTCTTTGCAAATTGCAATCCTTAAGTACTAATCCTGAGGTAAATAATATACCCTCGGCTCTATTACTAATTTATTTTAAATGTTTCTGTTTGGCGCGCACACACTCAGGGTTCTGGATCAATCTTACATTCCGCCAATGAAGAAGAACTAGAAGAAGATGAGGTATTTGGACCGAATGTGATAAAATGTTCACCAAAACTACTCAGAGTGGTAAGTTTTATGTTCTTGTTTAATTTTCTTAAATTTAATCTTATATCAATTCTAGTGGAGTATATAATCATATTTAGGATGCAGGCGCCTCAAATGTATTATGGAGGTGGTACCCTTATGAACTTGGAGGTGGAGTTGGCAAAGGGGTTCTTAGCTCAAGTGTAGTTGTTATGGGTAAATTAACGGCGCAGCTCTTGGCTGCTTTGTAAGTTCCTGCATGAATGTATATCATTATCCTTGTGCATTTGGCACTTCAATTGTGGATGAGAGGATTTTAGTTACAGGTGTAGTCTCAGTTTACTAGGAAACATATCTCGAGACATCAAATAATTTTTCACCTACTTGTTTTTTCTCATATTTCATTTCAGATTCTCTATTTTCGTGAAATTTTAAAGTTCCCATCAGAGGTTTTGTATAGCTGAACCTATAATCATACAGGTTCCGTTCTTACATCAAGGAAATAGGAGACTGCAGTGCTATTGGATCCTCTCTGCAGATGTTTTGAGTATTAAATATTGGAATCTAATAAGAGTAAGAAGAGGCTACTCTTCTTAGTCAAGAACCTTCTTGAACTCACCAGTTGTCTTTATATGGGTATGGGTGTCCTTCAACATAATCAAAATGGTGTCATTTATGTTTTTGTTAGAAATTTGTTTTCCTTAGTAATACAAATAGTTCAATTTGCATACACCCTCATTTCCAGTTTTAAAGGTTGTGTGAAGCATATCTGAAAGTGTCGAAGTAATCACAAGATGTTGTTTCTTGCAAATGAGTCTGTCAATCCACCCAATTCATATCTGTTCATGTTAGTATTGTTAATTAAGTCTTGTTTGTAGCGGTTTTAAAGCGGTACGTGAATTGATTTATTGTGTTTCCTCCGGGCTCATTGCTTCATTTAGCATTTCTGAACTTGGCATATCTCCGACCCTTAAAGGCTTGCGTGTTCATGCCTTCTATAGTTCCATTCCTTCAACTCTAAAACCATATTATTTCCCATAAACCCCTATAATAACCAAAAATCGCTACATCCATGAGAAATCGCCCAATATCTTTTATGGTTGGTGATTAGGCACAAGCATTGCAGTTTCATGTCCAAAATTATAACCGGGAATTTCTGTAGAAACCCCATATAATATAACTGAGATTTTTAAACGAATATTGGTTTGAAGTTTCTTTCACAACTTGTAGAGATTGATTTCATTCATAGTATTTATATGGATTACATGAGGTTACATATATGAATACGAAACAGAAATAAACTAAAGAATATGTACATCAGTAGAACCGGACTTTACAACATGACTAAACCTAAACAACTATAGACTAGGACTTCTTAACAAAAGAATAGAGGACCAGGGAAGGTTATAACAACTTATACATATGTGAAAGATGTATATACACACGTGAGATTTGATACCCCCCTCAAGTTGGAGCGGCAGAGCCAGAACGAACGCCCAACTTGCCCACCAAACGACCAAATTGTGGAGCTCCCAATGGCTTCGTAAAAACATCTGCTAGTTGATCAGCGGATTGAAGATGTTTTGGAAAAATCAAACCACTGAGTAATTTTTCACGAAAAAAATAGCAGTCTATTTCTATATGCTTAGTCCGTTCATGAAAACCCGGTTTTTGAGCAATGTGAATTGCAGCTTGACTATCACCGGAGACAGTGATAGGTAGAGGACATGGAATATGCATATCAGTGAAGAGATATTATAACCATTGTAATTCTGCTGTTAGATTAGCCAAAGCACGATATTCGGCTTCAGCAGAAGAACGAGCCACAATAGGCGGTTTCTTAGATTTCCATGAAATAGGGCTATCGCCTATTTTGACTAAATAACCCGTAGTGGAACGACGAGTGAATGGAAAACCTGCCCAGTCAGAATCCGTGAACCCATGTAGGTAAAGAGAACTACTGTAAGACAAGAATATGCCATGACCAATGGTTCCCTTTAGATAACGAAGAATATGATGAGCATCATCCATGTGAGATGTGTGAGGTTTCTGCATAAACTGACTCAAATAATTTACTGAATAAGTTATGTCAGGACGAGTAACTATAAGATACAGAAGACGACCAATAAGGCGTCGAAAAGGACTTGGATCCGACAATTCCTTACCATCAGTGGGTGTTAACTTAAGATGTGAGTCCATTGGAAAAGGTGAAATACGAGTACCAGTGAGACCAGAATCTTTGAGAATATCAAGGATATATTTTCGTTGACAAAGGAAAATTACTTTAGAAGAACGAGATACCTCAATGCCTAGAAAATATTATAAGCGGCTAAGGTCTTTAATAGAAAAATGAGAAGCCAGACGTAGCTTAAGTGAATTGATGAAGCTATCATTTGTGCCAGTTATAATTATGTCATCGACATAAACTAAAACAAAAATTTAAGTTGTACCTCGATGATATGTGAATAGAGAGTGATCACATAGAGATTTTTGAAAGCCTTCGGCTAATAAGATTGAGATTAGTTTGGCAAACCATTAACGAGAGGCTTGTTTAAGGCCATAGAGAGATTTATTAAGTTTAAATACTTTAGACTCACCTTTACGTGCTAGACCCGGCGGAATGCGCATATAGATTTCTTCATCAAGATCACCTTGAATAAATGCATTGTTCACATCCAACTGATGTAATGACCAGCCTTTAATTTCCGCAACAGACAGCAACACACGAACCGTGACTAACTTGGCAACCGGTGCAAAAGTATCGTAATAATCAATTCCTTCCTATTGGGTATATCCTTTCGCAACAAGACGAGCTTTATATCGTTTAATGGAACCATCTGAGTTAAATTTGATTTAAAAAACCCACTTACAGCCAATTGTTGTTTTACCGGTTGGTAAATCAACCATTATCCATGTATTATTTGCTATCAAGGCCAAAATCTCTTTAGCCCTTGCAGCACGCCATTTTGGACATTTGTTAGAAATACGAGTGTTTCTCGCAAAGAAAAAATAGCCAAAAACACGGAAATTAGTATAATCTGGAGGTTGTTGAAGTAGTATCTCATGAGGAGATTTATGAGATAATACTGTAGATGGTAACTTATTTATTAAATAAGCAGTATCAAGAACACATTCTCTCCAAAAATGCGTATTGGAATCGTAAAGACTTTTTTACGTTTAACAAGTGTCGATGCTTGCGTTCAACAACGCCATTTTGTTGTGGAGTATAAACACAACTTGTTTGATGTGGAATTCCATTTTCATGAAACCAGGATTGAAGTTCTTTCGATTTAAATTCAGCACCATTGTCAGACCGAAATTTTTCCAATGATGGGATGATTAAATTATCGACACCTGAGGAAATGGCGGTAACCTTATGAGCAAACTGAGTCATAACAAAATTAAAATAATATTGAAGAAACTTTAAAGTTTCTGATTTATTTTTCATTAAAAAGACCCAAGTGCATCGAGAGTAGCCGTATACAATAGTAAGAAAGTATTTTGCACCATAAAGAGACTGAATTGAAAGGGACCCCATATATCAGCATGGATTAATTGAAAAACATGAGAAGATAAAGAAATACTTTTATTAAATTTAAGGCGAGTTTTCTTCTCCCTTGGACAAACATCACAAATGTGATTACAGTGAGATTGAATGTAAGGAAATTGACTAGCTAAAAATTTAAAACAGTCCATGTTTGGATGGCCGAGACGGCAATGCCATGGATTAACAGACTTATTTGTTTGAAAAGATAAAACAAATGGTTGCGAACTGAAGTGGTAGAGGGTTAAAATGTATTTACTCGATCCAATCTCCGTTTTCGTTTGACGGTCCTGAAAAACGCAAGATCTGTTTGAGAATGAGAAACAACAATTAGCTGTTTGAGTCATTTGGCTGATAGAAAGCAAGTTATATTTAAAACTTGGAATATAGAAAACATTCAACAGTTTGATAGTGGTGATAAATCAACACACCCAATATGAGTCACAGATGTATGTGATCCATCTGGTAATTGAATATGGATTGGTTTATAAACCAAGTTATGAGAAGTGAATGATGATATGGAAGAAAAAATGTGGTGAGTAGCACCACTATCTACAATCCAAGAATTAATAGTACAATAAAGAGACATACCTGCTAAGTTTGGGAAAGGAGTATTATCACCAGTAGCAGCATTGGGTTCCAGCAGTGACAAGAGATGCTGGTATTGATCCATACTAATATTCGGTGTAACATGGGGGACAGGTGCAACAGTAGGGATGATAGAAGCAGGCATAGGAGCATCAGAACCACGAGAAGATTTTGGTAAATCTTTAGGGTAACCGTTCAACTTCCAGCAAGTTGTTCGAGTGTGACCAATTTTGGTACAATAATCACATAATCGCATGGGACGTTTATTATTTCCAGGAATATTGATTCCTCCAGTACCAGGTTGTGCATAGTTCCTCGAATTTCTATAATCACCACGGGAGACATTCAAAGTAGCTGATTCAATAGATGGAACAGAAGAAGAATTTATACCTTGTTGCTCTTCCTCCTGCCTGACATGATTGTAGATTTTAGCAGATGAAGGCATAGGCTCCATAAGAAGTATTTGACTACGTAGAGAAGAAAATCGATCGTGTAACCCTTGTAAGAACTCCATGGCTTTATCTTGATTGTGATGGTCAACATAGTTTTTGACGGATCCACAAATACATGGCTTAGTAGGACGAAAAACATCCAACTGATCCCAAAGAGATTTGAGTCGCGTGTAGTACATTGCAACACTGAGATTGTCTTGTTTCAAATTGGAGATGGATTGCTTTAATGCATACAGCTTGGATGCATTGTGATGGGAGAAACGAGATTTGATTTCCAACCACTGTTCTCTTGCAGATGGAAAGTTCATTGTGCTTCCTCTGATTTCAGGGTCAACAGAGTTGGAAATCCAACTTCCAACGAGATCATCACAACGCGTCCAGTGTGGAAGATCGACTGAACTGGTTGGTTTCTTTACCGTGCCATCATTATAGCAGGTTTTTCCTTTTGCACTAAGTGCTTTCATCATTCCCCTACCCCAGGTACATTAATTGTCGCTGGTTAAAAGAGGAGTGAATATCACAGATGTGGGGTTGTCTACTAGATGAACATAATAAGGACTGCTTGGAGATAGTGCAGTATCCTTATCAGATATTGTGTGAGGTTCTATGATAGGTTCGGATTGAGTATCATTAATATCCATGAAGATGAAGTTTCAGAAAAGAAAAAAAAAACCTAGCTCTAATATACCATAAACGAATATTGGTTTGAAGTTTCTCTCACAACTTGTAGAGATTGATTTCATTCATAGTATTTATATGGATTACATGAGGTTACAAATATGAATACGAAACAAGACTAAACCTAAACTGCACAGTTTACATGAGGTTACAAAGAGGAACTGCACAGTTATTATTCAGGTTTATTTACATCGACTCAATTTGTTTTTCCAAGTTTTGATAACTTACACTTTCCTCAGATTGATGCTACACAGAACCGGTGGATGGAAAGGCCGTTCGAAGAGGAGGAGGTACGTGGTGTAATTATGAAATTTGGTAAAAATAAGGCACCGGGCCCGGATGGATATACAATGGGGTTTTATAAACTTTGTTGGCATGTGTTGAAAGATGATGTAATGTTAGCGATACGGGAATTTTTTGACAAAGGAGTGGCGGATTGGAGGTTGAATGTTTCTTTTCTTAAGCTGATCCCGAAGAAAGAAGACTAGTCAACTTCCAAGGACTTCAGGCCGATAAGCTTAATAAGCAGTTTTTACAAAATTATTTCGAAGGTTTTGGCGGAAAGATTGAAGGTGGTCATGCCTAATCTTGTTTCTCATTCTCAAGGTGCGTTTCTCAAAGATAGGAAGATCTTGGACGGAGTTCTTGTTGCTAATGAGTGCATTGATAGTAGACTAAGACAAGGCAAACCAGGTATTTTATGCAAGGTGGATATGGAAAAGGCGTTTGATAATGTTAATTGGAATTCACTGTTTACTATTCTTAAGAAGCATGGTTTTGGAGATAAATGGGTAAAGTGGATTCATTGGTGTGTTACCTCTGCTCAGTTCTCGATTATTGTTAATGGTGTGGCTACAGATAGAATCAAACCGTCGAAAGGTGTGAGACAAGGTGATCCGTTATCTCCTTTTCTATTTATTTTACTGGTGGAAATTCTAGCGAAATTATTAGAAAAGGCGGTTCAAGATGGAAGCATTGAAGGTTTTCAGGTAAAGGAGGGGGGAACTTCTATTTCTCATCTTCAATTTGCTGACGATACTTTGATTTTCTTAAATGCTTCTAAAGAAGAGGTCCGACGACTTCTTCTTATTTTGATAATTTTTGAGGTGTTAACGGGCTTAAAACTTAATCTGGAGAAGAGCTCGATTACAAGTGTTGGGGCAGATAATTTAGTGGAGGAGTTGGCAATGGAGATGGGTTGTAAGATTGCAGTTTTTCCGGTAATTTATTTGGGTCTACCTGTTGGAGCTTCATATAGAAATGTGGCAGTTTGGGATATTGTGATAGATAGAATGCAGAAAAGATTGGCAGTGTGGAAGAATAAGTATCTTAATAAGGCGGGAAGGTTAGCTTTGATAAAATATGCTCTGTCAAGTCTTCCAACTTACTCTCTGTCTTTACTTCACCTTCCAGCTTCGGTGGAGAAGAAACTTAATACCATCATGTGTAAGTTCTTATGGGGAGTAACTGAGGAGGAAAACAAGATGAGTTGGGTTGGGTGGAAGAAGATGAACAAGCCAAAGGAATATGGGGGTTTGGGAATAAGAAATTTACGGTTAGTAAATAGATATCTTATGGCTAAATGGTTGTGGAGATTCTCTAAGGAGAAGCAAGCTTTATGGAGGCGAATTATGGTGGAAAAAAAAATGCTGATTCGAAGTTCTTGGTACCGGAGGAGAAGAATTGCAGTATTGGAAGAAGTATGTGGCTGATGATTATGAGGGGAAGACCGGATTTGCAAGAGTGTGTTGAACTGGGAGTTAGAAGTGGTAAGGAAACTAGATTCTGGCATGACTGGTGGTTTCATAAGGAGTCTTTCAAATGTAAGTTTACTAGACTTTTTAAAATCAGTCTTCAGAAACAGTTTACTGCGGAGGAAGTTTTGGGTACGGCGTGGTCTTTATCTTTTAGCAGGGAGTTAAATCCGGCAGAAAGAATAGATTTTTTGGAGTTAAGAGATGCTTTGAACTCGGTTACTTTACAGGAGGGGGAGGAGGATGTTTTACAAGGGGATTTTTCGTCTAAGATTTTGTATTCCAAACTCTGCAGGGAGGAGGTAGAATGGGAGTTTGCAGGTTTATTGGAGGTGAAACATATTCCACCTAAGGTAATCTTTCTTTGCTGGGCTGGTTTACATAAATCTATTCCTACTAGAGTAATGCTGGAGCATAGAGGCATGCAGATTTCTAGTAATTTATGCCCTCTTTGTAATACTGAACCAGAGTCACTTCATCACCTATTCATTCATTGTCAGTGGTTGGCGGAAATTTGGAGTTATTTTATTAAGTCTTGCAGGCTTAGTTGGGTGCAGCCAAACTCTTTTGCTACTCTATTACAATATTGGCTTTCTTTCAATTTTCACGACATAAGGAAGGACCTTTGGAAGTTGGTCCTTTTTGCTGTTTTGTGGGAAATTTGGAAAGAGAGGAATGCGAGAATACATGGGAAGAGGCCGAAGACGAAGGAGGAGTTTAAAAAACTGGTTAAACAAACCGTTCATCTTTGGTCGAGTAATTTGAAGATTTTCAACCATTATTCTTTGAATCAGGTGTTATTTCAATGGGAGACTATTTTAGGAGTGTAATTGGTTTTGAGGAACTCTTTTATGGTTTTTCTAGATCTTTGATCAAGACTTGTATTTGTATTATACTTTTCTTTTAATATATCCTTACAATTTCTAAAAAAAAAAGACTAAACCTAAACAACTATAGACTAGGACTTCTTAACAAAAGAATAGGAGGACCAGGGAAGGTTATAACAACTTATACATATGTGAAAGATGTATATACACACGTGAGATTTAATAATTTTCAATAGAAGTTCATGTCCTCTTGCTAATAGGATGAAGACTTGGGTAACATGTTGAGATTAAGAATGATGCTGCTGGTGGAAGCTGAACAAGAGTCTACTGAGAATATCTAGGGTATAGCTGGCCATGACCAGCACATTCAGAGTCTCAATTTTTTAGACCACATATAACTGAACCACTCAGCCTTCCGGATCATGAATGCGCAAGGCTGAGTAGTTCAGTTATATGTGTTCTAAATATTAGGTGTTATCTGTGCATCTAAGGAAAAAACAAATACATTCAAATTAAAATGACATTCATGGATGTTGGTTCTGATCATCCAGATGAAAACTAAAATAACGCATTAGTTGGTTCTGTAGCATCTTGTCCTGATCTGGCTTCTAGCACCAGGAGGTGGTTTCAAGTTACTCATCTTGATCATTGAATCACCAAAATCTGTCATAAATTTTTCAGGAGAGAAACTGTAACGCTTGACAAGACGATCAGCATCAATAGATTTGAGGAGTTCTTGGTGTGAATGGAGGAGACCTCTTTTAGCCAACAAATCATTGAAGTACGTAACATCGAAATTGAACTGTTTTCCATCGAGTCCTACTGTAATACTGTCACCGCCTACGGGTGGACACAACAATCTTCGCTCTAGAACAAACTTCGGATCGATATTGGTGTCATTGTAGATCCGGTCTCTAAAGTTGACACATCGAGCTTCACCAATTGTGTGAGCGGCAGATAGAACTACAAGGTCTTGGAGGTTAAGGTCTTTGTTTTGGAAGCTAGTCAGAAGCTCATTGATGTTTTGAGATGGTGCCGGCAGGTTTGTGTTCGCGTCCGTCCAACTTGCGGTTACTGCATCTTTTCTTCCTAATTCCACTTTGTATGATGGACCTCCCAACTAGGCAACAATTTGAGACATAAAATTACCAAATTAGAAAGCTTTCAATCAAATAAATGAAAAAATGATGTTGATATATAGTATCAGTTGAAGTCTCAGTAACACTTACTGCTACGACAGAATCACGAGCTGCAACAGCCAAAATGTCAGCACACGAGACCACATTAATTGGGCAAAATCTGTTAATATCGGCCTTGATTCGATCGATCACCTCAAAACCTCTAAGGGAGTTATTGTTCTGAAACGCAGTCCTCTCACCAATGAAATTATCTTTGTCAGCTAAGAGAACTGAACCATCACAACCCTGCAACAAATACACAGGAGAAAAGAGTTATTAATGTACTCGGTGACTGATTAAACTGATCTGTTTCGTTACGTACATTGACAAAACAATCAGCGAAATGTAGACGGAGTAAGGATGCTCCCATGCGTGCTTCACGTTTGATAACATTCTCAACGGTTCCCCTGATGATATTAAGTGCCAGGGGACATTGTACGAAATCAAATATCTTCCGTACATTTGGCAGAGCTACAAGTATCTGCGCATCTGAGTGAACAAATATGGTAGCGAAGATCACCACACAACATAAAACAAAATACGAAGAAGAAGAAGAAGAAGAAGAAGAAGAAGAAGAAGAAGAAGAAGAAGAAGAAGAAGAAGAAGAAGAAGAAGAAGAAGAAGAAGAAGAAGAAGAAGAAGAAGAAGAAGAAGAAGAAGAAGAAGAAGAAGAAGAAGAAGAAGAAGAAGAAGAAGAAGAAGAAGAAGAAGAAGAAGAAGAAGAAGAAGAAGAAGAAGAAGAAGAAGAAGAAGAAGAAGAAGAAGAAGAAGAAGAAGAAGAAGAAGAAGAAGAAGAAACCATTGTGATTGAGGAATGACAGAGGTCGTTGAATGGTAAGAAGAATGATGCCGTGGCTAGCCTTTATATAGACTTGCTTAATTAGAAAGAAAAGGACTAGACAATATTAGGAATGTCTATTAAAGATATCTTGCAATTATCTATTAATGATTAACCAGAACATGCATCCAAGTACTAGTTGATGTTATCCAAAAGGAGGTCCAATTGCCTGGACAGATCGATCATCTGGGAAAACGACACTCCCAAATTCAATGAACAATCCGATTAATTTAAACGTGTGCAAACAATATGTAAGTTAGTGCTGCGCCACATTGCTTAATCTAGTTTAAACAAACGCTTAAACAACTTACATTTTCTTGAATAGGAAAAGAAAAGAATTTTACCTCAAGTTTATTTTATACTCCCTCCCTACCTACCTATTATATTCGCGGAATATTACATTTTTCATGTACCATTAGATAGGCAGAGTGCAATTTCAAGATGATTTTTAACCATTTTATCCCGATTTATGTTGTTTGGTTATCCTCACAATTGAGTTTATGTCTCCAACATAGGAAATATAATACAGGGTAAAACAAAAATAATCATAGATATTTATGAAATCAAAAACGAATTCTTAATCAAAGTGATTTTAATTATCCGCCTATATATGTGGTACGGAGGGAGTATTATTTTTAGAAATGTGTGCCGTCTATTTAATTATTATTAATGAAATTGATTAACAAAACTAATTATGATTAGTGATTGGATTAACTAATTGATTTGATTAACATTTTTGAAAATCAATTTTTTTCCTTTTTTTTTTTAATTATTTAGAGGTTTTATATGCATTTATGGTTGTAGATTAGGAAATTTGGATAAGGGGCAAAAGCGTCATTTTGAGACCATAGACAAAACTCAACTCTCACGGGAGAGATTAAGTCCTTGGTCCTCAAGGCACCAATAGCCACGATTTCTAGTACACGTCCCCGCGAGACACTGTTGGTCGTGATGCCGTGATTCCTAGCGCACATCCACGAGATACTACTGGTCACGTAGGTTCTGTAGAGCGTAAAACGACCCCGAAAGACTTATGAACCAGAACAACCACAATTCCAGCATGTCTTTGCGAGACGCAGCTAATTGTGATGCCATGATTCCTAGTATACATCCTTGACGAGATATTGCTAGTCATGTAGGCTATGTATATGCGTAAAAATGTCCGCTGGAGATATGCATTCTCCTGTAAGCACGACTCGTCCTATTTGAGATCAAGGATTGATTCTTCGTACATCTTCGTGAGGTACAATGGTCATGTCTACTTTAGGATCTGACTCGAAGCTCTGAGAGGGTTCTGACTTCAAACTTAGCATGATACATCATCGAAATCGATGAATATGAAGCTCAATGTCGATTCGACCTGAAGAGGCGAAATAATACCTTAAATAGGAGGCGCAATAAGACCTTGAAATAAAACAATAAGACCTCATGAAGGAAAAAAGAAGAAATAAGATCTGAATATTCTCCGAAACCTTAAACAGACCCTTTTCTGGAAATTTACGCATACCAAAATAGTTATTAGCAGAAGTATGCATACCAAAGTAGTTTTTAGCAGAGTAGAGAAAATTTAGCATAAGTACGCATACCAAGATAGCTATTAGCAAGGTTGTGAAATAGTAAATCGCGGATCGAATCGGTTTTTAAATTTGAGAATCGAATCGTATGTTAAAGCGTGAATCGAAGATTCATGGTTGATTACTAAATCGTATGTTTTCTTGTAAAAAAAATATTCAATTTTATGGACTATGGAGTATCCAAGGAAGATCACCTAATTTTGGTCTTTGTTTCACATATATATTAATAATGTTCCTTTAACATCAACAAAAATCTGTGTGGAGCATTGGTTTGAGCCAACTCATGTGATCAGGAGGTCTGGGGTTCGAGACTTATGCCTTTCATTTTTTGGGAATTCCATTTGGACCTAGGAAATTAAGTTAAGAATCGCAATCAAACTAGGTTGACTTGGGATTTAGAGGAAAAACGATTCGCAAGCACGATTCAAATCGAACTTGAGTGAAATGAATCGCATCGTGTGATTCAAATCGTGAATCGCAGGATTTTAAAAACCATGGATATTAGTACATCATTTTCAACCACTTCACTAGATTTTGTGTTTTCCCGTCATTCTTACTAATTTCAGTCGCCTCACTCAACTATAATCGGATATCATCCTGTTTTTTTCCAGTTATACATAGTTTTATCAGAATGTCTTTCGACTCTGGTCAAATTTACTCGTTATCTACCAATTTTATCCAAATCTCTCGTCCACGATCTATTTCTACTGGGTTCCACAGATTTATATGGATATTTATCAATTCAAGCTGAATTTTCACCAATTTCACTTGTTATCCTTTATCTTATCTGATATGGGTCGGCCTCACTCAATTTCTCATGATTCCAACGGTTTCTTCAGTTATCACCAATTTAACTGAATGTCCACCGACATTAATCAATTTCATCTGCTATCTATTAAGATATCGCTCGACTTCACCCAATCTTTACTCCTTTAAAAGGCCAAGTCATATGAGCTCCCACATCGCACGGTGAGTATGACACCCCTCTCAAATTAAATAAGATAAAAGCTTTCAACTAGAGCAATTCTGGAAAGGACAAGTGGCGGGATTCTATTGGTTGGACCATTAGAACATGAATTACACTCTTTTATACCTTATATTTAACTGACTGTTTATAACGCTGTTAGAAAAAATGTGGGTACACAATACTTATGTTAGCTTTTGTGCTTAAATAATTCGTTACACTTTGTTTACACCAAATCTTAACTGGACGTTAATTGACGCCGTTGGTGTGGAAAACACCTACGTGAAAATACCTACATCTAACTAGATCAAATGCCAACAGAGATACCATTTATCGAAGATAGTTTATCCTCTTCTTATTCTTCTTATTCTCTTCTTCTGTTCTTGATCTCTTTCTACCTGTCGAATTCAATTCCAAAGGTTTAGATGAATCGAGCTTTTTTTTTTTTTTTTTTGTGAGCGATTCATGTAAATATTGAGATTTAGATAAATCTAAGAAAAGGGTGATGAATCCGGAAGCTAATTGAGAAAAAATAGAAATTATGGTTTCCTCTTGAAATACTTTTCTTTTTCTTATGCAACAAACTCCTACCATTTCTTCTCCGACAAACCATGGTTCTTCATCATGAATCAGTTGAGTTTTTGCCGTCAATTTGAAAAATGGGTTTCGAGATTTCACAGAAAAAAGGTAAAATCTCTATCTCTTTCCCTAAGAATCTCTTTAGGGTTTTCATATAAGAACTGATTTGATATTTGAAACGATTAATATTTTAAGCTTTCTTTGGGACAGAGTATCAGTTTCTGTGTATCTATTTTAGGGTTTTGTGAGATTCGATTTGGATTGATTCTCTGTGGGATTTGTTCTCAACAACATAAGGTAATGATTTCGTACTAAGTTTTCGTTTTTTTTTTTCATTTAATGTTATGAAATTTTAATGGGGGTGCACAGACCAGGCCTTATAACAAACCCTTAGCAGAGACTCAGAAATTGAAAGGTGATAGAACCCCTTAAAGCTTATTATGCACTTCGTAAATAAGATATTTAAATGATCAAAGGTGGCAATTGGGTTCTTACCTTTTAGCTTTTGGTTGTAGGGGTAGAATTTCATTAGGTTTGTCCTGATTTCTTTAGGGATTTGAATAATTGAATTTGCAGATGAGCTATTTCATTGAAAATGCCCAAACATTGTGCCCCAAAGGTTTTTATCGATATGGATTTAATTTATGACACTACACCATTTTTTCAGATTCGAAACGGTTTTTGAGCATTACGAATCGGGGTTGTAACGGTTCATGACCGTTACGAAAAGGGGTGCTACAATTTTTTCGCAACGGCCCACTAGCCGAATTACTTAATTATTTTAAATAAATTGGCCCTTGTAACAGCTTGAAGCCGTTACTACGTGGCACTGTCGTAACATGCTCGAGCCGTTACGAATTTATTTAGTAACAGGACGTTGTAACAATTTCAAGCCGTTACGAATTTTTTTGTAACTGTAAAAAAATTACCGACGGTCAACCTTAACCTGGTCAAAATCTGTCAGCAATGACCAATTTTGACCGGGTCAAGGTTGACCGGCAGCTTATTTCGGCCGGAATATGCCGGGATTGCAAATAACCACCTGCATACACATTTCATTCTATCGATCATCCATATCTAACAATAGTTTCAATCAATTCATACCATACTCAATCAATTCATATCTACACATTCACATAAAAAAAACAAAAAAATTTCTAAGTACCAATTTATTTATTTTTTGTGTTAAGTATCAAATTTTGAGGGAATACATAGATAGAAATTTACTAAGGTCCAAAGTTCAGTTCATAGAAAGTTGAAAAACTTTCTAACTTCCTAACTTATATCTAAGTTTTCCCATGTCACAGGCTAATAGAAACAGAAACACGACTCACATAAAAGCCATCTCATGCCACAGACTGCTGCATCTGAAGCAGGATTGGAAAAGTTGATGGAATCCAACGTGACATAAGCTATGCATCTTTAATCCAATGGACAATGCTATTACAGGAGCTCTCTACCAATAAAGAAGCAACTACGCAATACTTCACCTGCAGACACAAAACACTGTTAACAACGATGTTGTTAGACAAGAAAATTAGGCAAATGCAAAAGTGTAAACCAAATTTAGTCGGTTAGAGATAGATCATAACATCACGCATAGGACAATACAAAAAGGATAACATAATCAAAAAACAAAGACTGGTGGAATAGGAAATCATGAAAACAGTTATAAAGAGCTCGAGGGATTACCAAGCTTACAAAGAGGGGAACTAAATCTATCCAGAAATATGTATGCCAACCTGCACATTGGAATAAAAAAAGGCTTTTAAGACAGTTTGTAAGATCAACATTCCAGGAAAATAATTAGCAGGTTGAATTTAAAATCAAAGACTTTGAGTTGTTTGTAACTTACTAATACATATTTCTCTTCTTGGCGATTTCGTACTAGATTGCTTTGTGCTTCATGTTGTTTGATCACATATCCTTTGCTGATATAAAACACAGTAGAAATTTAGTAAAGAAACTCGTAGCCAAGACTTCATAATGTCGTATGCCTTGAATATAATATCTATTGAAGGAACAATTTGCACAGAAAAAATACAAAAGAAAGCAAGTTTAAGTGGAGTAATAAAGAAAGCAAGTTTAAACTGAATGCATTTTACGAATACTTAAGATAGAATATGCGGACACAGAAAAACCAAGAGGTACCTGCATCCTCCTCCTAACAACATCTAGTCGGTATGTAAATGTCTGACCAAACAACCCAGCGACATCCCCACAAGATAGACGCAAGATATGCTGAGAATGTAAACTACACAAACCATGACATATACACTCTTTAGGACTTGTAACCTACAAATCTACACAAATATGACTCACATAAAATTGCGACATTGCGAGATCCAATTTTAATTCTTAAAAGAACACCTTGATGACAAGTATGACAAGAAAATACTAAGAATATGAAGGAGAAACAACTGGCATGTTCAGCCAAACTACGCAGAAAAATCAAACATTTGAAGACTGAAACTCAAACAAAGCAAACATTGGAAGATTACAATACCTTTAATCTTTTTTCCTCAAAAGCATATTGTAATTACAAAAGTAAGAATAAAAGAAAAAGAACTACTATGAAAAAGCATTCAACATATAAGTTATCTTTGATTGATCATCTGAAATGTATATGGAAATGCATTCATATACTTTGGCAATATGCGACTTGAGAGATCGAGTACCTTTTTAATGTTTGATGAACTGCATTCATCAAATACACGAGAACTTCCAACTCTGAAATCCAGTTGCTTCTGATGCTTTAATCTACGATGCTCATCAAAACTTTTCCACCCTTCAAACTGCTTGTGTGACACAATACTTGGATACATAAGACTATCACCTCTTGCACAAGTTTTAAATAAAAAAAATAAAAAGAAATCAAAAGTCAATACCTGACTAAGGATATCAATTGTGATTTCTGTATTATGAAAATCAAGAGTCGAGAGCTGGGTGCACAGTTTGAATAGCGCCAAAGGAAGGGATTTGAGGCCATTATTACTCAGATGCAGAGCCTACACAAACATGTGACTAAGTAAATGATGATATGATTCAGATAATTGACAATGGTAGGAAAAAAGAAGATTGGAGTACCTTAAGATTCCGTAAACTCCCAACTGTGTCAGGCAAGTCTACCAAGAGATTGGATGCAAGATCAACCTGCACCAAGAAATTTTTTTGGATCACAAATCCAAGTTATATACATATATATATATATATATTTTACTTGTAACAAATATAAACTTTTGGATAGTAAAGTAAGATCAGAATACCACCTCGACAAGGGAGACAAAATTCCCTATATACGACAGAACTGAGCTTATCCTGCCACCAAAGCAATACCATGAATAATTTAGAGAGAACAATTAATTTAACTACGGTAAAATTCACAAAGTGAATGTTATAAACGTGAGTATTACCTGTTGTTAAAGAAGACTACCTGTGCTTTCTGTAATAATGTCATCTTTGAATCTCCGAAGCTCGGCCTTCTCTCCCCCAAAACTTTCTATACTTGAGAGCCTATTCTCACAAAATAAAAATCTTAGAGATGGAAGTCTAAACCAACAACAGTCTTGTATTTGAAGCTCGGCCTTGTCTCCCCAAAACTTTCCAGCACTGAAAAAATTGTTGAATGCATCATCTCCTCTGCCGACAGTGTTGTCACTAGGCATTTGGCTATCAGGCTGTAACAAAAAAACCGAAGAGTTTATTGAGTAATGTGATTAACTGCCTAAAGCACTGCATAATGTAAAATCAAATCATACAAACTATATTAACCCAACATGTGTAGATCAAAATCGTCTTGTTTCAAAGAAGAGAAAAGTCTCTGTCATACAAATGACATTTAACTTGAAACAAAAAATGATGATATCTCCAAGAAAAAAATGATAAAGATCGAAAAAATTGATTTGAGTATGGGAAGAAATGTTACCAGCAGCAACGAAACATTCCCCTGTGAGATCTACCTCTAGGATTCTTATTCTTGCATTGTTTAGTTACCTTTGAAGTTTGTCCTCTTAACTTCTCCAGCATGAGCTAAAGATCCACGCACCTTACCTGCAACAAAATCACAACAACCAGTTAATAGATTAACAACATACATTATTTTTCGACAACTTTCAAGGTAATGGAAAATTCATACAATCATATTACCACCCCAGACTACAATAAACAAACCAAAATCATCAGTAAGAATTCCAACCTGAACCTCCATAATCCTCAAATTTGGAATCAGAAATATCTCACAACCAAAAACCATTAGGATAAAGATTAACCTGCACTACATCTCACCAATTCCCATTGCAACTCAGCTCACATAACTCATCCACCATCTTTGCCCTGCAACACCAATTTCAGTTATCTAGAACATCACCACCAGTTCTTACTATCACTAGCAATAACACTTTTTCCATCTCTTCTTTAATCCTTGCAAATTCAATTCATAATCCAACTAATCCTTCTTTGATTGAGATCTCTGTATCTCAAAAATTTCAGAACCTAATGCCCTAACACACAGAAACTCAACTTTCTGGACTTTAACACAATCTCTTGGAATCTTTCATGATAAATTAGGAATCTATCACTACCTAATCCAGCATTAAATTACAGTTATAACATGTCAAACTAAAGGTCATTTCATTTTCCTCAAACTAACTGCCAAGAAGATTGCTAATGAAAAAAGAAGAAGAAAATAGATCACAACTAAAGCTTACCAATTTCTTTCTTGCACCGTACCTAGATAAGTCACGAGCAGAGAGTTCATGGCGGAATTCTGAAGAAGGATAACCTACAAAATGGACATCTCATTCATGTCAATCCAAATTAGTAACACCCAACTCAGCAGCATCTCTGCACAACACAGTCAACAAGTACAGTTGTTCATAATCAATACTGACAAGTAAATGGTCACAATCAAAGCAAAGCGCATCATTAAACAATGTACGAAAACCATATAAACTCAATGTGATGTGTTCAACATACCAAATTTAGCTGCGGAGAGGACTCTTTGCTTTTCTAGAGGAGATGGTAATCCTCTAAATTCGAGACCTAATATGTAAACAACCACTAAGATTTAAGTGTGAAACCAAAATAAATTCAATTGTGGAAGCTTTGGTTGCTACGTTTATCGGAATAAAAATAAGGATATACAAATGAATTACTTTGGGGGTGTTGTAGCCAATTCTTTTATTTATTAGAAAACCGCTACTTAGTTGTTCTTTCAATTGATATCAAAACACCATCACTTACTCATACTCTCAACTATCTAAATCTTCTAACTATCAGAACATTTCTTCATACATAGAACAAAATATATGGCTTTCATCTTTTATTTCCTTGAAAAATCTCAACAAACATGTCTCTTGAGAATATTTGGCAATGTTAACATAGGTCCACCACCTGAATACATAATAAGGACACAATAGCATGAATGGATGAAATACAAGTGAAAACACAATTCCAGCAAATATGTCTAAAATTACAAAACCACCTAATTACAAACAGTAGTTCAGAAATATAAATATACCCACCTTCATGTGTTAAGACGGTTCGGTTCCTGGCATTAGCAGCTCATTTCTTCATCCATGTTCAGCACTGTAACTTCAATCTCAAAACCCAATCAGCCACTGACTTCTTCCGACTAAAATCAACCATCATATCCAAACCAAACCCATGAAATCAACTTCAATTACAGCAGTAACCCGTTTCTTCTTCTTCATGAAGCCACAGCTAGCAGATGGAAACATTTCCATTTCTTCCTTTACGGATTCATAACCACAGATTAAATCTTCATCATCTTCTTCTCCAACATCACCAGATTTATCAAGATAAAACCCTAACTCAATTAACAACAATCTTGAGATTTTCCCCAAATGTGGTGAAAAAACAGATGATTTAACCCTAAATCGAAAAACCTTACACAGATCGAAACTATTGTAAGACTCTAATCTCTTAAAAGATCGAAACTAAGCTTGAATATCGATTAACATATGAAACCCTAATCTCTTCAGGGGAGGCGATGAGAAGAGCTGAAGGGGAAAAAAAGAAAGAGATAAGGAAAAGAAAAAGAAAAGAAAAATAAAAATGAGTTATCCCCGATGAGATGGGTAGAAAATATCTCTCAGGGGAGGAAATATCCTCAAGTATAACTAATGTTGGGTGGAAAACAATGGCACACGGTTGAATGACACACGCGCAAAAATACACATGTTAATGCTCTAATGTGACCAAGCGTGTGAGTAGCACGCCTAAAACATTATCATGTTACTATTCGTAACGGGTGGCCCCTGTTACGATTAATAAAAAAAAATTGTAACGGCTTCTGCTTGTTACAACTGAGTTGTAACGGCTTTTTGTAACAGGAAAATTTGTAATGGCTGCTGGGCCGTTACGAATTTTAGTTGCGAATCCGGGAAAATGGTGTAGTGTGAAGAAGATGATGTTGTTGTAAATCATAAAGGAGAACGATTAGGGGTTATTAGGGTTTTGTTTGAGGTGATAAATTAGAGAGAATCAAACTAGGTGATAACAAGTATATCGGGTTGTGTTAGATGAAGAACAATAGGGGTTTTGTTAAATTGATGTTGTGGAGTTGTTTTGATGGTGCTGAGATTGATAAAACTCATGAAGTCGGGAAATGGTAAATCAGTGAGATTGGATTTTTTTGGTGATTGTACCAGTACCAAATTGTTTATGGTTTTTTTTTTGTTGCAGGTGTGGTTTCAAAGGAATACTGAAATCCTCTTTTTATGTTCATGATGACCTTGGTATTATTTCTTGAATAGCCTCTTCTCTTGCGTCGAAGGATAAAGGAATTAGGTTATTTCGGTACATGTTGGTGGTGATGATGTCCCATTAGGTGTGGTGAACATGGGAAAACGATGTATCAGATTTATGAGTTTGACGCTGGTTAAGAATTTTTTGTATAGCTATTTCCTCTATATGGCTATATAGAAAGGACAAATTTGAGTTTATTAATCGTTGAAATTTTGTATAGGATCCTGTGTTATTCAATTTCGTTCATTTTTTTTTTCAGTTAGTTGAGTGCACTAATAGCGGGTCTGGAAGGAAAATTTAGTATCAACAATAATAATGAATCTAACCACAACTCCAACCCACAACATGTAATTTTTTATTTTTTTTATTTTTTTTTCCTGTTTGGTTAAGGTTTTTGGGTTTTTGGTTAATACTCTATTTTGATTTGGGTAACCACCTCATTTTTCTTATTTGCAGGTCGATTAAAGGGTCAGATTGGGAGCAGAACCACAAGTATTTAATGTTTAAAAACTTTGAATTCAGTTATTGCTTATGAGGTTTCTTACAGTGATAGGAAGAGATTCCCTTGCTTGATACTGTATAATTGTATGGAGTGTTATTGTTTTTACTGTAGGCTGTTGTTTGTTAGTATGCTGAAGTGATATGTCAAAGTTGAAGAGCACTCCAAAAAATGCTTAGAAACTTTGGATTCGCACACTGCTTATGAGAGGTATCTTGCAGTGATAGGTAGAGAAACTCACTTGCAAGAAATTGATTGGTATTATAGTACAACAAAGTAACTGTATAGCTCTTTTTTAGATCAGTCTATGTAGAATATAGATTGGACACTCACTTTTAAATGGTCACCCATCAAAATTAATGTTATCTTACTCAGGTTTGCAGATCCAGAGGCTCGGTGGAGTTAATTTCTATTATGCTTCATTTTTTCAACATGTAGGTGTTCCATCAATTGATTTATACTATGGAAAAGGTAATTCTAGCAGTAGTTCTCAAGGTGAAAAAGTAAACAACTTTATTTTTTACTTACTTACAAATTTTCATTCATATTTTCCCGTCTATCACGTTACTTTCGATTCCTTTGATTGGATGACCGCGTATGGGTATCCACTATATCGCTGTCATGTTATTGGGAAAAAAATTTATAATTTTCTACAAAATAGGCTAAGTGACATGTCTTAAATATGCCTAAATTTGATATATTCTATCAGTATCCGGTATATGGGGACTTTTAGCCCTTTACCTTGGCTACTCGGCTTATGCTACTAAGTTGTGCATATGGATTTGTACCATTAATTCCTGTCATATGAGCCCCACGTCGCGCGGTGAGCGTGACACCCCCCACAAATTATTTGGTTTAAGTGATCGCAGTTCATGGGATTGGTGGTGATGTTGCTGATATGGTGGAGATGGTTGCTAGAATTGTACATGGTCTCAGATGTGATGCTGGTGATGCAGTGACAGAAATGATTTCAGAGAGTGAAAAAATGAGCAGAGCTATGATGTGCAATCATGGTGATGGGGGAAGCTGGGTTTAATTGAGTTAGTAGAGATTAAGGTTGAAGGTGCAGTATTTCCTGAGTTGAAATTTAGAATGAATGGACCTGATGGCTGTGGCAGAACTTCCAGAGAAGAAATGATACAATAGGTGATAAGTGGTGATGAATTGCAAGCGGAATGGCTGAACTGTAGTGCTGTATTGCAACATTTAATAGGTGGACTGTGGTGATTAAGAACAGTCCACCTATCCGGATCTTAATATCTAAAGACTTAAAGGCCTAGACAAATAAAACTCCCACGTTGAATGATGAGGAAACCCTCGCTTCCTATTGGTCGAAATAGGTTCTTTTTGAGTTTTGTGAAACGATGGTTTTGGTGAGGACACTTGCCAACGTATGATTGGTTTAAAAAGAATAGGAAAAATATTTAAAAAAGGGAACCAAATTAAATTTGGAATTCATGAAGTGTATGACTTCTCTCTTTGTATAATTTTTTTCCTTATGGGTTTGTATGAATTTTTTCCTTGCGTGATATTGATTTCTGAACTATATATAGGATACATTGTATACAAGATGGAAGCAAGTTGGTCCAGATCGTGATGTTTTTCACGTGGCAACCCCTTTGCAGCACTAAGCCAAAAACTCACATTGGGTAGTTTGTGGCCTTAGAATAAGAATAACTTATTTTAAATTTTGAGTGTACTTCGTGCCATCGTAAGAACACAAGTTACGCTACAGAGGCAGCATTAGCAGGAGCCAAAAGCATTAGAGAATAGTGTACAAATAAGATCAGGTTTAAAAGAAGACGGGGGCGGATTAAAAAAAATGTGGTTAATGCATGTTGCAGATTATTGTGGCTTCTGCTACTGCAATGAGTAATACTCATTCGGAAAATATATAATCATAAAGAAATCATTATGATATATTGTGATTGATTCAGGCGAGGACACTTGGCAACCATATGATTAGTTTAAAAATTACAAACCTAAAAGGATAACATAAGTTATCGTGTTTGGAATTTTATGGATGTCCAAATTCAAATTCAATTTGGAAAATCAAATAATTATTATATTAGGACTATTTTTTTTTTCAAATTAATATATAAAGGGAAAAAAATCCATATATTTTCTGCGAAAAAAATAAATTAATTAAATTTGCACACAATCTCCACCCATTTAATGTATTTGTCCGCCACACCAAATCAAAAATACATCTCCACAGGGCGGGGCAAAGCCCCGCACACACCGTATCGTAAATGCATTGCCACAGGGAGGGGAGAAGCCATGCACACACTAAGTTAAAAGGAAATAAATAAATAAAATCTGCATATAGTTTCCACCTATTTAATGTATTTTTCCCGACATACTAAATCAAAAATAAATCTCCACGGGGCGGAGCGAAGCCCCGCGCACACCAAATTTACACCAAATCAAAAATGTATAGCTACGGGGCGGGCGAAACCCCACACGCACCAAGTCATACATCGTCACGGGGCGGGGCGAAGCCCCGCGCACACCAAATCAAAAATACATCGCCATGTGCGGGACGAACCCTGCGTACACCATGTCAAAAAAGAATATGTCCGGTGTGTAGCACGGGCACAAATCTAGTTTATGTTATAATATAAATGTTTACCATTGTATTCCTCTTTGTCATTCAAACACTTGGATATAGTATCCGAACTAGGGGTGCACACTAATCCGACCCGACCGAGCAATCCGACCGACCAGTGCAAAAAATAACCGACCCGACCTAAACCCGATAAATCAGAAAACCTTGAACGGTATTTATATTGCAAAACCGATCTAAAATATGTTATACTCGGGTGCATCACTTTACCGACCGAATGAGTGAATACCCGACCGATTAAAAGTCATAGCCATTGATCTCCGATTCATATGAGCCATTGATCATGGCAATAGAAATCCATTCTTTTCTCCCAACTCTAATTCTTGCTGCTACTGGTCCTCTTCTCTCTTCATTCGAGCAGCAACTGCAACCCCATTATTCATATTCTTCTCAAACCGTCTTAGACCACCGTCCTCCTCCTACAACACCATACGATAATAAAGTACAACCCCTTCCTAATCGATTTGGATCTTCATACCTTCATTTACCATTAAAGTGTGATTGGAATAGATAGCTGCAACAAATAAAGCAAGTAAACAAGGAGGGCAAACGACTGCTTCTATTGATAATAGATGTTTAGATGTACTATAATTGCTTTTCACCGATAATTAGCTGTATAGCTTTGTCAATTTGTTTTTTATGAATTTATAACATATAAATACACCTACAAAGTGAAGATGGCCAGGATTCTGGCATCAATCATACAATCAGTTTTTAGATCCGAAATCTTCGTAACTATACTTATCGTATTCATTTTTATTTTTTTTGTCATCTGTATCATTTAAACTACATCAATTATAAATTAATATATGCTCCCAGTCTGTGTTTCTGATTTATGCTAAGTGTGAATTGCTTCACTTGGTAACCCGACCACCGACCTAACCGATCTGATAAAACATCGGGCGGTTAAAGACCGACCCAGACAAAAACACTTCCCATAGCCGGTGCTTTCTCTAAATAAACCGATCAATTCGGTGCTTTGGTCGGTAGGCACATAAATCGACTCGACCAGACCGTTGTGCAGCCTTAATCCGAACTGATAACATGGCAAAAACACTTTGATTGTAAAGTTCATTTGCACCCAATTGTTTGGATGGATAAGTTGATTAGTGACGTTCGTTATATCTATGTTTCTTATGTTTGGAATCATGATTTATTTTTTTTATTTTTTTGTGTGCAACGTATGCATTATTGCATTGCTAAAACCAAACACTTGGAACCTCTCTTCATTTCTTATTCATCTTAATTGTGTATGTACAAAGCCACACCAAATTCAAGGTGGTTTAGCTAATCAAAGTCGCGCGACGGGGCGAAGCGAGCCACACCAAACCAAAAATGCATCGCGGCGGGGTGAGGCGAACCCGAACCACATAAAATAAAAAATCCTAAACATACATCGGGACGGAGCGTGACAAAGCCTATCCAAATAAAAAGGCATGACTTGGCGAGACGAAGCCACATCACACCAAAAAACAATGGTAAATGGTTTTCGGGTCCGCCCGGTGCGTAACACGGGTAAAAAATCTAGTTTCTATTGAATTCCATATTCTTGAGGATGTGAATGAGATGATTGCAAGTTGAAGTGTCATTCATCCGTATGATCTTAATCCGGCCAATGGAAAACCGAAGACTCTAAAGCAAATTCGTACGATATTAACCTAAGCAAACCTAGACTGTTGGATCAAAACGATATCCCACAACGTTAGTTACCATTTTGATGATCCGTAAGGTTTTTAATTGGCCAATAAGAAACCAACGATTATCCAATCGGCCAATAGATGCAAACACAATATGTCACACGGATTGCTACATTTCCCTCCACGCAAAAATATCTCCTAGATTTATTAGCGGGAAAATTAAGTTTTGGCGCGAAGTTTCCCACCAAAATTTTCACCCAAGTTGTGTATATTTGATTCTGAAAGTCTGGCAATCGATCACAATTACAAGAACCAAATATTCGAATGTGTTCAAATATTTGCTTGGTTGGCCATAACCCATAGGAGTTTACACATTTACATGAGATCAGATTTGGCCACAGGCCCACCGGTAGATAGTACCTGTCCCCTCTGGGCAATCATCAAATTCCGTCGTGGTAGGAAGTCAAGGTAGTGAAAAAACCAAAGAAGAGCTTGATTCACTTTTTTGGCGAAAGAGACATTTTAGATTCCTTCCACTGCTCCCTTAGAGTCCAAATCTAATTCATTGGTTAGAGCACTAAATCCATCTGTTGCTGTTCGACATGGAAGCTTGAACACCGAGGTGGGTAGTAACACCGAAAAGTCTTTCGAGATCATATGACCATATTATTTCTAAAATAAAAGTCCACTCAGTTTACTAGGAAATATGTCTCGGTGCACATCGTGTTTTAAATATGTTAGCCAGCTAGTATAAGCTCAGGTTCTATCTACCCTGAGAAGGATATTCTGTGATTTATATGAGTTTTTCTTTAGCATTAGACATCAAATAAATTTTAAGCTAGTTCTTTTCCTTTTTTCTTTTTTTTTTGTCCTTCCAAATTTTCGTTGGTTCTGCGTTGGTTATTCTTTCGTTAATTCTCAAATTTCCCTTCAGAGGTTTGGATTCCCTCGACTGCTCCATTGGAGTCTAAATCTAATCCACTTGGTTAGAGCATTAAATTCATCTATATCTCTGATAATTTTTAAACTAGTTCTTTTTCCATTATTTTTTTCTCTCTCAAATTCTCATCTATTCTGCGTTAATTTGTTTTTCTTTGATTCATAGATTGCCCTTCAGAGTTTGGATTGCCTCACTGCTCCATTGGAGTCTAAATCTAATTTACTTGGTTGGAGCATTGACAAAATCATATTAGGAATTGTAAAATTAGCTTTAGCATAGTCGTTTATTTCCTGCAGTTGAGTATTGATTTGCTTTGTTGGACATATGAGTATATACATTGACTTGAGCTCAGTTTAGGATAGTGATAGATATTACCTGTTCCTATGGGCAATCAATTCGCCGCCACCAGATTCCATTGTGGAAGGAAAGAAAGGTAGTGAAAAAACCAAAGAAGAGCTTGATTTACTTCGTTAGGGAAAGAGACATTTGGGTTCTCTTCACTGCTCCATTAGAGTCTAAATCTAATTCACTTGGTTAGAGCATTAAATCCGTTTTCTGATCCAAATTAGCCTTGATATATCAATGAATTAATGGGATGTATATGTGGATTTTGTGATGCAGGAGTTGGTTCCCAGTTACGGGTAGTAGATTACAAGCTAGTACTTGAGCATGACCGAACTCGGGATAACAGTTCAGCTTTTATCTATGCATTTTACCAAGCCTCTAAAGTAGCAGAGGTACATGGTTTCTTTCTTTTTGCTGACTTGAAATGAGTACATATAAATATAACATTGTTTAAATCACCCTAGGAAGCATGATTGATGTTCATCTCTGCCTTGTCAATTGAAAAAAAAAAAAATCTTTCTTTGCAATCAAGTACTGTTTCTGAGCTAAATAAAACTCCCTTGGCTCTTTTACTAATCGATTTTCCATGTTCTGTTTGGACGCGCAGGCGCAGGGTTACGGATCCATCTTACATTTCACCATTGACGAAGAAATAGAAGAGGATGAGGTATCTGACCAAGTGTGATACATGTTCACTGAAACTGTTCAGGGTTGAAGTGTTATGTTTTTGTTTTATTTTTTTGAAGTTCATCTTTTATCAATTCTAGCGGATTATATATTGATATTTGGGCGATGCAGGGAGCCTCAAGTGTATTATGTTGTTGGTGGGACCCTTCTGAACTTGGAGGTGGAGTTGGCTAGGGCTTCCAAGCTCAAATGTAGTTGTTGTTGGTAAAGGGTGCGGCTCTTGTCTGCTTTATAAGTTCCTGCAAGAATACATATCACAGTCCTTGTGCATTTGGCACTTCAAATAATTTTTCAGCTAGTCTGTTTTCTCTCTTCTTGTTTTATTTCAGAATCTCGTCTATCATGTGTTAGTTTATTTTCGTTAATTTTTAGTGTTCCCTCCCATATGAGGTTTGTATGGACACATTTACACTTCCATTACTTGGGAAACGGAAGCTTTAGATTCTGGGCTTGCACCATTTGTCTCGGGCCCTAAATTAACGGGCTAGAAGGCATGACCAAAACGAATAAAATTTGTATAGAAATCTTGAAAAAATCTATAAAAACGAGTGCAAGGTTTTTTTTCTTTTTTTAATAGGAAAGAAAGTAATGGATTGATAAACCTGGCACTTTTAGGGCGACCAATTTGTAATTAGGGGCGACACAAAAGACAAAATAGATTGAAAATACTTATATGCCCCTTCATAATCGGGAGGTTAATCCATAATCGGTAGTTTGGGGCAACTCTATATTCGGTAGTTATATGAAATATTTTGACTACCGATTATGGTAGATTTCGCCAAAGATTATACTGTATAATCGGAAGTCATGGTAACTTCATTTACTACCGATTATAGGCTCAACCAAATTCGAAAAATAGAGGATTTTGGCATAATCTGATTTTGGGGCTACTCTATATTCGGTAGTCATATGAACTATCTTGACTACCGAATATGGTAGGATATTTGCAAAGAGATTCACTGTATAATCGGAAGTCATGATAACAATTCATTTATAACCGATTATAGGCTCAACCAAAATTCAGAAAAAAGAGAAATTTTGCAAAATCTGATTTTGGGACTACTCTATAGTCGTTTTGTTTCGCCCCTAATTACAAATTGGTCGCCCCTAAAAGTGTGGGCTTGATAAAGGGAAGAGCTACAAAAAAAAAATTTGTCCTGTTGGATAAGCATACATAAGGCCATGTGAATCCGATGTGTAAGTTCTTTTATCATACGTGGAAAGTGAAGTGAGCAGTTCAAGTTCTATGCAGGGAATACAAATTGGATTGTCGACCGAAGTATTGACGTCGGACTGGCATATGATTGGATTGTCGACCGAAGTATTGACGTCGGACTGGCATATGGTGTGTTGGGAAGTATTGTAGGGGTTAAATATCGCACAAGCAGTTATCGCACGAAGCGGTATTGTATATATAATTTGAGTGGGAATTGTTGGCATCACATTGAAAGTTAGGCCAAAAGCTCAAATTCTAGAGCTCCTGGCCCCCTACCAATAGAAATTCAGGATTTCCAATATAATTGCCGATTTTTGCGAGCATACCAAATACCAGTGGTGAAGATTACTCACCCCTCCTGATACTAAATCTCTTAGAAACCCTACATAACTCAGAAGAAGAGACGCTACAAAACTCATAATAAAATGATTCTTAGAAACCCTACAAAACTCAGAAGAAGAAACCCAACAAAACTCAGAATAAAATTGGTCAAAACTTGGGTTTCTTTTCTCACTTCTCTTATAAATCTAAGCGGTAGATTCTTATGCATATCTTATAAATCCAAACTTTGAGTTTTATCGTATGATTTGATTTATTTTTTTTGTTCATGTTCCCTGTACTTATCAGGGATTCGAATGACTTTTAATACTTTTTAGGACTGACGCCTGGGTGGGATGAGAACCTTACATCTCATGTAACACCCTAACATCTCTTTCGTTTTTCCATTCCATATACTAAAACCCTAATAATCGTATTCTTAATTCTCTCCAGGGGAAAGAATGGCGTAGAGCCTCTACCGAGAGTCGAAGGACGTCATACCTAACTGATTCACTAACTTTTCTTCAATTGCATTTCAGTAAGTTTGTCGTTTAACAAAGTTTGATTCAAAGAAAAAGCGGAAGGCTACCTTAATCAATATCAAATAAGAACAACATTATGTTTTGCGATTTGGGTTTTGATTTTCTGTTAGTTTTTATGGAATTTTTTAGGTTTGTGATTTAGTTGCTTAATAGTTCTTTTTTATTTGAAAACCTCCATTGTTTATTGAAGGCATTGAAGGAAATATTGCTTTATTGTTGTAGACTAAAATAGATCAAACTCTTTTTAGCAAATATAGAAGTCATCTGAGTTTTAAGAAAAACATGTCTAGGACTTGAGCTTGACGAGGGCATAAGTTTATCAAAACTTGAAAAGGTATGGGACCAATATTTTCCTTGATAATTTGTTTTCTTGCTAATGGTCTATAAAGGACAATTGTGGATAGCCAAGGAGGTATGGGTGTTGTTTATCAAAACTCAGGACAGGGTACATTACTCATTACAAAATATATGGCACGCTGTAGAGTGCGACTAATTAAATTAGGGACTAATTCAGTGATCTGTGTATGCCAAACTCCATGGAAAGATCCTATAGCTCAAGAGCATGCGTATCATTTGAGTTACCTTCCAATCAAATGTGACGATAAAGTAATGAAGTGATTGACCCATTTTATTTTATACACGTCCCTCTCTGTCTATGTATATGAACATGTGATTTACCCATTTTCTGTCTATGTTGTTTCTTGGGTTGAAACTTTGTATATGCTACATGTTAAGCATATATTTGATCATTGACAGAGATTGTAACTCTTAAAAAATTGGTACCCTTAATTATTTATTTTGTACTCTAGCTTGCAAAGGAACGATTTTTAAGGTATGTTGTGTTTTGCAAATGACTTTTCCTAATTGAACAGAAGTGGACCAAAGTATGAAGTGGAAAAACATTAGGGCGTACAATCAGAAACGAATCTGACTTCCAAGGTATCTGTTATCAGTCGAGGTTATTTATGAATCCAAACTTCAGTTTTCTTTAACTTTGTTTTTGAAAGTGGTAGATTCAAATGGGTTTCTAGCTCACATATTCTTTCTGTCAGATGGTTACTAGATCACGTATTATTTTGTTTTTTCAGATGGTTACATTATCACATATTATGTTCACTACAGATACATGAACTTTTTCCTTGCTTTGCGTTGCTATACTTCCTTTCTTTCTTTTTTTTTTTTTTTTTTTGTAGAAAAACTTAGTTTTTGCAAGTCGTACATTCAAAAGGGTTTCCAGATTACAGTCTTTTCTTTTTGTCAGATGGTTACTAGATCACGTATCAGGTTTTATTTTTGATTTGTCATATGGTTACTTGATCACGTATTTGGTAAAATGGAATGGTAGATTTTGATGAGAGCGTAGATTGTGAATCGTATTCTGTGCATAATTTTTGTAAATGGGTATATACATGTGATTTTTTTGCTCCCTTCGCTTTGTTAGCTCATAAAAATGCGAGAGAATACCTGTTATTATTTCCCAATGTATGGAAACAACATCAAAATTATGACTACCAAAAAAACCCCATGCACAATTTCACAAAATCAAAAAATAGGGTCGCCACTTCTGAATAGGTGGTGATGAATTATAGTAATGGTTATAATGGTTTGATATGAATTATTGGCTGTCAGTATCGCAAAATTTATTATAATGGTTTGATCAGAAAATGTGTCAGTTTGGAGCTTTTAATGAAAAATGAAAAATTAGGACTCAAGCTTGCACCTAACCTAATCTTGGAATTATTGATTTTGCGAACTGAAGTTCTTTTTTCTTTATGCTGTTCTTATGAGGTCGTTGATAGATATTATGTATTCTTAATGGCAGATGTTGACGAGCAAGTCAAACATCGTATACTATCCAGGATATTTGGCTATAAACAAGTTTGTGCTAGGAAGAACAGGAAGCTTGGCAAATAATACCTGGATACTAGGAGAGCAGCAAATCGGTATTTGTTTCTGGATGAAGAAATACCATCAGAATCCGAGAGTATAGATGTTGAGCATTCTATGGTTAAGATTATTGGTATTAAGTTTCACTAACAAAAATATTAACACTTGCATCATATGACTCTAACGAAACTTTGCTTGGACATTATAGCACAAATTCATATGTCTGTGCTAACAGAATTATAATGCATGCTTTAGAGACAAATTCATATGGCTTTGCTTGAGAATAGCATATGAATTATTAAGTGTATACTTATTAGGTATAGTATCTGTTACTAATTACTCCTCTAATATTTAGTCTATTTGGGACATTTTTACAGGATTAGGTGTCAAAAAATCTGATTTTGGCGCACCTCCAGCTCATACATGCAAACACTGTGGTGCCACATTTTGGTACCAAGAGAGGACTGAAGGATCAAAAATTACCGACTGCAAGTTTAGCTATGCTGTTCCAGAGGTAATGTTGTACTCCCACTTCTTGGGGATTTTCCAGATTATCTAGAGGGATTGCTGGACTTTAATGGCGGACAACAGTCATCCAATTGTTTAGGAAAAACATCAGGGCTTACAATTGTTTGCTTGCTTTTACCTCAAACGGAGTCATATTTTGTGGTAACGTCAATGTCAACCAGCAATCACAAGATAGGTTCTCTGGTGCCTCCTGTGAACAAGGAACCAGACTACAACCAGCTATATATATGTGATATAGAATTGGCACAAGAAGCCAACCGTCGGAAGAACCTCTTTTTTGAACAAGAGCATAAAAATGATGCACAGAAGAACGAGGTGTCGAAAAGTGAACAAATACGCAAAAAAAAAAAAAAAAAAGACAATGAATTTGACTTGGAAATGATCACTAATTTGGCCTCTGTTGGATGCTAATAATACATATGCATAGACATTCAGGATGGCCAGACAAAGATTGGAAGAGCAACCTGCAGTTGAATTAAACTTGCGAATCATAAGTCGACGGCAGTATAACCTTCCAACCTGTACTGAAGTGGCGGTTTTCATAGCCCAGACACCCACGGATGATGATGTATACAAGGATGTTATATTTGAACATAAGAAACATCTCTCCATGAGGGAGTATTATGCATTTAGGCCAAAGCAACGGCTGTGAGAGACAGACTTTAATCGGCGGTGGTCGTTTATTTCAGCAATATTGAGTTCATGCTAAAGCATTATTGAAGAATGTCGACTTAAGTGGGTGAGAAAGAACCATGAACATACAAGGACTGACATACACTGTGTGGCATTGATTAAATACTTATCCAAGTACATCAACAAGGGAAAAGATAAAGCGACGACTGGAATTCAATTTGAAGAGAATTTGGAAAGTAGTGGCCGGAATTTAGAAGATCGGTGAATTGAAAGTTGTTGTCGTGGCCAAGTGGCTGCACATTGTTAATCTGAAACAATCAATTTTGATCATGATTGGAACAAATGAAAACATATACGGTTAAAATTAGAGTTAATTTGTAAAAGGGTCGCATCTTTTTGGCTAAATTAGGGTCTGGGTCGTAGAAGTTGTATTTGATGTGTTTGGGTCGAAGACTAACTTTGACCGTCAAGTCAACTGTTAGTTGACATTTCAGTTATGGTCAAAATAACGCCCGTCTTGACCAAGTTAAGCAATCAGTTAGCGTTAGACCCATGGGTCACACGTGTTACACTGTTTGCTCGTGTGAAAGTATGATATTTAAGTAAAATTATAGAATGTCACTATCATTCAAGAAAAAAAGTGGCATCTCCAAACAACAAAAACAAAAAAGTGGCATCTCCAAACAACAAAAACAAAAAAAGTGGCATCTCCAAACAACAAAACCAAAAAAAGTGGCATTTCCAAGTAAATTAGTACCTCCATTGCACTACTTGAGGGCCGGTTTTCACTCTCTTGGCAGGTGGACGCTGTGGTTCTGCAGTTGGTTGCTGTGGTTCTCCTGCAGTTGGTTGTTGTGGTTCGGAAGCAACACCAGCATCTCCAAACAACAAGTTCTCCATCCTTGAAGCCCTTCTTCCTATGTTTTCAACTGGATAATATTGTCCTACACCAAAACCTGCACCACGCATCCTTACACCAGTTCTGCCCCTACCTCTTCCTATTGCAGGCTGAGTCCCTGGATAATATTGGCCTTCAACTCTAGCAGACTGAGAAGAAGCCCCACCATTCCTTCCCCTAGCACCACCTCTTCTTCCTCTACCATCACCATCTCTTCCTCTTCTCCTCGTAGTACCACCTCTGGCAGGCTGAGTAGAACCACCACCACCACTTCCACTTGCACCAGAACTACTACCATGAAAACCAGTTGTCCTAATACCTGCAGTGGATCTTACTGGCCTGCTATAGTCCACATGTTCACCAGTTCCAGTTATTGTAATTGGTGGCTTTCTAATACGTGGAGCATGGTATATGTGAATACCTGCAATTCCCCAACAACAAACAAAATCAAGTAAGTGAGCAAATGTTAGAAAACAAGTCAGTAGTACAAATGTAACATGAACTTACCAGTAGAAGATTCACATCCATCTGGAGCTCCCTTGCAAGTAGTTCTATGATGCCCATACAGTCCACACCTCCCGCATCTATGTGCATTCATGTTGTCGTATCCAGGCTCATCTCTACCCTTGATCCTCTGGGTTCTTGGCCTGCCAGCTGGCCGTACTAGTCTTGGTGGCTTAACAATGTACTCATTCTACATTTAACAAGGTCATCAAATTAGCCACTACAAATACTAAAAAATTACAAACTTATTGTTGAATGAGAAACTCACAGGAGGCCATGTTTCAATGGGATCCAATGCTTCAACACTCCCTGCATACATCTTCATATATGTTTCAACAGCATAGCACTTATCTACATATCTGCACATGCAATTTGTAGGTTAATTTTCAAACACAATATTCAAAAGTAGACATCCTAAATTTGATACACAACAGTTAAAACACTTATGAATTGTTTGTTACCTGTTATCATCATGAACCATAGGGAAGATAACTGGCATCACATGAACACATGGAATTCCACCTACCTCCCATGCCCCACATGCGCAACTCTTTTTATCCAAATCAACCTTGTAAGACATATCATTGTCACTTTCCACTAGCCACTTAGTATTAGTAGAAGGATAACAAGTAAACAAATGTTGCCTATTTCTATGCCTCTCTAATCTTTTTTCTGCCTTTGGAACCAACCCATCTGGGTTCCATTGTTCACGTAGCGCAACTTCTTTCCTATCATACATTAACATCATGATCAGAATCTGGTACTCCCGAACAAACTTTCAGATGGGTAGTGCCCTCAAGTCATGAATCCAACTATTCCAGGACTCACTGAAGTTGTTAGTTACATGCTCACACTTGCTTGTCTTGTCAAACTTCCATCTTGTCCACTGAGATAAGTCATGTTTCTCCAGCCATTCTCTTGCTTGCAACTTTGTTTCACCTAAATCCTTCATTGCTTGATTAAAATCAATTTCATTGTAGGACTTGGCTGCTTTCCAAGCAAGCTTCTCTATCTCAGGTCCGGGATGCTTCATCTTCATGTTCTTGTAGTGATGTCTAAAACAGAGCCTATGAAAATGATTAACATCACCAAACTGTCTTTGAACACCATACTCTATACCTACACATGCCAAACAAACATAAAAATCAGAAGGAACACCTAAAAACCAGATTTTTATAACCTACTAGTATCGAATAAAATCAACACCTTTTTGTTTATCACTAATGAAGGTCAAAGGCTTGTCGTGGAGACGCAAACTAGGTGCAATGATCTCCAAAAAAGCATCCCAAGTCTCTTTACACTCTAACCTTGTGAAGTAGACTGCAAGGGGGAATAACCCACCGTTACCATCTAACGCTGTAGCACTCATAATCACCCCGCCATATTTGCCTGCTCATGGGACAAAAATTGAATAGCATCAGACATGATTTTTTTGAAAATTTCAGCGTAATCTTGCAAATTATTTATGTAGCTTACCTTTATTGTGGCAAGCATCTAAACCAATCATTGGCCTAGCATCCTTAAAACCTTCTAGACTAGCATTATAAGCCACACACAAGCCTGTGAACTGCTTAGTTCTACTATCTCTACTGAATGAAGCAATGCTACCAGGATTGTCCTCCTTTATTTGCTCACACAACTCAGGAACTTTACCATAAGAATCTTCAAAGCTTCCCAATATCATCTCCAAACACCTCCACCTAGCATGCCAAGCTGTCCAATATGAAATATTAACCTTATACTTTCTCTTGACTCTTCTCCTTATAGCTTTAGGCTTGCAGTCAGGGTTGTCTCTTACATATCCCAGAATCTACAAATGAAATAAATAAACAACATAAAACTTAAGTAACTGAATGTTTAAAATTTAAGTGACTTAAGTGACATAATTGAGGTAAATATAGTTGATACCTTGTGTGCTACCCACTTGCTGTTAGCAAGTGCATTTTCCAGCCCTCTTGGTTGACAAGTATGCTTAAACTCACCTCTCTTGAGCCTAAAAGTAACATTGTCACTCATTGAGCTACACTTCACAAACCAACCACATTTATCATCTTCACATACATACTCTTGTCTTACTTTGTTATTCATAATTTTTCTCATCCCAAATCTTTTGCTAATACCATAGTCTCTTAAATACTCTCTACACTCTGTAAAAGAACCCCATTCCATCCCAACATATAATGGTGTAACTTCACCTTTTCTAGGATCCTCATCTTCAGCTTCCTCTTCTTCCTTATAGCAGTTTGCTGTTAGCCTAATGAATTCAGCGTAATTTTCACCCCCATCTGCTTCATCCAAAAGCTTATTTCCTATATCATCATCCTCATCGTCTGCATCACTTGGGATTGAATCTTCACTTGAGCTTGAATAGTCTGAATGATACCCATCTTCAGGATCTACGTCATTAATGTTCATATGTCTTTTAACATGTTTTATTTCATCTTGCTCTTCCTTCCCCGTTAGCCAATCTTCATTGCTCCTCAAACCAGGGTAGCTGCTCCAATCTACTTCTCCAACAACAGATCTAGTTACATTGCAAGCATCACCTTCTCCAAATTGAGCATTCACATCCGTTGCACCAGTTCCTGTATTATCAAACAAAGAGTATTCCACACCAACATCATCCCCAAAAACCTCTTCCTTATCAGAATCCTCACCAGCAACACACTTACCCTTGCATTTGTCTACCTTATAATTAGGTATATGCACCTCTTCACTCTCTGAAGAGTCACCAGAATTAATACCCCTTTTCTTCTTTCTACAATTGGTCCCCCCACCCATCCTACAACCACACAAATTTAATTTAGTAAAATATCACATTGGACAAAGTACTGTGTATTTCCTTACACAATTAGACAACTACCATGTGAATCATTAAAGAAGTACAAAATTAAAGGAATCTTCAAAGCTATATACAATCATACAAAACCATTATTTCCTTACACAATTAGACAACTACCATGTGAATCATTAAAGAAATACAAAATTAAAGGAATCTTCAAAGCTATATACAATCGTACAAAACCATTATTTCCTTACACAATTATACAACTACCATGTGGATCTAGACAAAGAGAACAGAATAATAAACATGTCACCAACTAAATTGATCATATCAATAATCAATTCCACTAAATTCACTTTTCAAATCTGATACCTGTATTAGTAGATTTACTAAATTCACATTTCAGATTTGTTAGTAGATTTACTAAATTCACATTATAGAAATCCTAGAATTTAAACACAAATCAAAGAGGGTTGAAATTGGTGTATACCTGTATTTGGTAGAGGGGAAAGTATTAAGTACTGATAATAAAAGTAATCCCTAACTATTCTCTTCAATTGGAATATCAATCTTTCAATCAGTTCAAGTATGAGATGCAGTCGCAGGAGCAGCCGTTCTACCAAAGAAGATAAAAAAAAAACCTAAAACTTTAGGTTCTCTAATTCTCTTATAGCTGGAATATATACCCTAAAAAAAAAACAATAAACGGGAAAAATATGGGTCCGTTTAGAAATGGTTCGGATCAGTTACACCCAGTTAAGTTTCTTAATGGTGTTAGGATATTATGTCCTTAAACAATTTGATAAGGGTATTCTGGTAACAATGTTAGACAGTCAAAGTTAGTCTTCGACCCAAACGCATCAAATACAACTTCTACGACCCAGACCCTAATATAGCCAAAAAGATGCGACCCTTTTACAAATTAACTCTTAAAATTAAATCTCTTCCAGTGAAACTGGTGCCCGTCTCTACAATCTACATTTTACAGGGTTGTTTCATTATTTCAACTACTAATACTGCATCTTCAACACAAATAATGATTCAACAAACTTAACCCCGTGCAACGCACGGGCAAGAAACTAGTCATTATAAAGGAGCGAGTTAATTTCGTACATAGCATATCTCAAAAAAGCCTTAATCCTCGATTTGTAGGGGTCAATCCCCTTTCTTCTTCAACTCCTTTTTCCCCCAAAAAAAAACCTAGGTTGAGTTGCTGCATATGCAATTCCCAGGTTAGGTTTCCTACCTTTATCACCCTGTTTATAATGACTTTATATATTGTAGATTGGTTTAATGGATGGCGTAAATGCTACACTTTTGACTTTTTGTTTACACCCAATAATTATACCACCCAATAACTAAAATTATAGATCCTTCATGTAAATTAATTTTTGTCGGCCACTCCACGAGGATACTCTATCGCTCTAGTACTCCATCTCTCTATAGTTCTTTTACTCCATTTCACGTGCAATTTTGAAGATGTTATTAAGTTTATTGAATTGAAATTTGTAAAGGATGACATCTCCTTAATCCTCGATTTGTAGGGGTCAATCCCTTTCTTCTTCAACTCCTTTTTCCCCCAAAAAAAAACCTAGGTTGAGTTGCTGAAAACCCACTTAGAAGATTGCATATGCAATTCTACCACAACGTTATAAGGGTTAAGGTTAGGTTTCCTACCTTTATCACCCTGTTTATAATGACTTTATATATTGTAGATTGGTTTAATGGACGGCGTAAATGCTACACTTTTGACTTTTTGTTTACACCCAATAATTATACCACCCAATAACTAAAATTATAGATCCTTCATGTAAATTAATTTTTGTCGGCCACCGCTCTAGTACTCCATCTCTCTATAGTTCTTTTACTCCATTTCTCCGCCAATCACGGTCTTCACTTATATATTGTTTAATTTTTCGGAAAATGAGTCATTTGTCAAAAAAAAATTAAACTATGGTTAAATGGACGAGTAAAAATTAGTATGGGTGAAATGGAAAAAAAAAAAAAAGAAAGGATGAAACTAGATTCATCGCTTAAACTTAAAAAATAGCGAGGATGAAATTGGTTGCATCCTGATGTAAATCAAAAATAAGAAAAAGTATTTGAAAATGGGTAGGATGAAACTGGTTACATTCAGGCTATTTTTATATTTTTGTCCATTTAAACAGTATCAAAATCTATATGTCTTTTTCACCCAAAAAATGTTAATTTTGGTCTTTTTAACCAATTTTGTGTTTCCGACTCGGGTTATCACTCAAAAGATCTTCACTAGTGTACTACCTTGATATCGGCTTTTAAAATTGCAGTGCAATCTTAAGAATTTTCAAGACAGACCAGTTTCTTGTTATCCGCAATTAGTCTCGGATTTGCTGTAAACATTTTTTCTTTTCAACTTTGGCAAAGTTCTTACAATAATTTTGGCCGGACATCACAAAAGCCAACCTTTAGGAGTGTCCATACATCATTTTTGTGGTTTTCATGGTGAATATAGGAGTGTGCAAGTAAGTAGTTAATTTTCTGTTGATCACTCATACTGTAGAGAGAAAGTCAACTTGCTCAGAAGATTGTAATTTCTCGACTTTGTCATTTGCAAGCTGTGGACAAACAGGCTGTGCTGCAGGATGGTAACTCAGAAGCACCAAGTGTGTCAGCCAATGAATCTGACGACTGATGGTTGCGTCGCATGTTGTGGAATCGCCTTAGCTCAAAAGTTGGGATACTCGCAGTCTCAGACCCAAGGGATATAAACCAATGTGGTCATGTTTGGACCAACCTGTTTTTCAACACTCATTGTTATCACTTTTGTTGATTATTACCTGCTAAACAAAATAATAGCATGAGTGCTCATTTCATACATGGAAATATATAGTAAACTCAAAGTTATCGAAATGTTTTTTTTTTCTTTTTTAATGAACATCGAAATGGTTATTAAGAAAGCACTACTATTTACTTTTCAAAAAATTATTTTGATTGATAGATTTTTGGACAAATCGTTTGGTGCCAAGAATCTCAAGCTGGTGTTAAATTTATGCTGATAGTTTCCAATCCAGTGCGGATTTTTTTTGACGCTGACAAGTTTCAAACTCGTATCATTAATATTATTACCCAATGATTTTACTATTGTAATAAACCTACATCTGTATTTACATAATTCGAGGGCATATTGTCTCTACATTTCTTGAAATTTTGAGATGAATATTTGGTAGGCCTCACAACCCATTCATTTTTAGTTTCAAACTCCGTCACTCTGTCATTTTAGATTTGGCCGTTTTATATATTACGTCAATGTTTCGATATGCATGTACATTACTTGCATCAAGTTTCTTATGCAGTGGACTTCTAACCTTGTAACTAGGGTCTTCATGTAAAATTGCGGTATGTTATGGTTCTGTTGGGAGGATCACCCCTTTTGTCATTTTGGTGGGAGTGGAGAAAACATTGGAGGTCCTAATCACGATTCCAGTGTTTCAAAAGTTCATTTCACCCAGGTAATGAACTGGGTGAGCTCGGTAATTGGAACGAGAGGTGTAAAACGTGCCGGCCCGGCACAGCCTGGCACACGAAGTCGCATACTTCATGTGCCATGTGCCGTGTTGTGTTGTGCCAACGATTTAAACGTGATATGCCGTGTTGTGCTTTACTAGTTAAAAACTAGGCACAGCACACGAATAAACGTGTCATGCTGGCACACGTGTTATAAATAATTTGAAATCACTTAATTTATACATTAAGTCGGACATTATCACAAGAATTTAATTAGACAACATATCATTTGAAATTATTTCAAGTAAAATTAACAAGTTTTTTCAATAAAAAGAAATAGCTCATCAAATATAAAATTGGATTATTGTTATGTAAACTAGTAAAAACGCACGTGTGATGCACTTGACGTGCTGTTATGCAAGGCACATGGATCCACGAAGAATTACGCAAAAAAAAAAAAGCTACACATCAATATTTTTTTTTTCCTTTCAAGGTCTGCTTCTCTTTCACATGTATTCTCTTTTTTAAGGTATAAGTTGTAGACCCATTTCCATGTAGATATTTCCATTTTCTTCCATTTCTCATGTCCATCAGTTCCTCAGCTTGTCCAGTAACACTGAGCTTCCATATAAATCAGATTGTTGACTGCCCTTAGTTGGAAGTGCATCAACAGAGATTCACCGTTGCTAACATAAATACTGAGAGAATCAAAAGAAATTCAAGGAAACAAATAGATTAAAAAGAGTTACATACCATAATATAATATTTCTTAAATGATGAGAATAACAACATTAGATTTGTTCATTCAAGTACTGTTATGTATTTTTTTTCCCGTTTTCCAAAGATTTAGATTTATAATTGACTATGAGATAGTATGAGCCATATTACCTGTCTGAAAGTAATTTTTCCTTATGCACTCATATTAGAAGCTTGTCTTTAAGAATACTCATTTCAAAGTGTGTACTAAAGCATGTTTGAACAACAATCAATCTTGAATTTAACTTGTGGCACAGTCATACACTCATACTCAGTTTTCATTAGTGCATACCCCATTTCTAAACTGCAGTTTACTAAGAGTACCAATATCACATAAACTGCATATAAGACTATAACCTCCTCCTTAACTGGACTCAAGTAACAACAAAGGTGCCAAGCAACAAAAAAGTAGTCTCGCCTCAAAAATCAGTAACAAAGATCAAAACAATCAACTGCTATACAACTCAAGTGAACCATATCAGAAGTAGCCACAAAGAAATTAACAATGCTTATACAAATCAGTCTTATATCACCAACTCGACAATACCAAAACTTAGTCAATTAACTTACAGCTTCATTACAGGTCAGGCCCTAAACTTAAGCTTCTAGACTACTAAGAGTACCAAGCTGCAAGGAGTAGACTATATTTGAGTCACACATCATGAAACTGGCATGTCCTTAAGTGGTCCAAAAAATTATAATTAAGCCTATTTGAGTCCCATTCATGTGTAGAGATGTCCCAGGCTAAGAAAACTGAACAAAAATATCAATGAAACTCAGTTTCTTTCAAAAAAAAACTAACCGTCAAGCATCTCAATAGCTTTTTTAGCTTTATCTGGATATTTATACTGAACAAAGGAAAATGCACACGAATACCCAATCCAAATTCACAAAACCCATACACAATTCGAAATAAAATTGATAATCTGGCTTACAGTGTTTAAAGATTATGCTGCTCAATTTTTCTATCTAGTATATTTGTAGGTGATTGATCAGGCTAAAGACTACATGGGAACCACTTTTTTTAATCAAGATTAAGAAGATCCTGTACAACCTGGCATGGTGAGAAGCAAGCACTTACTTGACGTGTTGGAGTAATTGCAGTTGCTTCTTGGTAATTAGTCGTTATTTTCTGCAATTCCATGTGGAAACTTATCAATGACAATTTATCAAACAGTTAGCTTTCATCAACATCATAGTTTTTTATCATGTTTAAATCATAAAACTATCATCATATGCAAATGTTATCACTTATCAAACATCTTACTAATGTAGTTATAAAGTCGGTAAAATCAAATTCAACAGGAAATCAATAATGTCTTACTTGAAAAACTTTAGTTTGAGGAGAATGATTACCTGTAGGTTTGACGGATATTGTAATTGGAGGAAGATTGGAATTTAAAATTTTGAGTTCCAAATTCCAGTTGGGATTTGGGGTTTGTTGTGGATTTGAGTTACCCATCAAAATTACTGAAATTGTATCATGGGAAAATAGGTTTTGTTGTGGATTTGGATTTGAGAATGCTTATTACTGATTTATTGATGATAATCTATTCGTACAGAACTCGAATCTTCAAAATTACTTATGTTGTGATGATAATCTGCTCAATCCAAACTCAAATCTTCAGAATCAGAATTATTTTGAAACGAAGAAAAGAATAAGAACAAAGTTTTGTTGATTACCCTCGATTTTATTTACATTTACTGGAGTAAAGGAAGAAACCTGATTTTAGATGAAGGATAGCTTTGTCATTTCGGGGAGTGTCCGGACGAAATAAGGGTCGTACCAAAACTTCCCCTTTTCTTTATTATAGTATAAGATTAATTTTCTAGTTAAATATAGTTGACGACATTATAACAACGATACTGAAATATATTTTCCTAATATTAAGGTATTATATGTGTTGTTATAAATAAGCCAGCATAAAATTTAAAAAACTAGCTAGAAAAGTGACTCTTTTGTGAAATATACAAAAAATGTGATGTATTATGCCTTGTTATATGGTGTATTTGTACATATTATGACGTGTTTTCTTAACGTGATGTGCTGGGTAACGTGCTTATCTGTGTCGCATGTTGTGCTACTGTGCCAATTAGTCAAACCCAGCACGTCCCATTTAACTAACGTGATATGCCGTGCTGGGCTAAGTCACGTGCTGGGCTGGGATGTGCTTAAATTTTAGCGTGCTATACTGGGATGTGCTCGTGCTGGCACAACCATTTTACACCTCTAATTGGACCTATGGTCTGTAAATAAAAAAATAAATTTATTTTTAAAAATAAAAAATTTGAAGAATTTGAAAATAATTAATAAATATAAATAATAATAATAATAGGAGAATTTTTCTCAATATAAAAAATGTCTGGGTATAAGGAACTACAGAAACACTATCTAACATGCCAGTTATAACAATGCAAATAGGGCATCACCTGGCAATTATATGCATATGATATGCAAGCAAGGAATAAATACTACCACTTGTATTGTACTGTGGTCTTTCATTAGCTTATTTCTAATGAACTTTTTTTTTTTTGGGTTTTTTATCTTCTGAGATCATTTAATAACTGCTCAAACCAGCTATTTGGAGAAGAAGGTAACTAAATTCTTTGAAGAAATTAACGCTCGAACAACATGTCAGCTTTGCGAATCGGGCAAAATTGAGTTAAACTCGGTTTTAAAAAAATTCGAAATTCTTTATCAAGCTACATGAATATTTGATTGTTTCTTTATCTGGTTTTCGTCATTAAGAATTTCTAATCTTAAAATGTTTTAATTTAGTTTTTTTTCAGTTCTTTCTTATTAGCAATTTTATTTTATATACTTTTTCAAAATCTCAGTCTCTAATTCCTTTTAACTGTTCCTTTTCTCCATTATGGTTCCATAAAATCTCTTTCAAAATAGTAAGATAACTAATAATTTCTTGTCATCTAAATGCTAACAAGGATTTCTAAATCTTTTATTGCAGATCCTTAATTTCATTTATCATGAAAGGAATTCGGTATTGAACTTTTGCACTTTCACTTCTCCTTTTGTCAACTATATTATTGCAGTCTAGATTTATTTTGTGGTCAACTTCGTCAGTAGTATTGCAAGCCATCAATCCCATGATGGATTTTAACAATATGTTCTAATATTATAGTTTAGATCATGTGTATGATCACAATGATGTTAGTGAGTTCATCGACAGGGTTTCATCAACATCGATACGATTGGTCCGATTCAAAGAATTCAGTTTCAAAATTTTCTTTTTCAAATTCAAACTTTCCACCTATTAGTTTGTGTAACTCGCCAGACTTTGATTATGTATCAGTTAATTCTCATCCTCTTCAATGCTGAGAATTATCCTTCATATTTTCAGAATATTTTCCTTCCTAATTTATCTCATCATAGTTATCCCAAGATAACTAAACATAGCTATTTCTTGAGGGTTTTTCATTTATATACAGTAAGAACTCCATATATTAATAGTTTTGGGACTTCACAAAATTATTAATATATGGAGTTTATTAATATAGGGAGGTATACCAAACAAAAAATTTCAACTCAAATTATGATAATGAAATGAGTATCTTATTTAATTATCCAAATAAGAAACAAGTTGTATATGCTCTAATCAAAGAACGATGGAACTAGACAAGAAGAGGGAGGAGATAATCCTGATGATGATAACACAGAGATACCAAATATTTCATGCCAAGAATCTTTAAACATGCATGCTCGACAAGTCGTATATGTTTTGGCGTCAACAAGAAGGTTCTCATAGTAATGAGGTCTTACACATCCGCAAATTAAAACATGCGATAAGAATCCAAAAAGTTACATCATTTTCTCAAACAACTATAGATAAGTATTTTGTTTCATTTTAAATTTTGATGTAACAAAATCTATAAGTTTCCAATAGTGACGATTATATTAATATATGGAGGTAAATTCCTTAAGACGGGACTAGAAAAAGCTATTTATAATAAAATGTGGAGGTTATTACTATTTATAACTGGCACAAGTTGGGACTATGATTTTTTTATTAATATGTAGAATTTATTAATATAAAGAGTATCAATATATGGAGTTCTTACTGTAGTAAGAAGAAATCAGACTCTATTCATATAATATATTGTAGAGAAAAATTTTCTTCTCCAATGCTCAAAGAAATGGTTTCATCTTCGAACACTCAAGTTTCCGTCATTGTATCTCAAATGCAGAGAGCTAAGATTAGTGATATTGGTGCAAGACAAATAAGACGTGTTGTTGGTACCTCAAGAGTTATATCAGTTGTAACGAAAGAATGGTGTAATACCCAAATTGGTAAATCTTTTAATGAATCCCCATGAAACATACATGTATCCTGTTTCCCCTCCTACTTGTATCACATAAATCTTTTAGCTCGCATTACCATTACTTAAGGATGCTGCCTTTTGTGTATATCTGATTCTGAAAGTCTGGCAATCGATCACCATTACAAGAACCAAATATTCGAATGTGTTCAAACATTTGCTTGGTTGGCCATAGCCCATAAGAGTTTACACATTTACATGAGCTCAGATTTGGCCACATGCCCACCGGTAGATAGTACTTGTCCCCTCTGGGAAATCAATTCACCATCATCAAATTCCGTCATGGTAGGAAGTCAAGGTAGTGAAAAAACCAAAGAAGAGCTTGATTCACTTTTTTTGCCGAATGAGACATTTTAGATTCCTTCAACTGCTCCCTTAGAGTCCAAATCTAATTCACTTGGTTAGAGCATTAAATCCATATGACCATATTATTTCTAAAATAAAAGTCCATTCAGTTTACTAGGAAATATGTCTCGATGCACATCGTGTTTTAAATATGTTAGCCAGCTAGTATAAGCTCAGCTTCTATCTACCCTGAGAAGGATATTCTGTGATTTATCTGAGTTTGTCTTTAGCATTAGACATCAAATAAATTTTAATCTAGTTTCTTTCCCCTTTTCTTTTTGTTCTTCCAAATTTTCGTTGGTTCTGCGTTGGTTATTCTTTCGTTAATTCTCAGATTTCCCTTCAGAGGTTTGGATTCCCTCGAATGCTCCATTGGAGTCTAAATCTAATTTACTTGGTTAGAGCATTGAAAAAATCATATGTTAGACATTGAAAAAATCATATTAGGAATTGTAAGATTAGCTTTAGCATAGTCGTTTATTTCCTGCAGTTGAGTATTGATTTGCTATACATTGACTTGAGCTCAGTTTAGGATAGTGATAGATAGTACCTGTTCCTTTGGGAAATCAATTCGCAGTCACCAGATTCCATTGTGGAAAGAAAGAAAGGTAGTGAAAAAACCAAAGAAGAGCTTGATTCACTTCGTTAGGGAAAGAGACATTTTAGGTTCTCTTCACTGCTCCATTAGAGTCTAAATCTAATTCTCTTGGTTAGAGCATTAAATCCATTTACTGATCCAAATTAACCTTGATATATCAATGAACTAATGGGCTGTATATGTGGATTTTGTGATGCAGGAGTTGGTTCCCAATGAACTCATGGAATCTGTTTAAGAGCAGGATCCAGTTATGGGTAGTAGATTACAAGCTAGTACTTCAGTATGACTGGAACTCGGGATAACAGTTCAGCTTTTATCTATGCATTTTACCAAGCCTCTAATTAAAGTAGCAGGGGTACGTGGTTTCTTTATTTTTGTTGACCTATAAATATAACATTGTTTAAATCAGAGCAGCCTAGTCAGCATGAATGATGTTCATCTCTGCTCTTGTCAATTGAGAAAAAAAATATTCTTTGCATTCATCAAGTACTGTTTCTGAGCTAAATAAAACTCCTTTGGCTCTTTTACTAATCACTTTTCCATGTTTCTGTTTGGACGCGCATGCTCAGGGTTCCGGATCCATCTTACCAGGTGCGGAGCCAGGATTCGAGATATGGGTGGGCAAGTTACCAATCAACACATTTAAGGGGGTGCAAAAGGATTAAAATAACCAAAAAATGGGATAAATTAGGTCTGATTGGGCTTAGGGACTCACATCTGAGGGGGTGCAATTGCCCACCCACCTCTCCATGTGGCTCCGCCCCTGCATCTTACATTTCACCATTGACGAAGAAGTAGAAGAGGATGAGGTATCTGACCAAATGTGATGCATGTTCACTGAAGTTCATCTCTTATCAATTCTAGTGTATTATATATTGATATTTGGGGGATGCAGGGAGCCTCAAGTGTATTATGTTGTTGGTGGGACTCTTCTGAACTTGGAGGTGGAGTTGGATAGGGCTTCCAAGCTCAAATGTAGTTGTTGTCTGGTAAAGGGTACAACTCTTGTCTGCTTTATAAGTTCCTGCAAGAATACATATCACGACCCTTGTGCATTCGTCACTTCAAATAATTTTTCAGCTAGTTGTTTTCTCCCTTCTTGTTTTATTTCAGATTCTGGTCTATTCTGTGTTAGTTTATTTTTCGTTAATTTTTAGAGTTCCCTCCCATCTGGGGCTTGTATGACTCAACTTATGGTTATACAGTTTCCCATTATGCTTAACAAAGATCGTTGGGCATGCGCAATGCGCGTGCTGAAATTGACTGTCAACCCGCGTGTTAACCGGTGATGAAGGCATGTGTCAACAATCAATGCCCTATATCTCATTGTGAACCGCAAGAATTTCCTCGAGATGCATATTGCTTTACTGTTTAAGCAAAGGACAAATAAAAATATCCCTAACCCAGTGACCCTTCCTTGCCTCCTACTCTCCTCTATCTTCTCGGTTTCATCTCCAATTCTCATAAACATTCATTTGTTACAGTAATACCTCCACCGCATTCACGTCCTTCTCTCTCAAAACTACTGAACCGAACTAATTTTTCATCGACACCTCTGTATAAACTTGTATTCCCATTCCAATTTTTGTTAATTCATATATTCTTATCTTCAATTTTGGAAATGGGTGTTTGATTAATGATTATTTATAACCCATGGTGATCTGTTGAATGGATATTTTCATAATGATGTGTTAGTTGATTTCTAGATCTTGCGAGAATCAAACATCAAACATTTCTGGATCTGTTCAATGGAAAAGTAAATATAACTCAATTACTAATATCCCTCAAATATCAAGAGTATAAAGCACAGTTTGGCTAACTTTGCATGTGTAAGTGGTGGTCCAGATTTGTCTAAAGAGAAGATAAATCTACGATCATAGTTTGTTCAGCATAAATATTAGTATAAGTATTTTATTAATTGGTGTCTCATTAATTTCTCATAATAAATGATTTATTAATTTTACATCATAAATGTCCCTTAATTAATATATTAATACATATTAAATTTTGATAAAAATTATTTCAATAGATATTAGTGGTGGCGGTGGTAGTAGAAGAAGTAGTAGGTAGTGGAAGCGGTGATGGGTGTTAATAAGTGGTGGAGGCGGTAACATTAGTTTTTGCGGAAGAAATAGTGGCGGTGGATGGTTTTAATGGTGGTGGTATTGGTTTTTTCTTTTTGAATCAAAAATAATTACATGACGGGTAACATTGTATTGTGCAAAATATAGTTGGTTGTTTTTGACACGATTAATAAAGGAGGGTAACAAATATTTCGGGGATGATACCAAATGATCATGATTATTGGATCAAATGGTACCACTGCTACCTTTGCTGATTATTCGTACGTATGGTTTTCAGTATTAACAAAAAACATATAGTTGAATAAATTAACTAACGACCTAAGTTTGCTCAACCTAAAATTTATACATGACGTCTGGAATTAAAAGTTAGAAGTGCGCCCATTATTATACGAGGGATGGGAAGTGGTGGTGGTGGAGATAGAAGCGATATGTGGTGGTTTAGTGGTGTTGGTGGTATTGGTGAGTAGTAATTACTATGTTAATTATGTGCCACTACAAAAGGGTAACACTATAAAGTAGAAATGTGGTTGATCGTCTTAATGCTAAAATAAACTCGGTTAAAATACATGACAATTAAAAAAAAAAAAAAACACTGGAATGTCACGTTATATAATAAATACTAAAAATTACATATTTAGTATCAAGATTTCTCCCTCCAATAGATAAATCTACGGTTGTATTGAGATCCCGTAAGCAGATAGAGCGCAAGTTAGTTCTTGTATTTCCGAATGATAATGAATATAATGAAACGGTCCCTCTCGGTTTCCCTAATGAAAACAATCGAACAATATTTAGATGGAACGCATCACCACCAGTGTAAACTTCTTTGAATTGTTACATATCCAGTGAAATTTCTACAAATTAATTTGGTTATTTCGTCCTACCGTAATTTTTAATGAAGCATGCAATTAAATATCCAATAATGATTTTAAAGGTATCTAATAATTACGAAATTCTCTTATAAGTTTTGTTTATGCAAGTATTGATTTAACTTGCGTTCTTTTATATTTTTGTGTTAAGTTGATGACTTTTTAATTTGAATACATGTTTGGTTAACAAAATTTGATACATATAGGATATTTTCTTTGTAACACTGATGTTAGTCTCTCATTTTTCCCGTTAGCCCTATGTTTCGATCCCGGATTTATAGACATTATTTGACTAATGTTGAGATATTTGTTTAATCTCAAGTCCGAGTAAACCCAGTGTGTGTTCTACGAATTGAAGGTGACAAAAGTTTGTGTCGGCTCTACTTTGAAAATAATAATTTTTCTTCAGAAGGTTAGTTGAATTTATGTAGATACAAATATCAATCATCTCACACATGTATGTCTCAGCCTTCCAATAGCCAAGGTTTTTTAATTTTTTATAACTCTCACATATACAAAAAAAAAACTGGTTTTTGCTTCACTCCGTAGATCCTTAGTTATCAATAATTACGGAACCATGTATCCATAACGTCATGGAGTTGGATTGGCAGTTAAGGTATATGTACTGTTATATGAAATATTCATTTTGAAATAACATGCTTAAGTAAAATAAAAAGATTAAGTAACTCATTATTTTTATGGCCAAAGCCTATTTGAATATCAAAATTATTACCCGTGAAAAATGAAACAAGACGAACGTGAACAATATCGAATTAGAGACAAAAACATCCTGAGCCGTTACGGCACGGGTTAATCCCTAGTTTTTTACAAAGCAGAAAAGTTATATTAATATAGGGGCAAATTAGGAAAACGATTTTTGCAGCTTCAGGTACTGTTGCTAAGGGGAGTTCCCTTTATATAATATAATATAGAATAGATTTATATCCAATATATGGACACATTTACACTTCCATTACTTGGAAACAGAAGCTTTAGAATCTGGGCTTGCTCCATTTGTCGCGGGCCCAAAATTAACTGGCTAAAAGGCATGGCAATACTCTTTTTTCAGGATCTCTCCACAAAATAATAAAAAAAGACACCACAGTACTCTCATTGATACGACATACATAAATAAGAACGGCCCTAGCTCAGCTGGTCATCCCCGTTTCCCGAAGTTTCATGCGTTCCAGAAGGTCAAGTCCCAAATGACGTAATATTGCAGGAATTAACATGGAATGTAGTGTTAGTTTGCCCCCCTTGTGACACAATCTCGCCCCCTCCCACTTCGGCAGGCTCGCTGGTAGGCTAGCACAGCAACCTGTTCAATTAATGTAGTAGTATGTCGTTGGAGCCTAGCTTGCTAGGCTTCCAACTAGTTTCATGTAATGATAATAAGAAAAATAAAAATAAAATTGGCACGGTTAAAAATATTTTATCCAAATCCATGCTAAACATTTCAATATCGATTTTGAGAGACATATAGATTGAATTCTGCTGTTATGGAAAAAATAGAGGTCCATAACTCAAATATAAATATCTCGGGAATCCCTAATTACATGTGAACATTCTCTTTGAAAAGTTGAGTAACATCACGACCAATTTTTCTACATAAGGGTTGTGTTTATACTTACAAAAAGAAATTGTTAAACAAAAGCTATCACAAATTAATGCCTCCTTATCTTAAAATGACAATTGTGGTACTGCTAAATCAAGAAAAATCTCGAGCAACACACAAGATATTTTCCTATTTCTATTTTCCATCCCCATTTTTTCTTATTTCTCATCCCAAATTTTTTCCAATTTTTCATCCAAATTATTTTCCATCCCCAATGGAGATGAGAAATAGAGACAACCTTGGACAATGCTTGAAAATTTGTTTTTTTACTTCTAAAATTGGAAAGACAGAAATTAATTTAAGAGTGTTTGTTTTTCGATTTTTATAAGTGAAAAAGTTATTTCTGGATGCACATTCAAACGCGATAAAAATATAATTTTAATTTTTTTTTTAAATCCAGAGAAATATGATGAAAATTTGGGTGTAATTAACCAAAAAAAAACAAACCCTATTTCATTGTTTTCACACTCCCAAGAGCAGAGAGACTCGAAAACACAACAACAGTTCCTGAGATCTGCATTTTGCGCCGCCAGATGAGATTTCCATTAGAAAATTGCAAAAACCCAGGTTGAGAAATCACTAACGAAAATCAAGAAAAACACGATATGGAAGAAGGTGTTGTTGTTGTAAGAAAAGTTATTGAATCTAAGTTGTTTGAGTTCTTACTGCAGAGACTCACAAGAAGAAGAAGAAGAAAGAAGAAGAAGAACAAGGGTTGTGGATTTGAATAATTGGTATGAGCGGTTTCGGAAATTGGGTTTTCATGACGATTTGATAACGATCTGTGGGTTATTGACCATCAGGCGTATACTCATAACAATCTACTTTGCTGGCTCTGCTTGTTCGATTAGAGAGAAAGGCGAAGGAATTTAAACCCTTTCTGGAAAATCTGCATATTAATTGGAATTGGAACAGTAAGTATCAATACCAACTCAAATCAGTTTCAAATTTAATTTTAAAAAATGACTAATTTTTTAGTTACTTTAATTTTCCTCTCGCTGTTAATTGTCATGTAGATAGATTTGGCTTGGGGAGGTATTAGAAGAAATTGCTTCTACATGAGGGAAAATGAAAACCAGCATTAAACATTTTTAAGGCTATGGATGAGGATTCATCTACCGGGGCAGCTGAATCAAATGGAGAATTGTGAAATGTAGAGAGGAATTTGGGGATCACCAATGAGTATCTTCAATCAACTCAACGTGGAGGAGGACGAATTTCAATTTCACTCTTAGGTGATTCTTGTTACCAAGGTTTATTCTGTTTTTAATTGATTTTTAAATTGTTTGTTTTAGCTTTTTATTTCTTATGTTGGTAGTCATCATCTTGCTAGAACATGTGTGATCTGTTAGTTAAACTCGCTAAATTGATGTGGTTTACTGTTAGTTATAACTTATATCTCTATAGGATATGGCTCTAGTCTACAGGGCCTAAATTTGGTTATTGTTACTTGCTAATTTGGTAGTTATGATCTTGCTAGAGCATGTGTGAGCAATCGTAAGTTGGTACTTTTACTTAATGACAGTTGGTATTTTGTTGGTTCATGTCTTGTACTAATTTTGCAGTTGGAAAGTTCTTGCACATGTTAGAAATTGACAAAAACATTTTAGGAATTGTATGATTAGATTTACCATATTCGTTCATTTCCCGCAGTTGAGTATCAATTGGTTTGGTTGGCCATAGCTAGATAGTACATTGACTTGAGCTCAGTTTTGGCTAGAGCTAGATAGTACCTGTCCCTCTGGGAAATCAATTCACCATCACCAAATTCTGTCATGGAAGGAAGGAAAGCAAGGTAGTGAAAAAACCAAAGAAGAGCTTGATTCACTTCGTTAGGGAAAGAGACCCTCCACCGCTCCATTAGAGTCTAAATTTAACTCACTTGTTTAGAGCATGAAATCCATCTATTGTTGTGTCACTGAGGTAGGTAGTAGCACTGAAAAGTCTTTCGACCATAAACTTTCTAAGAAAAATATCTATTCACTTTACTAGGAAATATGTCTCGATGCACATCGTGTTTTACATATGTTAGGCTGCTAGGCTCAGTTTTTATCTACTCTGAGAAGGATATTCTGTGGTTTCTCTCTGAGTTTGTCTTTAGCCTTGGACATTAAACAATTTTTAAGCTATTTCATTTTCCTTTTTTTTTTATTCTTTCATATTTTGGTCGGTTCTGCATTTTTTCCCCTTAGATTTCCCTTTAGAGGTTTCTATAACTGGACTTACGATTACACAGGTTCCATTCTTATGGTGAGTGGAAAGTGACGACCTCTAGCAGCTTTACATGGTTTTGTTGAGTCGTCAGATTTTCTGGCTGCAAAAGACCTGCATGAATGTGGTAATTCAAATGGAGGAAAATCATTTTCTCCCGTTTTCACTTTAGGTTCACATAAATGGTATATCATTCAATCCCTTTCCTGTACTAGTATTATCTATATTACAGTTTCTGCTTTAATCAATACTCCAACTCTGCTATCATAGTGTTGGGCGATTGCTGGCTTTCAGTTGGGGATGCAATTTGAACGGTTACGTATCAGTTTACATGGTTGCTGTTGAATGTAAGAATTTGTGATATGTGAAATTCAATTTGGCTGTTGTAGATCAAACTTCTAATCAAATGGATAATTTTTGAAGGTTTTAAATTGTTGCTCATGCACATTTGTCCACATAGGTACAGAAGACCAGATGTTCTGCCTCTCCAAGGATGATAAGGAATGGGGTTTTGATGACTTCATACAAGTAAATGAACTCAAAGACCCTAGCAATGGGTATATCCTGAATGATGTTTGTAATGTTGAAGTTGAATCATGTTTAAACTTAACACTAGAATCTAAAGAGGTTGGTAGCTTGTTGTCCCTACAAACCAATAGTGATGATCCAAATTGGCCTTGGTATATCATGAATTAATGTATTGTATATGTTGATTTTGTGATGCAGGAGTTGGTTCCCATTGAACTCATGGAATCTGTTGAGGAGCAGGATCCAAGTCTCTAAAGTATCGGAGGTACGTGGTTTTTTTATTTTTGCTGACCTTGAAATGAAGGCGTATATATAACATTGTTTAAACCAGAGCAGCCTAAGATGCATGAATGATGTTTACCATTATGTTCATCTCTACCATATCAATTGAGGAAAACAAATATTTCTTTGCAAATTGCAATCCTTAAGTACTGATTCTGAGCTAAATAATATACCCTTTGCTCTATTACTAATTGATTTTCCATGTTTCTGTTTGGGCGCACACACTCAGGGTTCTGGATCCATCTTACATTCCGCCAATGAAGAAGAACTAGAAGAAGATGAGGTATTTGGACCAAATGTGATAAAATGTTCACCGAAACTACTCAGAGTGGTAAGTTTTATGTTCCTGTTTAATTTTTTTTTTTAAATTTAATCTTATATCAATTCTAGTGGATTATATAATCATATTTAGGATGCAGGCGCCTCAAATGTATTATGGTGGTGGTACTCTTATGAACTTGGATGTGGAGTTGGCTAAGGGGTTCTAAGCTCAAATGTAGTTGTTGTGGGTAAATTGACGGTGCAGGTCTTGGCTGCTTTGTAAGTTCCTGCATGAATATATGTCATAATCCTTGTGCAGTTGGCACTTCAGGTTGTGGATGAGAGGATTTAATTTACAGGTGTAGTTTCAGTTTGACATCAAATAATTTTTCAGCTACTTGTTTTTTCTCTTCTTCTTTCATTTCAGATTCTTTGTTTTCGTGAAATTTTAGAGTTCCCATCAGAGGTTTGTATAACTGAACCTATGATCAGACAGGTTCCGTTCTTACGTTAAGGAAATAGAAGACTGAAGTGCTATTGGATCCTCTCCGCAGATGTGTTGAGTATTAATACTGGAATCTAATAAGAGCAAGAAGAGGCTACCTGCAGTATATGGTAGTCAAGAAAAGATACTTCTAGAACTCATGTCAGATCGATCAGTTGTCAAAATGGTGTCATTTTTTTTTTTTGGTTAGAAATTTGTTTTCTTTAGTAAGACAAATAGTTCTATTTGCATACGCCCTTATCTCCAGTTTTATAGGTTGTGAAGCATTAATGAAAGTGTTAAAGTAATCACAAGATGTTGTTTCTTGCAAATGAGTCTGTCAATCCACCCAATTCATATCTGTTCATGTTGGTATTGTTAAAGCGGTTCGTGAATTGATTTAGCGTGTTTCCTTCGGGCTCATTTGCTCAATTTAGCAGTTCCGAACATGGCATATCTCCGAGCCTTAAAGGCTTGCGTGTTCATGCCTTCTATAGTTCCATTCCTTTAACTCTAAACCCATTTTCTCTCCTATAAACCCCTATAATAACCACAAAACGCTACATTTACGACAAATCACCCAATATCTTTTTTGGCAGGTGATTTGGCACAACCATTGCAGTTTCATGTCCAAAATTGAAACCGGGAATTTCTGTAGAAACCCCATATCATATAACTGAGATTTTCAACAGAAGTTCATGTCCTCTTGCTAATAGGATGAAGACTTGGGTAACATGTTGAGATTAAGAATGGCGCTGCTGGTGGAAGCCGAACAAGAGTCTACTGAGAATAGCTAGGGTATAGCTGGCCATGACCAGCACATTCAGAGTCTCAATTTTTTTTTGTTGGCTTGGTTTTATTAACACATTTGAAAAGTTACCAGATAAGTAGCAACACAACCTACCTTTCATAGCGACATAATGCAAAAGACTTGTATTTGTACTGTAGTATTTCAGGATTGGCACCCATTACTCCCATTTCAAGAAGATATTCCAAAACGCCCTTCTATGGTTGCACCAGATAGGGGAGTTGTACCAGTGAAACATGTCAGGCAAATTGCATAGTTACACACACTCGTATTAACAGAATTTAAGAATAACAAGTTCACTACCAAATTAGAATTAAAAATCCAGATGTCATGATCAACGTAATGTGTGTTGGCGCAATGCGGAAATGTGATGGGTTTTATGGAAATGGATTAGGAAATGAATTTAGGAAAAGAGGTTGGTTTATGAAAAGAGGAGGTTTTTATTATTTTTGGAATGTTTACAAAGGCTCTTTGGGTTTTTCTACTAGCTCTCACTCTTGCTACTCTCTTGCTACTTGCTTTGCTCACTTGGTTTTTGGATGGTTTCAAATGAACCAAGACTTGCCTATTTATAGACTCACTTATTTCTCTAGATAGTTCTATCTAGACTCTTCTTTACACTCTCATTACACTCTTATCTAGAGGGAATATTCTAGAGTATAATACCAAGGATAAGCATCTATGAGCCTATCCTTCACATGTCTAATTTGACTAATACTTATCTAGTCTAGAATACAAGGATAAGTATGGAGGAGTTTATCCTCACATGTCTATTTAGACTAATCTAGATAATTCTAGTTTTAACATCACAAATTACTAATTTTTTATTTTTTTTTTTTTTTTAACACCCCTCTTAATTTGTGATGTTTAGCTTGTTTCGAAATGATGGAACTTATCCACCGTGACCGCTTTTGTGAAAATGTCCGCATTTTGTTCTTGCGTCGGACAGTAATTGAAGCTCAATTTCTTTGTTTTCCACTAGTTTCTCGATGAAGTGGTGTCGTAGCTCGATGTGCTTCGTCCGTCCGTGGAAGACTGGATTTTTTGTCATTGCAATTGTAGACATATTGTCACAAAGAGATAGTTGTCAGTCGCTTTTGCCTTTGTTGTAGGTCGGTCATAATTCTTCTCAACCATACCGCTTCACATGCCGCACTTGTTCTTGCTATGTATTCCGCTTCGGCTGATGATAGTGCCACCGTACTTTGATTTTTAGAACTCCAGGAGATAACTTTTGTTCCCATACGTAAAACATAGCCCGATGTGATTTTTCGATCTTCAATAGAACTTGCCCAATCGCTATCTGTGAAGCCAATTAAATCATTATCCTTTTCTCTTGTATACTTGATGCCAAAATCCTTTGTTCCCTTGATATATCGAAGAATTCTCTTTGCAGCGGCGTAGTGTAACTTGCTTGGCTCGCTCATAAACCGAGAAACAATGCTGGTTGCATTGACTATGTCTGGCCTTGTATTTGTTAAGTAGATCAGTGAGCCGACTAGACTTCTGAATGAGGTTGGATCCACTTTAGTTGCTCCATCATTTTTTATCAATTTCTCACTGGCACCCATTGGAGTTGCAATTGGTTTGCAATCCATCATGTTGAACTTTTTCAAGTATGTCTTGCATATTTTTCTTGGGAAATTAATATTTCTGCTTTGGAGATTGTTTTACTTGAATCCCAAGAAAATATCGCATAAGTCCTAAGTCGGTCATCTCATATTCTTTCATCATCTCCTTCTTAAATTTTTCTCGCCATCTCTTGTTTTGTCTTTGGCATAAATTAAATCATCAACATAGAGACAGACGATTAGGAAATCCATACCTTGTCTTCTTATGTAGAGGGATGGCTCACTTGGACTTTTCTCAAATCCGTTATCTCGGAAGTATTTGTCAATTTTGCTGTTCCATGCACGCGGTGCTTTTTTGAGACCATATAGTGCTTTGCAGAGACGATAAACCATTTTTTATTTTCCTTTTCGGACGTATCCTTGAGGTTGTTCAACGTACACCTCTTCTTCCAGTTCTCCGTTTAGGAACGCCGACTTTACGTCCAATTGGTAGACCTTCATTTTAAGTTGAGCTGCCAAAGCTAACACCATCCGAATTGTTTCCATGCGAGCGACTGGGGAAAATGTTTCGGTGTAGTCAATTCCTGGTTGCTGAGAATATCCTTTTGCAACTAGCATTGCCTTGTGCTTTTGAATCGACCCATCTTCATTATATTTTGTCTTGTAGACCCACTTTTGACCAATTATTTCTTTGTCCATTGGCTGATTTACAAGCTCCCATGTCTTATTTTTCTCGATTACTCGCATTTCTTCGTCCATGGCATGTCTCCATTTTTCTTCTTTTGCCGCTTCCTCATATTTTTGAGGTTCTAGTGCTATAAATGCACAATTAGATGTATTATAAATATCTACTAGGGAACGCACCTTTCTAGGTGTGGGACTTGTTTCTGATGAACTTGGAGGTGTGGCACTTGCTTTTGATGAACTTGGACTTTGTTGTGTTGGACTTGGAGATTTCGGGCTAGCTGGTGGAGTTCTTTCATCCTGACGTGGATGATCTGGCTCGTCTTCAATGAGTAGTGGCAACTCGTGGTTGTCTGTTTCATCATTCCAATCCCATGATTTGAATTCATCAAAGATAACATCTCTTGAAATTACCAGCTCCTTTGTATCTCGGATTGAGAAGTCTATATGCTTTAGATTCTTCGCTGTATCCGATGAATATTAGCTTTTCTCCTTTTTCATCGAACTTTTCTCTATGTTGGGATGGAATATGTGAGTATGCTACGCAATCAAAAATTCTGAAAGAAGTTACCTCGGGTTTTTTTCTTATGCCAAGCCTCATATGGAGTTTTGTTGAGAACTGATTTTGTTGGCGAACGATTAAGGATGTAGACCGCCGTGTTGACTGCTTCATCCCAGTAACTGTTGGGTAGCTTCCTTGCTTTTAGCATACTGCGAGCCATTTCTACGATCGTACGATTTTTCCTTTCCGCGACGCCGTTTTGCTGTGGAGTGTATCGAACAGTAAGCTCCTTCTTAATTCCATTTTCTTTGCAGTAGTTGATAAATTTATTTGAAGTAAATTCTCCACCACGGTCACTACGGAAAACCTTTAGTTGATGACCACTTTGCTTCTCTGCCAACGCCTTGAACTCTAGGAATTTAGTGAATGCCTCAGACTTTTGCTCGAGAATATACACCCACATCATCCTGGTATAATCATCCACGAATAAGAGAAAATATCTTCTGTTATTGAGTGAAGCTGTTCTTGTCGGACTGCATATATCTGCGTGCACCAATTCGAGGGGCCTTCTTGCTCTCCACGATGTGCTTGTGAACGGAAGTCTATGAAACTTTCCAAAAATACATCCTTCACATACTTTATCTCCACCGCTGATATTAGGAAGACCGATGACCATGTTCTTTGATTTTAGAACTTTCAAGGATCTGTAGTTGAGATGCCCGTATCTCAAATGCCATAACTTGCATTCATCTATGTGATTGGTACTCATTGCACAATCTCCAATTAATGGCATAGAGAAGGGAAAGACAAAATTTTCTGTCATTTTTACTTTTGCCACCAATTGCTTATTAATTTTATCATAAATTGTGCATTCTCCGTCTTCGAAATGTAGTGAGTACCCTTTTCTTATAAGTTGTCCAACACTTAATAAATTTTGAGCTAGGCCAGGAACATAAAGAACATCAGATATGTATCGAGTTTTACCTGACCTTGTTCGTACGGATATGACTCCTCTTCCTTCAACATTTTGATACTTTCCATCTCCGAGTTTGACTGGTGGAATATGTTGCTCCTCCAACTTTACGAAGTATTCTCCGTTTCTGTCATATGGTCACATGCATCCGCTATCAACATACCATATACCTTGCGCATCTTGTTGCGAGGTGAGGCAGGAATAAAATACTTGATTTTGAAAATCTTTTTCTCGGAATAGTTGGCTTCATTATTTTTAAACCAACAATCCTTTTCCATGTGATTTAATTTATCACACTTGGTGCACTTATATCTGCAATTTTCAGTTGGATGGCCAAACTTTTTGCAAACATTGCATCGGAAATTGGAGGAGTAATTTTTCCCGTACCTTTGATTGTTGTTTCTATAACCTCCTTTTCCTCTTCCACGTCCGCGGTAGGAGTTTCTGGATCCTTGATTTGATGATGATCCTTTCTCGTATTGCGAGTTTGATGATGATCCCCCTCTGGAGCTTTCTTTTTCGGCTTCTATATTTTTCTTTTCTTTGAAATTTATTTTTGATTGAAATGCCTGCTCCAACGGCTGCTCCGCGAACCTATTTATCCTTTTTTCATGTGCCTCGAGTGAACCCATTAATTCGTGTACGGAGAGAGTCGATAAATTTTTGGACTCCTCAATGGCAGCGACAATATGATCGAATTTGAAAGGTAAGCTTCTTAGAATTTTTTCTACAATTCTTTTGTTTTCAATGGTATCTCCATAACTACTAATTTGATTCACTATACCAAGAACTCTTGTAAAGAAGTTCGGATAGTTTCATTTTCTTTCATGAGTAAATTATCAAAATCTCGCCATAAATTTTGTAGTTTAATGGAGATTACCTTTTCTGAACCTTGGAATGCAACTTTGAGAATATTCCAGGCCTCCTTCGAAGTTTTCGCTACCGAAATTTGAGGAAAAATAGTTTTGCTTACCCCCTGCTGTATGAATAGTAATGCTTTAGCATCTTTCTTCTTATTATCCTTATACTCTTTTTCTCTGCCTCCGCCCATGACGATTGAATTCTTCGCTAGACTCGGGTACCTTATAACCATCTTCTACAAGATCCCATAGGTCTTGTGAAATGAAAAGAGTCTTCATTTGTAGACTCCAATAATCAAAACTCTCACCATCAAAAATTGGAATTAGACTTTGGGCATAGTTGAAACTTTGAATACTTGCCATGGGTAGAGTTTTAGGATTATCGGGATAGGTTTGCTCTGATACCAAATTTGTTGGCGCAATGCGGAAATGTGATGGGTTTTATGGAAATGGATTAGGAAATGAATTTAGGAAAAGAGGTTGGTTTATGAAAAGAGGAGGTTTTTATTATTTTTGGAATGTTTACAAAGGCTCTTTGGGTTTTTCTACTAGCTCTCACTCTTGCTACTCTCTTGCTACTTGCTTTGCTCACTTGGTTTTTGGATGGTTTCAAATGAACCAAGACTTGCCTATTTATAGACTCACTTATTTCTCTAGATAGTTCTATCTAGACTCTCCTTTACACTCTCATTACACTCTTATCTAGAGGGAATATTCTAGAGTATAATACCAAGGATAAGCATCTATGAGCTTATCCTTCACATGTCTAATTTGACTAATACTTATCTAGTCTAGAATACAAGGATAAGTATGGAGGAGTTTATCCTCACGTGTCTATTTAGACTAATCTAGATAATTCTAGTTTTAACATCACAAATTACTAATTTTTTTTTATTTTTTTATTTTTTTAACAATGTGGTCATATACTCACACCGCCTTCTAACAATTAAATTATTACATTGACCGACTCAGCAATGTGTTAACCGTAAACTTACTATTCAACCCAAAACATCAACCTCATTTTAGTTACAGTTGTTACAAAATACAAACATCAATGGCTTCATCGGCATCTAATAACCAATCCAAAAATACCCTCACATTCTCACTATAAGGATAGACAAAAACCAGCATGCGGAACAAAACAGAACAAGTACTGTTGGAGAATAATCATTCTAGAAACCCCTAAACATGTCCAACACAAAAACAACAATTTCCAATTTCAAGTACTACTAAACCCTAATAGAGAAATACTTTTATTAATTTAATTGTTAGTCTGAATTGGAGGAGGATATTGTTTAAGTTTTGAAATCGATTTTGATTTATATCAAGTCCGCTTCCCACCCATTTGATATTTTGTTAGACAGGTATTTTTATTGCTAGAGCTATAGTAAGATGTACACATTTTTAGAGCACTCTGTTTGCACGCGCATCGACGAAACTAGGAATTTGTGTTTGGGTGGGCTAATTTTTTTTTTCCGTAAACTCTCTATTTCATTTCTCTCAATTGCGAGAAACATAAATGCAACAAATTACCTAAAGTGATCAAGATGCGCAACGACGTTGTGTTCCCCTTTAAATACTAAGCTTTAAATCAAGTGAGTTCACCATATAACTAACATTAGGGGGGTAAATTTGTATAATGAAAATGAGTGTGTTGATTCCGCCGCCTAATTTGTTTTGGGGTTTTATAAGTTGGCTTTTACTACCTAAGTTTCGAAAAAATAGGCTGATTTTATGTACAAATTATCCATATAACAAACCTATTATTTTGAAACTGAGTAATTTGCAAAAATATTGAAAATATGCCGGCGAGTTATGAGATATTTTTTTACGTCCCCATAACTAAGGTGCATAATAAAGTAAACCAAAAATGTAATTACCCTTTACCAAAGTTTCAAAGAATACATTGTACATGAACCGATAGGTGATATTTGCTTGGGGTTGAGAATTCAAAATAGACCTTGGGTGTTTGAGATCCGAGATTAAACCTAGAAACTAAACGAAAGATAAAGAAGAAGAAATAGTGGGAGTGAGTCAACAAAATATTCGTTTTCTTTTACGTGCATGTATAGAGAGTTATTAGTGGGAAATGTCATATGTGGGACGCGCTATATGGATTCATGTGTCTGCTTCTGGGCTAACCATTATTTTGACCTGGGCTAATTTATTTTATTTTTACAATCAGCCTAGCTAAAAATGAGTTTCACACATTTTGGGAGGGGCTACAGCCTGGGTAAGCCACCCCCAGTACCGTCGCTGTGCACGCGCGTCTCTACATGGACACCTGTGACCAGGGCCGTTCCTGAGAACATTTTTCCTCGAAGCGAATAAATTTTTTGTTGCCCCGATAAACAAACATTCAAACACAACCTCAACTGCATTCATATTATATCATCTGGCGATATGATATGCAACATATGCTATCCTTATTGCATTTTTCACGAGAGTCATAGTGAAATTTTTCTGACAAGAATACAACTAAAAGATGCAAGCAAATTAGGACACATGGAGTATAGTAAGAAAGTAAAAAACTATCGAAATCTTAATTAATCATGTTGAATTTCTATCTTTATAGTTTATGTGAATTATAGATAGGTCCCATGTAGTTATTTATCAGTAATGCTACGATGACCCTGTGGGGCCCACCTCTATTAGTGCCACGGGATTTCTCCCGGTGGCACCCACGGTCATCATAGCATTATTGGTTATTTGTCAAGGAAAAGCAAAATGGAAATTTATATTTTGTGTAAATTATAGATAGGTCTCCTGTAATTATTTATTAATGAAAAATTCCAAATGGAAAATACGTATTTGGTTTTCCCCTCCCTTTGTTGCCCCAAAGTGGAGCTTGTCCTGCTTACAACCAAGCCTTTATGTTATACCTTCAAGGGGAAAACATGTCATCCCAGTACCTTTATGGCACAATACAACACGTTAAAATTCGATGAGAACACGTGATCTGACACTGTACGTGATATTATACAACACATTGAGCACGTGACTTTATGAAATGGGCTGGATCGTGCTGACCTCACACTTTTTACACTTCTAATTGGGCTTACTTATTGGAGGGCCCGAAATGAGGGAATCTTTTTTATGACCATTCTTTTTGTGAAATAAAACCTAACGCAAATGCACAATTTGATATAAAAAAATGAAAATGGTTTGGTGTCATCAACATTTTGGTTACTTTTTTGGTTACTTTTTTACCCCCTTTCCGTCCAATTATTAAACTCTTTATGTATCCTATTTTTTCAGGATATAATTGACAAACAAATAAGAATATAACATATAATTGACAAACAAATTAGAATACAACAATATCAAATTTAAAGTTTTTACGAAAAATTCGGAGGTATTAATCCTTTTAGGCACAATTTTAGAAAATTAAATACACATCCATCATGCAAACCACCACAAAGGTTGCATAACACACTATACAACCATATTTTAGTTATGCATCAATTAATTTTCCGCTGTAACTAATAAAACGATGTACTTTCTCCGTTTTAGGAAAATTGATACTTTCACTTTTACAATTTGGCATATTTATTTTCTGTTCGGCCAACCCTTCACACTGTGGCAGCAGTGTTCTAGCCTATGTAGTAATTAGAAAAAGAAGAAAAGAAAAAAACGATTTTCGGTTCGTTTCATAAATGTGAAATAACGTAGCTATAGATAACTAGTCAATTAACATAGGAAATTAATTGCATTAGGTGCCCATCGGGTTCTTGAATTTATTACAGAAATGCCAAATGTAATTGATAGATCACATAAATAAGTAGACCAATTGCACCAATCAATAACAATCTATATCCACATCATATTGTATTTTTTTGCATATTTATCAACATCTAACATGTAAATCAACATTAAGATATGGCGAGAACTGAGAACTAATTGTAAGTTGCAACTCCCTATTTAATATGTACGTGACAACGGATATAAGTCCTGTAATTACATCTTAAGCCATCGTAACTTCATATATAAATAGGTGTATAGCAAACCAAAACTCATTCGACATCTGAATCTGTTTTTAAAGTTGCTCTCTTCTTTTCCTTCCTTTTCTCTAATTAATCCCAAAGCATGGGTTCTGCTAAAGTAAAACTCTATATCTTGTGCTTAATCATCATAAGCTTATCATCGACAAATGTCACGGCAGATCGTCTTTTCGGGCCACAAACTCAAGATATTTCTTCAATTTCTGATAATAAGATTCCACAGACAAGCTGTAATCTTACTAATGGCGTTGTAAATTGTACTACTCCTAGTATCCCACTTCTTCCTTGTATACCGAGCAGGGAAATTCCAAACGTCGCATGTGGACCACTTGCAAATTTATATCCTTCCAGTACTGGTGTAATCCTCCCGAATTTTATTTCGCCGTCTTGTAACTTACCTAATGTTAACTTTATCACATTGGGACAGCTGCTTGAGCTTCCTTGCAGGCCACCTCAAAGTTTTTACGGTGATTGTTTAACACTCCCAGATGTTCCAAACTTTTGCCCTCCGAATGATATTCCTAAATAACAATATTGCAGAGACGACAACAAGAAGAACAATCACTAGTACTCCTGCTAAATAAGCCCAATTACGAGTGCAAAATTCTTATATGCATATGCAGCGTTCTACTCAGTTATATGAATTGATATAAATAAGGATAGGTGTTTGTGTTATCAAGCACTTGTGAGTTGATGAGATATGATATGTGTATTGTAGGTGTGGATTATTATTTTTATATATGTTGTTGGACTTTTGGTCCTTTTGTGTGCGCCTATCTATAATTCTGTATGCAATCGGGATTTACTCCTGTGTAATTCTAAATTGATGTTTAATGAATAAGAAACTTCCCTTTTCTTAGATTACATGATTTACAAAGGGGATACCAGTTTTGGCATGGCTGATACCATTTAAACGATCCCACAGCCAACATCTGTTAGGATTTATTTTAAAAAGTTCAGGAACCCTAGTGACGAGACAAACCAATACAATTTTCAAACACTGAAAAAACTTATGAATTTCTAACTCTATCTCCTTCTCCATTCTAACATGTGTCTTCTCTATTTTCTCTGATTTCATATACCATTCATAAATCTATGATAGGAATTGTATGAATAGCTTCATAGGAGTTTATACATTTGACTTGAGCTCAGTTTTGGCCAGAGCTAGATAGTACCTGTCCCTATGGGAAATCACCATCACCAAGTTCTGTCATGGAAGGAAGGAAAGCAAGGTAGTGAAAAAACCAAATAAGAGCTTGATTCACTTCATTAGGGAAAGAGACCCTCCACCGCTCTATTAGAGTCTAAATCTAATTCACTTGGTTAGAGCATGAAATCCATCTATTTTTGTGTCACTGAGGTAGGTAGTAGCACTGAAAAGTCTTTCCACCATAAACTTTCTAAGAAAAATATCTATTCAGTTTACTAGGAAATATGTCTCGATGCACATGGTGTTTTACATATGTTAGGCTGCTAGGCTTAGTTTCAATGTACTCTGAGAAGGATATTCCGTGGTTTCACTCTGAGTTTGTGTTAAGATTAGTATTAATACTATGTATAAACCTGATTAGTCTTACAAATCCTCCATGAGATATATGTATAAACCAGGTAACTGTCTCCAGACTCACTCTTCTAGATTCCACCCACTTATATGTAGTGTTTCTTGACTTGTAATCTCTTGCAATACCAAAATTTTCGGACCGGATCACTGGGCAAATAATACCGTTGAAAATATAGGTTTGTCTTTTCCCATCCTTTCATCTTGAACCCGTAATGAATTTACCTCAATTTTCTCCACCATCTCTATTCAATCTACATACCGAATGTTTCCATCCAAATTTACATATGGAACTTTATATTCATTATTACCTTCACATTCACAAGTATTTACACAGACTTATTTAGTGTGACAAGTCGTACACACAACAACACAACATTCACTTGCTAGCGGCAAAATATTGATGTAACAAAGGAATACCGAGTCGGGTACAGATTCCGAGTAGGCCCGCAAAGGTAACAGTCACCGAGAAGACAAGAGCCCAGATCCATAGCTAATGAGACTATTAAGCTTCCTCGTGGCTAAAGGAAAAGCCCAATATATTTTATTTTTTTCTGAAGCATACAATAAAATATTTGGTTGTATGACTCGGATATTTGGAAACCGGAACACACTCGTGCTCTCATACAGTATGCTCTCTCATAGCTACAACAGAAACATTTTTGGATCGAAAAAAATGAATATATTGATCAAAGAAGGGGTACAGAAAAAAAATCTTGATCAATTAGAGCGGTTTTTATGGGATGAACAAACCTAGAGTTTGTTCATTTTGATCCTACTATGGGATGAATAAACCAAGAAAATGGATGTTCAAATGAACAGATTTGTTCAACACTGAGACACTCCAGTAGGCGCGTGTCTGGTGCAAGAACGCGCGTCATGGCCAATAACTCGGGCGACAGCCGCGTTTTCCTCCATAATGCGCGTCTTGTATGCTAGCGCAGGCGCTCAAAGACCTGACGCCCACTGCAACTTAATTGCATACTGCCACTTTCTACCGACTCCCAACACTAGTTTAAAGGTTATTTTATTGAAACTTTAAACTTTATAATATAACTAGCCCTTAACCCGTGCCGTAACGGCACGGGCCATGATGTTGGTTCATTTTTAATATATCGTATAATTTGTGTCCCGAATACTTATCAACTCATTATGATATAATATGTGTTTGTCATAAAAATAGTTGGGATTTTCCTCTCTTTTTATCTTTGTTTTTTCCTTTAATATTTTACCGCCGGAGATTTACTCAAACGAAAGAAATATAATCTTAACTTCCAGACAATTTTAGGTTCATTGCTTATAATGAGATAATGCTCTACATGAACATGGAAGTTTAAATATTTTTTGGAAATATGTCGTCAGCAGCGCTCATCTCAGTGAAATCAACTAATCTATATCGTCCATAAAAGTCTCCACATGCTCATATTTCTCTCCAGCTGACTCATCTATCATGGTCATGTTGCCGATCCTCCAAATAGGTAGAGAATAGTTTTTTTTTTTTCATCGAACGAATGATACAAACTATCCAATATGACATGATTTTCCTGTAATTTTTAAACACCCATTATATGACAATGTTTAAAATGTGTACCTATTACCTTTTCGAAGGGATTGTATATATATGCGAACCTCTGCCATCGAATCTTCAACAAAGTATTGTGCCCAACAATTTGTCTTAACGAAAGCTTTGGTAACTTCAAAAGTCTTGGACATTTTGTCACTTTCGTATGTTCCTACCTTCACTTGGAATACAATCTGGCGACATATTACCTCATAAAGAACCTTGAACAAATATTGTACTCCTGATCCTATTTCAAACTAATAGGTTGTCAATAGATCCTTTACCAAAAGTTGACATATTCTACGTTGAATATTTATTAAAAAAAAATTACGGTATTGTGGATCGTTGCTTTCAAAGATTTTAGTTTTCAAAATTGGCCTCTTCAAGTCCCACGGCTTTTTAAGTTTATATATCTTGTTTGTTTTAAACATTTTAGCTAGCCATATTATGTTTGTTACTAACTTTAAACTTGATGTCATCTTCTACCGTGAACTTTATGTGATTTCAGAATCGAAATAGTTATACCTCTTTCATTCGTATCAAGTAATCCTTCGTATATCCCAACAATTATTTTACAATAATTCCTTCTTTTTTTTTGCCATTTCCGGACCATCAGTAGGCATAATTGTCAAACGCAATTTGTCTAATTTTTGTTGATGTTTCATTCTAGACAGTACATGCAACACCAATCATTTGCGAAGTGAGATATTTGCGCAAGTGTGGTCAATGTAAATGTATCCCTTTCCTGTAATAATAATAACAACACGTCAATTTTTTTCAAGGCATCCAGTTGTAAATGGTATGAATCTAATATATTTGAATAATACCTCAATCTTAAATATCACCTTCTTCTCACATAACATAGCAATTGAGGAAGGAAAAATCTTGGCCACTCTTTACATAGGCAGAGATAGCCAAACTATGTTTTGCAATTGTCTTACGTGAAAATTATTATTAATCCGTATTTTAGTCAGCTCCTATCGAAGCAATATAATTAGTCCTATAGAAAGTTAATCTTAAATTTTTGACCTTATCTCTTGACCAAATTATTGAAGTATTCTCAGTCATGTTCTACTTTGTGTGATCTACCCATCTGTGTCTACTCTACCTTCTAACCCAGTGAATGAAACCTATACATATTGATCCGTAATTTTATATTGTTGATTTATTATCAAGAGGTTGCATGATTTGAGAATGTAAAATATAAAAAATATTCCATAAACATCGGAGGAGAAATTTAGATTTATGATTTAGATATTTTTATGATGATTTTGATGAACAAACATAATTTTCAAACAAATATTTTAGAATGTAAATACATTTTCCTGGTCTATAAGGTTTTATATCTGGAATTGAGTGAAAGTTGTTGTCTTTGTAGGTAGTTGTCGCGAAACAACTCGACATTGATGGTCTTTCAGGAAAAAGAATGTAATAGTACTTTAGAGAGCGATAATGTTCTCTTACGCGGGTACACCAATTTCCTTTATATAATACGGGTGATCGAACAGTCATGATCATATTTTCTTATACGTTCCGGTATCATCCTCGAAATATTTGGTTTTTGTCCTTATCAATCGTGCTAAAAACAACCAATTACATCTTTCACAATACAATGTTTCATGTTTTGTGAAGATTATTTTTTTTACTTGGTCAATAAAACTCACTAAAAAGCAAAAATTATTACTCCCTCCGTTTCACAAAGACAGTCCGCTTTGACTTTCTCAAAATATTAAGGAGACCATACTATTTTACTTGACTACCCTTAGTTAATTACCTATTTTATTTTAATAAAAATGCTAACAATAAAGACTATCCAAAATTGGTTTGAGAATTATAAATACGAAATATAAAAGGGAAATTTAAAAGATATTGAATTTAAGAAGTATAAACTTTATAAGGAATCTAATTTTTAAAGTTAAATGTATATTTCCTTAAAAGGAATGAAGGATATATTTAGTTTCCTCAAGTATACTAATTTATTTAATATTTTAGATTGAGTCACGTTAAAAATAGATTTATGAATATAAAGAATTCAAGGGTATATTAGAGAGTTCATTGAAAAAGTATGACTATAAACAGAAGCTGGACACAATTTTGAAACTGACGAAAAAGGAATAGAGGACGGTCTTTCAGAAACAGAGGGAGTATTATACACTACTATTACCAACACCCACCGCCACTATTTCTTCCACCAATAGTAATGTTATCGCCTCCACTATTCCCAAACACCCGCCACCGCTTATACTAACCCTACTTCCTCTACCACCATCAGAATTAATATAGTTTTTAGTAAAATTATTTATTAATATAATTATATATTTATGTTAGATTATTAAAGGGAAATTCATAATAAAAATTTAATTAATCATTATGAACAATCAATGAGACACTAATTAATAAAACGTTTAAAAATGGTTAAGTTGAACAAACCCCAGCAGTAAATTTATCTTGGCAAGGTCAAATCCTGACCACTCTTTACATAAACAAATCGATAATAAATAATTTCATATATTCTGATCTTGATTCGTGTCATTCGTTTAGTTATTACATAACATGGAAATTGATTGCACCAATTTTTTAAAATGAACATGTGTTTTATCGAGTTTATTTTAACATTAAAATGATCAACCACGTTTTATACTTTATAATATAACGTTACACATTTTGTGGCGTTACGAAATTAGCATAATTTTTTTTTTCACCAATACCCGCCACCACCATAAAACCATATGAATCCACTTTTTTTATCCACCACCACCTAGTGGCAGAGCCAAGGGTTGACTAACCTGGCTCTAACCCCTTAAATTTTTAATAACTACATAATTTTTTTATTTTATTTTATAAATAGTACTTTGTCCATATATATTTATGTTTAGTCCACCAAAGTTTACATGTTTCTTTAAAAAACAAATAGGCCTCCTCAATGTCAATTTTTGACTCCACCACTGGCACCATCACTGCCGCCCATCCCATATAGGTTGTTGGACGCAATTCTAATTTTCAATCACAAATGCCATGTATGAGGTTTAGATTGAACAAAATTTTGTCAATTGATTAGTTTCATTATTTATTTTTCCGTGTATATATTATTTTATGTATTTCAATCAATTTTATTTTAATATTAAAAAATCATGATTTATACGATATAGTACCAAAGATAACAGGGGCACCATTTGGGTGATCCAACTATGATCATGAAAATGTTGTCTTGTATGATATCATCCCTGAAATAAGTGTTAAAAACAACCAACCACATCTTCCACACTACGATGTTATCGATGTGGTAACGACAACATAAAATTGATATTGTCCATCACTACTCACCATCATTCACCGTCACTACTTCTTCCACCATAAAGCAGGGGCAGAGCCAGGATTTTGAGGAGAGAGGGAGAAAAAATTCTTGGCAAGTTGGATACATGTGAAAAATCGACTTTGTATCCCATTTTACGATAAAAGAACAAAAATAAATATAATTGTGATTGGCTCCGCGCTTAACCACCACTAATCTTTCGGCATCTACATCTTCTACTACTCATTGTCGCAGAAAATGTCTAGAAATATTATTTATCAAAATTACTTATTAATAGAAATAAATATTATAATTAATTAAGAAAATATTTATAGTTAAAAAATGATTAGTCATTTATTATGAGCAATTAGTGAAACACTAATTAATAAAACACTTTATAATGAATAGCTTATTTATTATGTGCAATTAGTGAAACACTAATTAATAAAGCAATTATGGTTTTTATAAGTTGAACAAACCACCAATGTTGATTTATATTTTCTATCAATTCCAACCAAGGTGGAACACTGGTTAGAGGGTACTCTTATGACACAAAAGGTCATGAGTTCGAACCTCCCTGTTGTAATTTTTGAATTTCCATATCCTGACTTGAGTATTCATTTTTGATTCATAATATTGGAATTAACGCCACACATGCGAGATGTAGGGGGTGGTCAGGAAAACCACGACCCTTGATTTATATTTGCCCAGACAAATCCTAACCACCACTAACAAAGGCAAACTTATCTAAACTATGTTTTATACTAATGATATAGATTACTATATTATTAAACTCTGACTTTCATCCGATTATTATATCAATATTTTAAACTTTATAGTATTATATAGATTAAGATATTAGTAAATTTAAACTTTTTTGAATTAGACCATCCACATGTGCAGCTCTCTATAGTGGGAAAAGGCATTTGGCCATCCGTCTGGATTGGCAAATGAAATTTTTTTGGTGATTCCATAGGAACTGCCCTTAGCTCGCAAAAGATGAAAACAACAGCTTAGAGGATTTCCAAAACGGAAAATGGGTTATTTGCCCAAATAAACTTAAAACAGGGTTCTAATGGACGAGGAAAAATTAGTATGGGTGAAATGGACACCAAAAAAATAACAAGAATGAAACTGGATTCATCCTAGCTTAAACTTTAAAAAGGGCGAGGATGAAACTGAATGCACCCTAATGTAAATTAAAAATAAGAAAAAGTATTTGAAAATGGGTAGGATGAAACTGTTTGCATCCTCGCTATTTTTACATTCTCGTCCATTTAAATAATATCAAATTTTACATGTCTTTTTCAACCAAGAATTATTGTCATTGGGTTAATTGACCAATTTTGTGCTTCCAAAAATCTTGGTCAAGAATGACTCTATTCCTACAATTTTATTTTATTATTATTATTATTTTTTTGCTAAAAGAGGTTCCTAGCAAAGTGAGTTTCTTATTATGGGATTCTTTCAATTATACTCTATTCCTACAAGAACTATGCTTTTACGGAGAGGGGTGCAACTGGGATCTGACTTTTGTGTCTTTTGTAATTGTGAACGTGAAACAGCGGATCATTTGTTGATACACTGTCCTTTTTATTTCAAGGTATGGGATTACTTCATCAAATCCTTTCATATATATTGGCCCCTGCCGTTGAATATTTTGCAGCTCTTCATTGCCTGGGATTGGAACGTTCTCAAAGGCAGATGCAAAACATTATGGACAGCAACTCCTTACGCCATTGTGTGGAACCTTTGGATTGAAAGAAACAATCATGTTTTGGGGCAGAGACAGAGATGGGAGGAGGAGATAATCATAGCGATAACACGGTCTCTTGTTTTATGGAATTGTGATATAAATGTTTTTAACTTTGTTGATGCAAATTCAGTGCTACACCAACCAGAAAATGTCTTGCATATGTAACATATCCTCTGCAACTTTTGAAACTACATGCTTTACCTGCTCTTTTCTTAATATAACATTCATTTATTGAAAACACAAAAAAAGTCTTGGTCATGCCGGCCTCATGGACCATTTCCAGAAAAAAAAAAAAAATCTTGTAAAAGGAAATGAGAAAAGTGTATAGTAAAACTTCCATAAATTAATAGCGTTCGGATTAAAAAAAGTCATTATTTTAACGAAATTATTAATTTATCGAGTTAAAATTTAGCCCGTCTAAACTTAATTGGGATCAAAAAAATTAATATTTTATCGAAATAATTAATTTATGAAAGTTCTACCATAGTAAAATTGACAGCTTGTTGCTACTAGGCTGACGTGACTGATGTGATCCACCGTTTAGTAAAAGATGAGGAATAATAGACTCACCGAATAAGAGATCCGGAAACACATACCGCGCCTAGTTAGTAATTCGGCGAATCATACGCGTATGATTCGCGAATTCTTGCGTATTGTTCGGGACAGAATTATATGGCCGTCCAACTGAATCACCGTACCTAATACGCGTGTTTTGTGGTGTATCCGTATATTATACGGCCTCTAAATTCGTCATACTTGCTCTTCCGATCCAAAAACCAAACTCGGCCCAGTAAGGCCCATTCACACATTCCCTCTTTGTTAAGAGAAAAGTAAGGCCCATTCACACATTCCCTCTTTGTTAAGGGGAAATACAAAAATTATGTATGGTGAGATTCGAACACAAGACCTCATGTTTCTTTAGTTAAGCACTCAACCACTGAACCAGTCATCCGTTGGAGATTAGAATGTAACACATTTCATATAGATAGCAATTTAAACGTTAATAACATGCACTCCCTACCTATTTAAGTTAAATTTTTATTATTTAATTATTTAATATGTGCCGTATTTTCGGTCCCGAACTCATATTAATAAACCGAATTATACACGTACGTATGCCGTTCTGTACTACTGCCGAATGCCGAGTCGTTGACCGGATTTTTGACCGAATTTGATTTTTACGAATCCGTATAATACTCGTACATATCCCGTTCCGAACGTTTCCCGTACCCCGAATTACTAACTAGGATACCGCGTCTCACAAACTTGGAGGACCCACCAGGGCCACCACCCACGTGATAAACAGGGGTCTGTTTTTATGGTGTGTCCCACGGGTCTGGAAGACTCGAGACGTTTCTTGTTATTAGTTCTTCCGTGTGTTTAGCATTTTCATTAAAACATATTATGGATCATTGAGTCTACGTGTAGTATTATTAGTTGTTTTGCTTGCTTTCTGGCACACTTAATATTTTTCAAGATGGATTCTGTTTTGTAACACTACACCATTTTTAGGGATTCGCAACGGAATTTGGACGTTGCTGACTGGGGTTGCAACGTCAGATCAACGTTGCAAAACACGACGTTGCATTTTTTCGCAACGGCATAAGCTCTGTTGCGACTCTTGGTCAGCAACGGGGATTCGCAACGGCAATTGCCGTTGCAACGCTATTTATTCGCAACTAAGGTCTGTCGTTGCTAAGCTTTTTCGAATTCCAGGAATACCCCTACCTGAAACTAAAATTTAATTGCATCTGGTTCTAATTTGTTGGTTCTGTTTCTAATTTAGCAATAGATAGAAGACGTTGCGAATATTTTGCAACCTAAAAAAAAAAGGTCAAGTCTTCATTGACCTGGTCAAAATCCATTTCCCCCCCTGCAGTTACCCAGTTATCCACATTCATCATTTCCACAGATATATATTCATTCATTCAACATACATCCATTCATTCATTGAACATATAAAACTGTATCAAATTATGAAAATGGATTCTTCAATTGATTTTAAAAAAAAGTATGAGTATTTGATACAAATGTGTTCTTAGTATCACAACAAACTAGTGTACACATTAGAAACATACTTGGTTCCTAAGTTCAGTTCATGTAAATTTATGAAATTCCTAAGTTATTCTAACTTAAATCACTATAAGGAGATACTACATAAACTTACAAATCCTGCAGCTGCTAAGGGGACCTAATGGCTACTGCTTTGTTCTCCAACCTTAGTTTCTGATCTCATAACACAGCATCATTCAATCAATCTGCGAACAAAGCATCAAAAATTCTTCTAATCAGATAACCGGTATGCTTATAAAGATTGATTCAAAAACTAATAAAGAAATAATATGTTGTGCAAGTACAAGCAGGCAAAATCTGTGAAAAACCAAATTAGTAACAACTGATGCTAAAAAGGAGTTAAGGACCAGTCCAGTATGAGTATTACACTGCATATCAATTGGTGATAACATGTCATGTTCTAGATGACTCGAGCCAAAGAAAACCAAATATTCAGTCATCTAAAAGCAATTACATCAAATTGTACAAGTGATACGTGAGTTTGCAAATTGTACTTACTGTCAGCAATGCTAGTAAGTTGAGGTCTATCTTGGAATATTGGTGGAAGCTTATAAATTCCCAAAGCTGCAGCAAGCAATCTGTGTATAGTGACATCTACATGAAAATGAAGCATAACCAGGTCAGGTTCTCTAATCCATTCACAATCGACCTGTATATATTCGAATTTGGAAAGTAAAATATAGAGATGCAACAAGAATGTAATGCAGAAATTCTTAAGGGGGTGAGGTCTCCAATACTAAAGTAAACTGCTTAATGAATATAAGGCAATGAATAAAAAAAATAAGACAGAAATTATAAATTAGTGGTAATAGGTATCTAGTGCAGGCACCTGAGTCGTGTATCCAGTCGTCAGTATACAAATACGCTTATTGATAAATATGAATCATCAGCCTATCAAGTAAATATCATTTAATCATCTACAAATAACATGATAAAGGAAAATCTTAACTTTAAATCCTTGTGAGTTCTTGTTTTCCACAAACAAGGAGTAGTAACCTTGATAATGCTAACAGTAACGGCTCAAGGAATGTCAAGAGGACCATGAGTTTCAGTGTCAATCTGGAATTTTACTTCTGCAGAAGCAAGTGTTAAAGCTCCCCTCTTAATACATCTGAGCCTCATAATCTACACAAACATATCTGGATACATTAAGACACCTGATGTCGAAGCTCAAATAATAAAGTATGTTACTCTGTATCAAATACTACTTAAGCAAGCATACCTTCCCTAATGCATTCATATTTCACATGTCCGTGGTTAGAGAGTCCATCAGGCGGATGGGAATAGTATGCATATGAAAATGGTCATTCACACATTAACATGAGAGAGATTTGTTTTTTGAAAAACTAATGAAAATGGTAATAAATTAAAGCACCTGTCATCCATCCTGGCTTGAGATTCAATGTAAGATAATGCAGCACATGACTTGATGACACTCTTTCTGTATCTAGTAGAAATAATCTTGGCTCTAGACTTAATTTCCTGAATTTAGAGGAAATATGGATATATGTGTGTTATAAGTTTGAGAGACGAAGTCTTATTTAAGATTACAATGTATCTAATTCAATAACTCTCCTGGATAATCTAAAAAATCGAAGTACATACCCAAATTACAGAGAAGGCAGTTCTCTCAACATATATCAGAACGCAGAGAACATATATCTACAAAGAAGAGATTTATCTGTCAAAAAGTTATCAGTACTCATAACAAGATCCCATAACAAGCTACCAGTACTCATATTAAACGCCCCGGGATAGCAAACATACTATTTTGAAGACAAAGGTCAGAAAACCTCACATAAAGAGAACATTTAACTGCTGCACAACAGCAAAAATCTTGTGGAAGTTCGCCCTGGACGTAGATTGGGTAAATCATTGCTCCAAGTGCATTAGTAAACCTACAATAAAAAATCTCCTTTATCCCATGTCCGTAATTCTCTCTTCCCTATTGACACTGCAATATCAAATCCCAAACATTCCCAATTAAACTAGCACTACAAAATGTAAAACTCCAACTCACTTAAGCTCAAGTTGTGTAAGAAAAAGAAAATTGCATACCTTTAATTGTTATCGTCGAACAAAAAGATGGAAAATCCAGTAAATCAAGCATTGAAAAGTGAATTACAAATCAAAAGTTATCTGGTTCCTTAAGTTCTTGCTAAGAATGCAGAGGAAATGAAAATCAGTCGCGCTAGCAGTACGTGAAACTTGAATTGTTCCTGGCATCTGAAAATAAAAGAAACAAAGAGAACTGAAATGAAGAAAAAACTACCAAGTGAAAAAAAAGTCAGTGAATAATTTTAAAATGAAGTAACAACAATTTTAAAATGAAGTAATCTTCGAGTTAATGGAACAAGATCTATCTAATTTCAACCATTAAATTCTTGGAATGGATTTTGACTGAAATGTGGAGACTATGGGGTCTATTCATACAATCACCCATTGTCTTAGCCTGGGCAGGTCTATCCATGACAGAAATGTGGATTTCGACTAGGTTCTCTTGTTCAAGTCTTATTGCAGTCTAGAAAGGATACAATCATAGACCAACCAACATACCATTCGAAGATTAGGTAATCATACCAACCAAACACATACGAAGGGCAGGAAAAATATGCTTATGAGAATGAGATATTAAATAGATGCTCGCACACCAACCCAAAATTTCAGAGAATAAATGATGCAAAGGAGTGCATAACAATCATCCATCGAAAAAAAATTAAGAATGTTACCGCCAGTACAGAACCGGGAGTAGCACAACAGCAAAACTTGATCCTATGCTTTTCCTCTTTTTCTTTTTAGCTTGTTCATCAGCCTTTGCCGGTACCTTTTAGTCTCAACAGAAAATTTCAGCATCCAAAAATGTACATACAGATCAAAGGAATGAGCACCAAAACCAACACTACAACGTAACTAACACTAATTTTGTATACAACTGAAACGGAATAGCTTATGGCTTAAAAGTATAAAACACTACCAACACTACAGACTAATAATACGAACTCTTAAAAATCTAGGGGAATTCTAAATCAAAAAGCTACAGGACAAAAATCTAATTAGATCCTATAGATTACTAGACTCGACTATGAATTAGAAACAAACAGGACAAGGGCATCTAAATCAAACTACACAAGCTACAAGACAAGATTGCTAAATGAAATGAAAAATCAAATGCTACAGAACAATAAACTCTTTTGAACTAAAATTTATAATGAATATGAAATGCTAAAGTAGGCTACACTGGTACTACAGACAGAAATTATACAAAAATAAAAATAAATAAAAGTAAAGCTACTAATATCTAACTGAAGTGCAAAGTTATAGGACACAACATTTACATTACATATGCCAATGAAAATGAAAATGATACTAATGGAACAAAACCAAAAAAATTTACAAATATGAAAAGCAAGTATACAAGAAAAGTAAAAATAAAAACAACAAAACTTAACAAATTTATAATCCAATATCACAGATGTTAAAAACTAAAAGTCGAAATGGAACAAGTTACACTAATTTATACTACATGATGATCGTCATCCATTATGATGATGATGTTTAGTTAAGATGCAAACAATCCTAAGCTAGATACGAATACAAGACGTGTTTATGAGAAAGAAAATGGAATTAGGTTTTCGATGAGAACAACAACTTTATTTCAAACTAAACAAGATGAATGCACAATTGCTTACTTAACAAAAAAGATTAAAAAAAATAGAAATGGAAACCTAACAAAAAAATCAAGGTGAATCCAGTTGATAAGAAGAAATAAAACAAAGATAAGATTTATAACGAAACAAAAACATCAAAATTGTTATTTTCAAGATCACAGATCACCTTCCTACAAATATCACAAATACAATTGCAATCACAATCAATAAAATCAAAAAAAAATTATACAAAAAATAAAATAAAAATGATTGATCTCTTAACACATCCTCAAAATGGTAAAATGTTTAAAATCTCCGAAAATTGGAAAACCTAATTGAAAATGAAAATATAACAAAGAATAGAAAATAGAGATTTACCCAATAAGTGAATCTTGATCAAACCTGATGATGATGTTTAAAGAGGAGACCGTGTGGGGTCTTCAAACAAACAAGATGAATCGAGAAAAAAAATCGAAACCTAACAAGAGTGGAGGGGAAACAAAAAGATAAAATTTCTTCAGAGCTTCTAGAAATTGGAGAGGAGATGCAATGAAAATATTATGAAAGTGAATCCAAACCTGGTTGAAGTGGTTGGTGTGGAGAGGAGATGAATTTCTTCAGAGCTTCTTTGGAGAGGAGATGCAAGAGAGAGAGTAGAAAAAAAATGAGAAGATAATTTTCGATAATGAAGGATATAGGGTAGATATCGGTGAAGGGTGGAAAAATAAAAATGAAGACTTGACCGGATGTTGACTTGGGTGTAAATAGTAGTCTTAGTGTTCCAAACCACGCACGTGGTTTACACGCTTAAACCCAGATCAGTTGCGATTCGCAACCTTGCTTTTGAGGTTGCAAAATTAGCAATGGTAGTCCTCCGTTGCGAAAATAAATCAGTTGCAATTAGCAACCAAAAAATTCGCAACCGCGCTAGTGCCGTTGCAAACCTAGGTTGCGAATCCCTTAAAATGGTGTAGTGTAAAGTTAGTATGTTATTCTCTATATGTTAGGATGCTAGGCTCAGTTTCTATCTACACTGATAAGGATATTCTTAGGCTCAGTTTTTATCTACACTGAGAAGGATATTCTGTGGTTTCTCTCAGAGTTTTTTCTTTAGCCTTAGACATGAAACGGTTTTTAAGCTAGTTCTTTTTCCTTTTCTTTTTGTTCTTTCATATTTACGTCGGTTCTGCGTTGGTTTTATTTTCCCGTTCATTCTTAGATTTCCCTTCAGAGGATTGTATAACAGGAGGACTTATGATTACACAAGTTCCATTCTTATGGTAAGTGGAAAGTGAAGACCTCTAGCAGCTTTACATGGTTTTGTTGAGTCGTCAGACTTTCTGGCTGTAAAAGACCTGCATGAAGGTGTTAATTCAAATGAAGGAAAATCATTTTTCTCCCATTTTCAATATAGGTTCACATAATTGGTATATCATTCAACCCCTTTCTTTTGCCAGTATTTTATATATCTTACAATTTCTGCTTTAATCAATACCCAAATTCTGCTATCATTGAGTTAGGCGATTGCTGGCTTTCAGTTGGGGATGCGAACGGTTACGCTGGCTCTCAGTTGGAGGATGCGAACGGTTACGTATCAGTCTACGTGGTTTCTGTTGACTATTTTGGACCAAATAACGAAAACATATTGAGGAAAGGTACAAATAATTGTTTATATATACGCATTCATGCATATAAAATAGATAATTTCTATAGGTTCTAAACTGTTGCTCCTGCATTTGTCCAAATCGACACAGAAGATCAGATATTCCGCCTCACGGAGGATGATAATGATTAGGATTTGATGGCTTCATACAGTTAAAGGAACTCAAAGACCTTAGCAATGGGTATATCCTGAATGATGATTGTAATGTTGAAGTTGAATCATATTTAAACTCAACACTAGAATCTAAATAGGTTGGTAGCTTGTTGTGCCTAAACCAATAATGATGATCCAAGTTAGCCTTGATATTCATGAATTAATGTACTGTATGCGTTAATTTTGTGATGAAGGAATTGGTTCCCATTGAACTCATGGAATCCGTTGAAGAGAAGGATCAAGTTACAGGTTACAAGCTAGTACATCAGTATTTCGGGATAACGATATTCAGCTTTTATCTATGCATTTTTCCAGGCCTCTAAATTATTAGAGGTAAGTGGTTTGTTTCATTTTTCTGAATTGAATACATATAAATATAGCATTTTTGAAATCAGAGCAGCCTATGAAGCATGGATGATGTTAACAATAATATTCATCTCTGCCTTGGCAATTGAGGAAAAAAAAAGTTTCTTTGCAATCATGAAGTACTGTTTCTGTGCCAAATGTATTCCCTCAGCTCTTACTAATTGATTTTTCACGTTTCTCTTTGGGAGCACACGCTCAGGGTTCTGGTTCCATCTTACGTTTTGCCAATGGAGAAGAAGTAGAAAAGGATGAGGTAACTGGACTATATAATCATATTTGCGGTTGCAGGACTCTTCAAGTGTATTATGGTGGTGGGACTCTTATGAACTTGGAGGTGAAGTTGGCCAAGGGTTCTAAGCTCAAATGTAGTTGTTGCTGCTAGTTGTTTTTTATCTTCTTTTATGACGCGTCTATTTACGTTAATTTTTAGAGTACCCATCAGATCAGTTGTTGTAGTGTAATGTGCCTTGATACCACTAAGAGAAGTGGAACAACCACTAAGAAGTGGAACAACCACTAAGAAGTGGAACTACCACTAAGAGAAGTGGAACAACCACTAAGAAGTGGAACTACCACTAAGAGAAGTGGAACAACCACTAAGAAGTGGAGATCCCATTATGTTGCTTGTGTGCTCTATGTCAAACATATACACTACCTCATAGAACCTATATAAGGCCTTCTAGTTTCCATTGTATAAGCATCCCAAAATCAGTTCAAGTTCCTAAACAAAAGAGAGAAACATTAGTAGTGTATAGAGAGAGTAAGAGCAAGAACAAGGTCTTGTTCTTGAGAGGAGTTTACACTCTTGTAATCTTGTTCATATCATAGTACAATGTTATCGTCGTCTTCCAAAGTGGATGTAGATCATATTGATCGAACCACTATAAATCCTTATGTTGTGTGTGTGCCTATTTTACATTTGTTTTCATTTATATTTCAATTCTCTATTGATTGTGCTTAGAAGAGCCATTGGTCATAACAAATTGGTATCAGAGCTCTGGGTAAAAGTGATCTACGATGGCGGCAAAGTATGAAATTGAGAAATTTGATGGAAGGAATGATTTCAATTTATGGAGGCTAAAGATGAGGGCTGTTTTGGTGCAACAAGGTTTGGTGAAAACTTTGAAGGGGAAAACGGCTCTAGCAGAAACATTGAAGGAAGAAGAAAAAGATGAGCACTTGGAGAAAGCACATGGATTAATTCTATTGTGTTTGAGCAATGAGGTCTTGAGAGAAGTTGCGGCGGAAACGACACCGGACGGTCTATGAAACAAGTTGGAGAAAAGGTATATGACTAAATCCGTAACTAATCGTTTATATCTTAAGAAGAAATTACATACTCTTAGAATGCATGAAGGAACGTCTATTATAAATCATATTGATGATTATAATAAAATTCTCTTGGATTTGGCAAATATTGAGGTCAAAATTGAAGATAAAGACCAAGCTTTGGGTTTTCTTTGTTCCTTACCACCATCTTATGAAAATTTTGTTGATACCGTAATGTATGGAAAAAATACAATTTCCATGAAAGACGTTAAAGCGGCTTTGAACTCTAAGGAGTTAAAGAAGAAGGGTATCGACGGTAAAGATAATACGGGAGATGGGTTGTTTGTTAGAGGAAGAGGAAACCAAAAAGGTGGATTTGATAGGAGTAGATCAAAGTCAAGGTGTAAATCAAAATCCGGTAAATTCTATTGCTTTCATTGTAAGGAAAAAGGGCATTTCAAGAAGGATTGTCCAAAATTGAAGAATGTTGAGAAGAATACTAACCAAGGAACCGCAGCAAATGTTGAAGAAGAAAGTGATGATGGAATGGTTCTCATGGTTCATACCGAAATCTCAGACAATGGGTGGATTCTTGATTCGGGGTGTACTTTTCACATGTGTCCTCATAAAGAGTGGTTTACTACTTATCAAGCTAGAGAAGGTGGTAAATTTCTTATGGGAAACAATGTCACTTGTAAAGTGGTGGGTGTAGGTACAATTCAAATTAAGATGTATGACGGTATGTTGAGGACTTTAACTAAAGTTAGGCATGTTCCGGACCTGATAAGAAATCTTATTTCTCTGGGTACACTTGATTCAAATGGCTGCAAGTATCAAGGTGAAGGTGGAGTTATTCGTGTATCAAGAGGAAGTCTTACAATTATGAAGGGCGAGAGAATTAATGGTCTTTATACGCTGCAAGGTACTACTGTGATGGGTGATGCAGCTGTATGTTCTTCAAGTTCTGATGATGATACTACCAAGTTATGGCATATGCGGCTAGGGCATATGAGCGAGAGGGGGTTGGCTGTTTTGAGCAAGCAGGGATTGCTTTGTGGTCATAAAACAGGTAAGCTTGGTTTCTGTGAACATTGTGTCTTTGGAAAGCAGTGTAGAGTCAAGTTTAGTACAGCTATTCATAACACCAAGGGTATTCTGGATTATATTCATTCTGATATTTGGGGTCCTTCTCGGGTCGATTCACATGGTGGTGGTAGATATATGCTGACGTTCATTGATGATTTCTCAAGGAAAGTATGGGTATTCATACTTAAACACAAAGATGAAACTTTTGTCAAGTTCAAGCAATGGAAGACTATGGTTGAGAAGCAAACCGGAAGACAAATCAAGTGCTTGAGGACAGACAATGGTTTGGAATTTTGTGGGGGTGAGTTCAACGAGTTATGTAAGGAGCAAGGGATTGTGAGACACCGCACAGTCAGAAAAACACCACAGCAAAATGGTGTTGCAGAAAGGATGAACATAACCATAATGGAGAAGGAACAGTGCATGCTCTCCAATGCCGGGTTACCAAAGCAGTTTTGGGCAGAAGCAGCAAACACATCAGCTTATTTAGTGAAAAAATCTCCATCGACTGCCATTGAGTGCAAGACTCCAAATGAAGTTTGGACAGGTTCGCATGTTAACTATGAAGACTTGAAGATATTCGTATGTCCAGCCTCACTAGTACAAATAGTTACATAGGCCACGCTTTTGGTTTTTTAGCTTAGCCACGTTTTGGGATATTTGTGTAGCTACAGGTAATAGTTAAAACTAAAGTGTTGTTGCAGCCACATTTTAGGCTATCTTGTAGCCAATGACCACCATTTAGTCATGGATTCTAGTCTAAATTCATGACTTGTAGGTAAATAACATCATTTGGTCATGGGTTTAAATTTGAACCCATGACATGTAGCCATAAATGAGTATATGGCTACAATGGAGAATTGTTTATGTGTCTATTATATAGGGTGACATTAGACACACCTAATCACCCATGGCGAAAAGGTAAATTTTTTAGTCACTTTGGTTTGTTTATGTGTCCATAACATATGGTTTATGGACACGTCGATGTGTTATTATAGATTCCAACCTTATTTTCTTTTTGAGTTGTGATGGTCTTTTCCTGGTAATTGACACTTGATACTTCATCGTTGTTCATTTGTCAAGGATACCAACTCATATATTTTTCATCCCTTAAATTGTTATACATTCACATGAACGACTATAAAGCTACTTAACATAGTATGCATTTAGCGCAAGAATGTATTACTTCTTTGAAATGTGATCTTGTTTCAAAATTCAGTCCTTGTAACATCATATGCTTGTTGTTGTTTTTTCTTGTTCATTGCATATCATATACGTTGATACCAATTTATAATGGACCATTTGTGGAAATTATTGCATGTTGATATATGCACTAGCTTCCATTCTATTACTTGCATGATCATACTTTGTCTGCCATTTTTGATGTTAAGTTGTTCAAAATAGTATTTCATTTTGTGAAAAAAGTTAGTTTAAAATTTAGTTTCACAGTTCAACCATGACCGTCTCATGTGCTTCTGTCCGACCATATTTCTTTGTAGCTGCTCGATGTTGGTTTAGTTCTAGTCACTATTTTTGTTAATGAAACACATTTATGATCTAATGCTCATGAACTAAAACATTTATGATCTAAGGAATGTAAAGTTTGCAAATCGTGGCTTAAAAATGGATTTCCGATTATAAAGTAGGTCGAACTTGTTATCAACATTGAGCTTTATATTTATCGATTTTCGATGATGTATCATGTTAAGTTTGAAGTCGGAACCCTCCTGGAGTTTCTTAGTTCATAGTTTGTTTGTCGTTATTCCACATTTGAAGTTCGAATCAACACCGATCTTCATATTTATCGATTTCAATGATGTATCCTGCTAAGTTTGAAGTCAGAACTCTCCCGGAGCTACATGGTTCATAGTTTGTTTGTCGTTGTACTTAATTTTAAGTTCGAATCGACATTGAGCTTCATATTTATCGATTTTGATGATGTAACATGCTAAGTTTTAAATCAGAACCCTCCCGGATCTGGATTTTCTGCCACAGTTTTCTGCCCCTTGTTGTCTGCGAAACTGGCACCAATAGGTAGGGATTTAGGCGACACTTTCTTAACGAAAAACGTTCCTCTATGTCTTGTATTTAATGAGTTAAAAGGTCTTAGCAATCGGATTTATCTTTTAGGATATATGTTCCCCGGAAACTAGCTGTCCTGAGCTGAAATCTGTAGCTACGCAGTTTTGTGACCTAGTTTGCGCATACTTTTGATTGACCATTTGAACTCGGCATCTGGATTTTTAAAGTGAGTTTGGAAGGTGGTTATTTCGGCTTTCTAAGATGGGGTCAAACTCTTAATTCCGACTTCTAACGAAGTCTAGAGAGCCTCGACAAACTGAGTAAATACATTGGCTAACTGAAGTTAACTTTGACTAACAGTTTGACTAGTGACGTCGTTGACTAACGGGGTCAACGACCCAAACTCAAAAACGGACAAATTTACGACCCAAACTCAAAGACATACCAAAACTTACGACCCAAATACTAATTAACCCTTAATTATTGTGTTAAGATTAGTCTTACAAATCCTTTAACCGCTATATGTATAAACCAGATCAGTGTCTCCAAACTCACTTTTCCAAATTCCACCCACTTATATGTAGTGTTTCTTGACTTTTAATCTCTTGCAATACCAAAATTTTCGGACCGGAGCACTGGGAAAATAATATGGTTGAAAATACAGGTTTGTCTTTTCCCATCCTTTCATCTTGAACCCCTAATGAACTTACCTCAATTTTCTCCACCATCTCTATTCAATCTACATACAGAGTGTTTCCATCCAAATTTACATATGGAACTTTATATTCATTATTATTTCCTTCACATTCACAAGTATTTACACAGACTTATTTAGTGTGACAAGTCGTGCACACAAACACCACATTCACTTGCTAGCGGCAAAATATTGATGTAAGTTGTAACAAATGAATTCCGAGTCGGGTACAGATTCCTAGTAGGCCCGCAAAGCTAACAGTCACCGAGAAGACAAGAGCCCAGATCCATAGTTAATGAGACTATTAAGCTTCCTCGTGGCTAAAGGAAAACAATAAAATATTTGGTTGAATGACTAGGGTAACTTAGGATGGACGTGGATAATTTGGAAACCGGTACACACTCGTGCTCTCATACAGTATGCTCTCTCGTAGCTACAACAGAAACATTTTTTTGATCAATTAGCTCGCAAAAGATGAAAACAGCCGCTCAGAGGATTTCCAAAAATCTTGGTCATGAATGACTCTATTCCTACAAGTATTTTTTTTTTTTGGCTAAAAGAGGTTCCTAGCAAAGTGAGTTTCTTATTATGGGATGCTTTCAATGACTCTATTCCTACAAGAACTATGCTTTTACGGAGAGGGGTGCAACTGGAATCTGACCTTTGTGTCTTTTGTAATTGTGAACGTGAAACAGCGGATCATTTGTTGATCCACTGTCCTTTTTCTTTCGAGGTATGGGATTACTTCATCAAATCCTTACATATATCTTGGCCTCTGCCGTTGAATATTTTGCAGCTCTTCATTGCCTGGGATTGGAACGTTCTCAAAGGCAGATGCAAAACAGTATGGATAGCAACTCCTTACGCCATTGTATGGAACCTTTGGACTGAAAGAAACAATCGTGTTTTTGGGCAGAGACAGAGATCGGAGGAGGAGATAATCATAGCGGTAAAACGGTCTCTTGTTTTATGGAATTATGATACAGATGTTTTTAACTTTGTTGATGCAAATTCAGTGCTACACCAACGGGAAAATGTCTTGCATATGTAAAACATATGGATCATTGAGACTACCATGTAGTATTATTAGCTGTTCTGCTTGCTTTCTGGCACACTTAATATTTTTCAAGATGGATTCTGTTTTGGGAAGTTAGTATGTTATTTTCTAATTATTTGTTAGAACAAATGATTCAAGCTAACACAATCAATAAGGATATGAAAATGGAAATGAAATCAACTCAATCAAGCATGCACTCAAAACAAGGATTTATAGTGATCCAGTCAAGATTATCCACGTCCACTTGCAGAGATAACGAAATAATTTTACTATGTATCAAACAAGAATAGAAAGTTCCCCTAAATCCCCTCTCAAGAACCATAGTTAAATGCATTCCTCGACTCCACCTTCTTCTTGCTTCTTTAACCAACCGGTTGATCTCCGATCCTAGGACAATCTCCCCTTTTTATTTGTAATCATATTCAAACACGGACAAATGCCTTTTCTGTAGTACTGAACAGGAAACTAATATGCATCTTTTCCATCATTGTTCTGAAACTTCTAAGGTCTAGAATTATTTTTTTGGATTCTTTCTTGTATGATTGGGTTTTTGCAGATAATATCAGATCTACTCTTTGGGATTGGTCTAACAAGAAGAGTATAGATATGAAGAAGAAACTATGGGGTCTTATTCCTTTTGCCGTTTGGTGGACAATCCGGCAAGAAAGAAATGCAAGGTATTTTGAGAATAGAAAAAGAATTGTTAATCAACTCATAATCTCTGTAAAGTGCACCCTTTTTAATTGGGCACTGCCTACTAAGATTTTTGATGACTACTCCTTGAGTACACTTATTTGTAACTGGGATGTTGTGATTGGCAATTGCTGATTACTTCAATCATTTTTTCCTCTTTGTAAGGCGTCACTCCTTTGTGACCTCTTCCATTTTAATATAATTTGCCATTTTTTTCGTCGAAAAAAAGATTTTTTTTTTGTAATTATCACCACATTTTGGCCTCCTGTCAGTTTATCCTCGTCATTGACTTCCAGCATACCGTTCGCATTCATACTAGAGCTTACTGTTATCTTAGGAACACCACGGTTACTGGAGCAATACCTCTTAACTCAAACTCACCCAACAAGTTATTGTCACTAGTTCCGGTTCAGAATCAGTTAGATGACATAGAGGATATATCAACGAGAAAATGAAGAAGTTAGAGGTTGAATTCAATCTCATCACGAGACCTGACATGATATAGGAAATGTGTCATATGATAATTATTTAATAGATTCATTGATTTTAATGTTATTAGATATTCGTGCACAAGAATATTACAACCATTGATTTAAATCAACAAATCACACTCTTTCGAAGGAAACTAGGTTTTGATCACTATAAATTTGCATCTCTCGCGCTGTCGCGCACCTTATTGCAATAAGCAAGCCATACTCACGAATTAAAGTAGCACACGCTAAGTCTTTCAGTATCCATATATAGATTTTCTATTATTTACGGGTTCACTGTAATTCGTCATGCATTATATTTTCGTTTCTGAATCTCTGTAGGAACTTTAACATTTGTTGCTAATCCAAGATACTCGAGAAGCTTTATAACGTACCAAGGCACGTCTACCTTCCACCATTCAAGCCCTACACGAGCCGAGTACTCAAAGGCGTGATGGTTGTTGTGCCAACCTTCTCCAAATGCAATAATTCCTACCACCCAGTTGTTCTTGGACAAATCTTTGGTGTTCCATGGCCTTTCTCCCCATGTATGGCAAACTGAACCCACCGTGAATGTGGCATGGGCCGCATATACTAATCTCACACACTGAGATGTAAGATAACAAAATTATCAGTTCACTCGCTTAGCTTAAAAATAAATAAATAAATTGCTGATTGCCAAAGTTAAAGCGTCGAAGTTACCATTCCCCAAATAAGGTGAGGTAAGCCTCCAACAACGTACAACAGAAGTGCAAGTCCAAGGAGATGAAGCAGGTATGTCTTCCGAAGAAACCTGTAGTAGGCTTGCTTTCTCAAATCCATTACATTGTTTGGTTTTCCGACCTGCAAAACATGATTAGAAAATCACCAAAAAATTAATTATCCGGTGCATTTTATTCTAATATAAAATTAGATGCAACTCTGAAGCCCAATAAAGATGGAAAAACACCTTCTCCCAAAGATAGTTGTGCTGGAAAAACCAATAGAGATGGCTGAACCAAAATCCCTCAATTGGACTATGTGGATCTCTATCAGAATCTATGAACTGGTGGTGGAACCGATGAATGCTTACCCAATACATCGGGTCTCCCTGGTGAGCAAAGTTCAACAATATCAATAAATAAAACACGAAACAACACGAAACACACAAGCAGCAAGGGTTAATTAATTGACACTAACCTGTGCAGCATGAAGTCCAAATTAAGCAAACAAGTATTCAAGTAGTTTGGGGAGCTTAAAACTACCATGACTAAGGTTTCTATGGAAAGAGAGACTTATCCCTAGTAAAGTCAGAAATTCCAATAGGACCGCAACCCAAAATGCATTCCAAGTGAAGTAGAAAGGGACAAATAAGAGCCCTATATGTGCTAGGGTGAATATCACCAAGTTCACACGATCCCAGAAAATTACACCTTTTCTTTTCTTCAGTTTCATCTGCACCACACCATTTGGATTATGAACACGATCTACTGCAGCCATTGTTTTAGATCCTTAAAACTACTATCATGTTCTTTCTTGCATATATATACACACGCTATAACAGTGTTGTCAAGTGGCCAAGTGATGATTCATAATGATGATGCATCACCAATGGCTTGGCCAAGGTGTCAAAAGTGCAAGTACACCGCCGTAATGACGCAATGAGGCCATAATGGCGCAACGTAGGCCAAAATAGCGGTATTCAGTACAAGTACAAATCTGAGTTACATCAAGAGAATGGCATGTGACAAACAGGGTTTGGACATATCCAAGGATGCGAGATTAGCATCACGAGATGCCAAAAGAGTTTGGCATGTTAACTGTATGCGTGGGGCGTGCAGGCATGCAAGCAAGACTTGCATTAGCACACTTGTATCGTTGGCAGAATGATACACAGCCGTGATGGCGCAATATTTGGCTGGCAAATGCGTAATCTAGCAACAAGGAAAAGATGACATGTGCAGGGCACATGGCCTTGATGGTTTAGAGTTGGTTACACGAGAGTGGGTTTACTTTATGCTTTCTAACTGTTAGGAAGGTCTCGTTTGGCTAGTAAAACGGTTTGGAAAAGGTTGGCATAGTTAGCTAACTGCCACATGTAAAGTAAATCTGTAACCGCCTGGCGGTTACTTGAACATAACTTTTGTAAGGATATAAAAGCCTGATCTTGTGAAGGGATTGGGTAATCCGGAACAAGAAGAGTTTGTAACCCTAAGTGTGCAATAAATAAAAGGCTAAGGCATGATTTAAAGAAAAGTTCTGTTGGTGCATATTCCCCTTTGGTTTTGACTTATTGTTTATGCATCAAGCGGAGTGTGTGCATGTGATTAAGGACTTGGAAGATTTTTTAACAGAACCTCTATTTAGTATGGGATAAATAGAGATTTAGTCAAGAAGTTGAAGTATTGGCTAAGTGCGAGTTGGCTGAAATTGTGCTATCGAGCATAGTTGCCATTGTCAAGTTGGTTGTACCATAGGAGTGTTGCGGACCTGTGACAATTCGGGTATCAGAGCCATGGTTAAGGGTATCTCTGTTTACGTTGGATATAAGGCTGATTGAGTTCGATGAGAATTACATTTAAAGTGAAGGATCCACACTAAGAGTGTAAGGCATGGGAAAGCCAAGTAGAAGATAAAATCATAAGATCACATTGAGGGTATGTGAAACGTTAATTCCAGAATCTACAAGTGCTGATCATGCACGAAGGATGTCCTCAAAACAACAAGATGAGGGTGAAACAAGTTGTTTTACATATTAGAACTGCACCAAGGGTACCGGAGACGCTGAAAGTGCTGATGAGAAACAGCACGGTGCTGGGAGGGATCAGCATGATGTTGGAAGGGGCCAACGTCCATACATAAGTCGTTTTCTAGGGAGCAAAGCACACAGTAAGAATAAAATGTCTTATGGACTGATGTACGTTGATGTGAAGATCAACGAAAAATGAGTATTATCGATGGATGATACCGGTGCTACGAAGACCTTTATTCATCCAGATGTTGCCATGGCATTGAACTTAACATTTACTAGCGAGGCTAGCACCATAAAAACTGTTAACGCAGAACCAAAAGCCAGTCGAGGGAAAGTTCGCAATGCAGATGTGCAAGTTGGAGAATTGAAAGGAAAACTAGATTTGCTAGTTATGATCACCTGATTTTGGGCATGGATTTCTTTTGCGCGGCGAAGGCGTCGCCATTACCTCATAGGAATGGAATATTGATACAGCACAGTCAATACCCATGTTTTGTCTCTATGGTGAGACAAAGTGAACCAGACGAGATATATAAGCCATATCTGTCTGCGATTCAAGTGAAAGAAGGCTTACGCCAAGGCTTGACTACTTTCCTAGGAGTGTTGGTTGAGATCAAACCAATAAAGGTAGTAGAAGTTGAGGATGGAATAGCTGAGGTCTTAGATGAGTTTGCAGACACGATGCCTGCAGAACTGCCTAAGACGCTACCACCGCGGAGTAGGATCGATCATATGATTTAGTTGGTGTCAAGGGCGGAGCCGCCTGCACAAGCGCCTTATCGTATGTCACCGTTAGAACTTGTGGAAATGCGCAAGCAGATTTCTGAATTTCTGGATGCGGGGTACATACAACCGTCTAAAGCTCTATTTGGTGCTCCGGTTCTATTCCAAAAGAAGCAAGATGGATCGCTTCGTATGTGTGTTGATTATAGGGCTTTGAACAAGCTAACTGTGAAGAACAAGTACCTAATTCCGCTAGTGGCAGACTTGTTTGATCGTTTAGCCAAGGCCATATACTTCACCAAGTTGGATTTGACTTCAGGTTATTACCAAGTGCGCATAGCAGAAGGAGATGAACCAAAGACTACAATGGTAACAAGGTATGGCTCGTTTGAGTACCATATGATGCCATTCGGCTTGACGAATGCTCCAGCAACATTTTGCAACCTGATGAATGATATGTTTGCCGAGTACATTGACCGCTTTGTAGTGGTATACTTGGATGACATAGTCATATACAGTGAAACTTTGGAAGAGCATGCGATGCATCTTCGCAAAGTGTTTGCAAAGCTTAGAGAACCAAGTTTATATGTGAAGAAGGAAAAGTGTGAGTTTGCCAAGACCACGATTACTTTCCTTGGCCATGTGATATCGCAAGGGTGCGTACATATGGACCAGAAAAAGGTAGAGGCCATTATGGATTGGACAGAACCTAAGAAGATTGGAGATCTTCGTTCTTTCTTGGGTTTAGCTAACTATTACCGGCGTTTCATAGTTGGATATTCAAAGAAAGTCGCCCCTTTGACAGATTTTTTGAGGAAGGACAGATCATGGGCATGGACTGACGAGTATCAACGGTCATTCGATGCATTAAAGGAAGCGATCTCGACAGAACCAGTTCTTCGCTTGCCTAGGTTCGACTTACCATTTGAAGTGCACACTGATGCTTTAGACAGGGCTCTAGGGGGAGTCTTGATGCAAAATGGCCATCCAGTGGCTTACGAGAGTCGTAAGCTTAATGATGCTGAAGGAAGATACATTGTGCATGAGAAAGAGATGTTGGAAGTAATACATTGCCTAAGAACGTGGCGCCATTATTTGTTGGGAACTTATTTCATCATAAGGACAGATAATGTGGCCATTACGTTCTTTTCCAGCCAGAAGAAACTTTCGCCAAAACAAGCAAGGTGGCTTGACTTTTCGAGCGAGTTCCAATACATATTCGAGCATAATCCAGTAAGGCTTAATTCTGTGCCATATGCGTTAAGCAGAGTGGTAGAAGAATATGTGACAACACTGACCATGATTGAGACAGAGTTGTTGTCTCGAATCAAAGAAAAGACGAAGAATGATCAGGCATGTGTGCGCCTGACTAATCAGATCTGTGATGGGATCATTCGTCGATATTGGCTAGATGGTGGGGTCATTTATGCAAAGGGAGGAAAGATTTATGCACCTAATTCAGGTGGACTGAGAAGGGAACTCTTGCGAGAGACGCATGATTCCATCTGGGCTGGTCATCCAGGCATGGAACGAACTCACGCTTTGATAGCTCATTCTTATTACTGGCCTAAGATGGAAGAAGTTGTTGAATTGTATGTAAAGACATGCTTGGTGTGTCAATTGGATAAGACGTAAAGGAGAAATATGGCAGGATTGCTACAGCCTTTGCCGATTCCAGACAAGCCATGGCAGTGCTTGTCGATGGACTTTATTAACGGGCTGCCAAAGGTGCAAGGCTTTAGCTCGATAATGGTCGTCGTTGATCGCTTTTCGAAGTATGCTACATTCATTCCATGTCCCCATTCTTGCAATGCAGACGTTGCAGCGGATCTGTTCTTTAAGAATGTAGTGAAGTATTGGGGAGTTCCTCAAGATATTGTGAGTGATAGAGACTCATGGTTTACAGGAAGATTTTGGACTTCCTTGTTTGGAATGCTTGGGTCCGAACTAAAGTTTTCTACTAGCAATCACCCCCAATCGATGGTCAGACAGAGAGGATAAATGCATTGCTAGAAGAGTACTTGCGTCATTATGTGACAGCAGGTCAGGAAAATTGGGTGGCGTTGATGGACACGACCCAATTTTGTTACAATTTGCACAAGAGTTCATCAACAGAGTTGAGTCCTTTTGAGTTGGCTACTTGTCAGCAACCATTAACCCCTCATGAGGTGCCAAGGGATAAGAATAAAGGCTCTTGTCCAGCAGCTTATCGTTATGCAAGGTCAAAGACGGATATGACTGAGAAAGCACGTTATAGTTTGGATAAAGCGCAAAGACGAATGAAGAAGTATGCTGATTTGCATCGCAGAGATGTAGAGTTTGAGGTGGCAGATATGGTGCTGTTAAAGATAACGCCCCAAATTTGGAAGAAGATTTCTATCAAGATGGTGCATAGAGGCCTAATTCCAAGATATGTTGGTCCTTTTAAAGTGGTGAAAAGAATTGGTAAGGTGGCTTACAGACTGGAGTTGCCGGAACGGTTGAAAGTGCACCCCTCTTTTCATGTCATCTTTCTAAAGAAATATCATCCTGATTTGATGGACACTTCGAGACGACAAGCGAAGCGTGCACCACCAGTAATCAGATCGCAATTCGACAAGCAAGTTGAGGAAATACTTGATGATCGAGTTATGGGGCAAAGTAAGAAGAATAGGAGAACTTATTTTCTAATTAAGTGGCAAGGGATGCCAGACTCCGAAGCTTCTTGGGATAAGGATACTACATTGTGGCAATTTGAAGAATAAATTCAGGCTTACCTACAACAAAAAGAATCGACGAGGGCGTCGAGTTCAGCTGGTGGGGGAGGTCTATAATAGTGCTGTCAAGTGGCCAAGTGATGATGCATAATGATGTTGCATCACCAATGGCTTGGCCAATGTGTCAGAAGTGCGAGTACACCACCGGAATGACGCAATGAGGCCATAATGGCACAACATAGGCCATAATAGCGGTATTCAGTACAAGTACAAATCTGAGTTACAACAAGAGAATGGCATGTGCCAAACAGGGTTTGGACATAGCCAAGGATGCGAGATTAGCATCAAGAGATGCCAAAAGAGTTTGGAATCTTACCTGTATGCGTGGGGCGTGCAGTCATGCAAGCAAGACTTGCATTAGCACACTTGTATCGTTGGCAGAATGATACACAGCCGTGATGGCGCAATATTTGGCTGGAAAATGTGTAATCTGGCAACAAGGCAAAGATGACATGTGCAGGGCACATGGCCTTGACGGTTTAGAGTTGGTTACACGAGAGTGGGTTTACTTTATGCTTTCTAACTGCTAGGAAGGTCCCTTTTGGCTAGTAAAACGGTTTGGAAAAGGTTGGCATAGTTAGCTAACTGCCACATGTAAAGTAAATCTGTAACCTCCTGGCGGTTACTTGTACATAGATTTTGTAAGGCTATAAAAGCCTGATCTTGTGAAGGGATTGGGTAATCCGGAACAAGTAGAGTTTGTAACCCTAAGTGTGCAATAAATAAAAGGCTAAGGCCTGATTTAAAGAAAAGTTTTGTTGGTGCATATTCCCCTTTGGTTTTGGCTTATTGTTTATGCATCAAGCGGAGTGTGTGCATGTCATTAAGGACTTGGAAGATTTGTGAACAAAACCTCTATTTAGTATGGGATAAATAGAGATTTAGTCAAGAAGTTGAAGTATTGGCTAAGTGCGAGTTGGCTGAAATTGTGCTGTGAAGCATAGTTGTCATTGTCAAGTTGGTTGTAGCACAGGAGTGTTGCGGACCTGTGACACACGCTATGGTGCCAAACCATCACATGAGGTACCAAATCAAGGTGGTACAAGGCTAATATCGTTAAAAGACGCATTAAAGTGGTGCCAAAACATTCCAACTTAATAATGCAGCAAATATTTGTATAACTATAATGCCCCTTTTAACGAAATGCAACAAATGTATGTATAACTATAATGCCCCTTTTAACAGAATTCGTCTTGTACATCTTGATTTGTTATCCATGTGATGGTTTGGCATCCCACCCTATACTCAGTATACCGTATGCATACCTTTATACTATTTGGTACCCGTGTGATGGTTTGGCACCACATCTTTTACTATATGCATATATACCTTTATACTACACTAGTTGTGCACCTAGAGGTGTAAAATGTTCTGGCCCGGTACAGCCCGGCACACGAAGTCGCGTGCTTCAAGTGTAATGTGACGTGCTGTGTCAACGATTTAAACGTGTTGTGCCGTGTTGTGCTTTACTAGTCAAAAGCTAGGCACAACACATCCCACAGACACAACACACGAATAAACGTGTCGTGATGTGCTGTGCTAGCACAAGTGCTATAAACAATTTGAAATCACTTAATGTATACATTAAGTCGGCCATTATCACAAGAATTTAATTAGACAACATATTATTTGAAATTATTTCAAGTAAAATTAACAAGTTTATTTTTATTCAATAAAAAGAAATAGCCCATCAAATATAAAATTGGATTATTATCATGTAAATTAATGTCCTAGTTAAATATAGGTGAAGACATTATAACAACGATATTGAAATATATTTTCCAAATATTAAGATATTATATGTGTTGTTATAAATAAGCAAACATAAAATGTTAAAAACTAGCTAGAATAGTGACTCTTTTGTGAAATATACAAAAAATGTGATGTATTATGCATTGTTATATGGTGTATTTGTACATGTTATGACGTGCTTTCTTAAAGTGCTATGCTGTCCACGTGCTTATCCGTGCCGCGTGTTGTGCCAATGTGCCAATTAGTCAAACCCAGCACGTCCCATTTAACTAACGTGTTGTGCCGTGCTGGGCTAAGTCACGTGCTGAGCTGGGTTGTGCTCAAATTTTAGCGTGCTGGGACAACCCAATTTGCACCTCTAGGTGCGCCAATATACCTTTATACGTTATTTATTAAAAAACAGAGAGGTACCCATATATTTATTTATTTTTGTGATTAGCGGAATTTTCAGAATACGAGAGAACTGTTTATGGTGGACATGGAGGTTAAAGCAAATTTTAGATTTTTGCAGATTCATCATTTGTACCTTAATTGAATCAGATGTGGATAGCATTTCCAGTAAGTACGTACTCTGCACCCCCCATATTGGCTTTGGTAAAAAAAAAATTTATCAGAAAAGATGCGATATTATGGGAGCTTGGTAGTTCAATCGGGAAATGGGTCATTTGTCCAAATTTTTTTAAAACATGGTTCAAATGGACGAGTAAAAATTAGTATGGGTGAAATGGACACCAAAAAAATAGCAGGATTAAACTGGATTCATCTTGGCTTAAACTTAAAAAATAGCGAGGATGAAACTGGATGCATCCTGATGTAAATTAAAAATAAGAAAAAATATTTTAAAAAATATTTACATCCTAGTTATTTTTGCATTTTTGTCCATTTTAAACAGTATCAAAATCTAGATGTATTTTTCACTCAGAAATTGTTGATTTTGGTCTTTTTAACTAATTTTGTGTAGTTCAATTTGATACCCGAAATTTTATTTTCAGAATCAGATGTACCTAGTTTTCTTGAAATCTAAAAGTTAGGACTTAGAGCAACTGCAGTCATCAGACCATAACTAAAGAGTAAAGAGTAAATGAAAACTAAAAAAATGGGTTTAGTCGGGGCTGAGACGTTACGGTGCTGGAGTAAATATGGTGGAGCGGATGTATACGATTTCGCCTGATACGGGGCGTAGTTATAAAATGCGCTCGAGTGGGACGTAACTTTAATTTACGCCTGATGTCGGACGTAACCTGCGATTTCGTTTGTCATGGGACGTAATATCTAAAACCCGCCCGATGGAGAGGCGTAGTTTGAAATTACGCCTGATGGGACGCAATTTAGAATTACGCCTGATAGGGCGTTACCCAAAACACACAGAACCGATTACGCCCGATGGGGCGTAACGCTAAACCCTGAAAACTGATTACCCCTGATGGGCGCAATCAGGAGAAGCCATACAATGAATAAACCTTGGCTTGTCTTATGTATGGTAGTCCTTATAGGGATAGTAGAAAGGATGACTCTTGGAGGTTGGTACACCAAATGGGTCAAACTATGAATAAACCTTGGCTTGTCTTAGGGGATTACAATGTTATGCTTAATGAGAATGAAAAAAGAGGAGGTAATCCTGTTAATAGTTCTGTTATAAGAAAATATTCCTCTCTGCTGAGTAATGCTGGTCTCATAGACATAGGTTTTCTTGGTTTCCCGTTTACCTGGTCTAACCACCAGGAGGGAAATAACCATATTGAGGAGAGACTAGATAGGGGAATGGCCAATAGTCTTTGGTTAGCTCTTTTCCCCAATGCTAGCCTTAGACACCTAAATCATTTAGGATCTGACCACTCATCCATAATTTTAAACACTATCATACCTAGTCAGGGTGGCTATAAACCCTTTAAATTTTTTGGCCTCTTCCAGGAGGAACAGAAGTGTAGAGACATTATTAAATCCTCCTGGGAAGCTAGCTTTCAGGGCTCAAGAGATTTTGTTCTGGTCAATAGATTAGCTGTAGTTAAAAGAGAAGTGAGTAGGTGGAACAGGAATGACTTTGGTATAATCCAAAATAATCTTAATAAAATGAATAAACAATTAGAACAAATTATGGCAAATCCTAATGTGAGATTAAATGACCAACATCTTCTAGACACCAAGAATGAAATACAAAAACTCAATGACTATGAAGAACAACTTTGGAAAATAAAAGGTAGAGAAAATACTATTCTATTAGGTGATATAAACACTCACTATTTTCATCAAAATGCCATCATAAGACAAAGGAGAAACAACATAGGAGGTCTTTATGATAGAAATAATATTTGGGTTGAAGATAGGAATGAGATCGCTAACTGTCTTAATAATTATTTTGAGTCTCTCCTTACTACTACTAGCCCAACCATTAATTATGAAATTGTCAATCTTATACCCACTTCGATCTCCCCTTTGGAAAATGCGCATATGAAGCTCACTCCTTCTGAAGAGGAAATCCATTCGGCTCTGTTTGGTATGTTACCAAATTCGATCCCTGGACCCGATGGTTTCCCCGCCTGTTTTTTCCAAAAGAACTGGTCTGTGGTCAAAACTGATGTCATAGAAACTGTCCAGGCTTTTTTTGCTAGTGGCCATATGCTAACGAAACTGAATCACACTCATATCTCCCTCATCCCTAAAGTGCAGCGCCCTACTGGTCCCGGGGACTATAGACCAATTAGTTTGTGTAACATTGTTTATAAAATTATATCTAAGGTCATTGCTAATAGAATGAAACCGTTCCTGGACAAACTAATATCCCCTTATCAGTCGGCCTTTGTTAAACAACGTCTTATTTCAGACAATATTCTTGTTGCTCATGAAATAATTCATGCTATGAGAAAGAAAAGAAAGAAAAGCAAATCTCACTTCATGGGCCTTAAAATTGACATGTCAAAGGCTTTTGATCGTGTTGAATGGAACTTTTTGATCGCTATTCTTAAAAGAATGGGATTCGGTGATACTTGGTGCAATCTTATACTTTAATGTATAAGCACCAGCCAGTCTGCAATTCTTGTCAATGGGGTGCCTTGTAAGCCTTTCAAACCCTCAAGAGGTTTACGTCAAGGGGACCCTCTGTCTCCTTACCTCTTCATTTTATGCATGGAGTCCTTTTCAAGGACCTTATCCAACGCTGAACAGTCGGGTCTCATATCTGGTTTTAAACTCAATAAACATTGCCCTCCTATCAGTCATCTGTTGTTTGCAGATGACTGTTTGATTTTTACAAAGGCAAATACTTGTCAAAGTAGGAACCTGTTGAATATCCTTGAGGACTATGGTAGTTCCTCGGGCCAAATGATAAATTATTTTAAATCTGGCATTTTATTTACCCCTCATATGCCTAATAGTCTAGGAAGAGATATAATCAACATTCTTCAGGTTAAAAAAAATAAGACTTGATGAAGTGTAAGATAAAGTGTTTTGAGAACCTAGGAAGAGATATAATCAGCATTTTATTTACCCCTCATACCCCTCATATGCCTAATAGTAAAAAATAAGTACCTAGGGGGCCTCTGTTTACCCACAAGTCTAAGATAAAGTGTTTTGAGAACCTAGCGGACAACATGGGAGGTAGATTAAAGGGTTGGAAAAGCGAATCTATGTCCCCACCAGGGAGAGGAATTATGGCAAAGGCTATCCTAGAATCCTTACCTGTTTATACTATGTCAACTTTTATATTACCTAAAGCTATCATTAAAAGACTAACTAATACCATTAGAGACTTCTGGTGGGGTAAACTAGGTCCTAAGAAATGGTTTTATATTAAAGACTGGGGTGGTCTTTGCAAGAGTAAGGAAAAAGGAGGTAACGGTCTAAAGAAACTAGAACTAATGAATCTCTCCCTAATAGCTAAGAATGGTTGGAGACTTTTTCACCAACCTGACTCTATCTTCTCTAAAACCATGAAAGGGAGGTATTTCCCTAACACTAATCCTTTTCATTCCACTTGTAATGAGGGATCGTCCTGGGCGTGGAAGGGTGTCCACAAGGGCATTATGATTATTAAAAATTTCAGTATTTGGGAAATTGGCAATGGGAAAACTGTTCACATTTGGAAGGACAAGTGGATACATGATGAGAATTGTAACCCTATTTGCCTTGCTGAAGTAGGGGATGTTTATAACTATAATATGGTGAGTGATCTGATGATTGATTCTAGATGGAATCTCGAGGTGCTGAATCTGTTATTTGACTGGCAAACAATAACGAAAATTCTCACTATTAAACCTAACCACGAGATTAGAGATACCCTTAGATGGATTGATAACCCCCAAGGAAACTTTACCAGTAAATCCTTGTATGATCTTCTTGATAGGAAAAATTTGCAGCCAAAAGATATCCTGGCTTGCAAGATCGGGAATTTAAAGGTACTCCCGAGAATCCAATTCTTCATTTGGAAAATGAAAAATAACATCCTGCCTTTTAGTGCCTATCTTGCTAGATATATTAGTTACATTGACCATGTTTGTACCTTATATAAGAGGTCTCCAGAAACTGGAGAACATTCTCTCATGCATTGTAACTTTACTAGGGAAGTTTGGTCCTTCTGCTCCTTAAACCTGGATAACTCTTGTAATGGTTATAATAATCAATCGACCGGGTGTAAAAGTTGGTTCCATAGGGAAATTCTAATACCCCGTGGGGGCTCTTGGGGTAAGCCTCTCGTGGTACTATATGCTGGTTTATCTGGAAAGCCAGATGTGATATGGTTTTTAGAAATGTGAAACCTTGCCCTAGAAGCACTAGTAAACTGATAATCGAGCATCTGAATACTTCTATGAGGATCGATGATATTAACAGAACTAGATCTATAGGGACTAGGATAGAAGCACCTCAAACTTCTATGCCTATGAAGGTTTCCTTTGTTTTCCACTCGGCAAATGATAATGTAACTGGTCTAACAAGCATTGTTGTTTTCATTGTAGGATCAATGGGAGAGACTTTTGGAACAAGCACAAGAACTACCAGAACACATGGAAGAGAAGAAGGAGACTGCATTGCAGCCAAGGATGCTCTGGAATGGGCGGCTAATCTTCAATGCAAAAATCTAAATCTTTTGGGGTTCAATCAGAAACTAATGAAAGCTCTAGAGGGAAAACAAAGAAGAACTAGCTGGAAAACAAATGATACAATAGATACTTTAATCATGACATTAAAATCTTTTGAAAAAGTACTGTATAAGACCATCAAATATGGGGATTTCCCTGATCTCCACAGGCTTGTTAGAGCTGGAGAAATATCTCAAAGTCCTCAAATGTGGGAGGCACCCAACCTGCTTGATATTTGTCAGTAACTTTCTTTATTTATATATATAAAAAAAAAAAAGGAGAAGCCATACACATCCAACCTTGTCTCGATACACTAGTACAATAGCACTGAGCAATGAGCATGGGATCACATGAATGAAAATGGTACAAAGTTTCTTGTTCTTCTTATGGGTCCACTATAAGTCTACAATCTATCAGTGGGCCCACTGTCATATATAAGTGGGCCTAGATTATTTAGGAATTGTGAAAACTACAGACACACCCATTATTAAGATTCTGATCATTGTGAAACTCATACTCACAAAATTACAGGCGCGCACCCATTTACAGGAAAAAAATTATTCTCAAACCCATAATTTTAAAAATTGTGTTTAATAGTCGAATGAAACTTCTTCTTCGGTTCCTTTTCCTCTTCCTCCATCTGTGAAGTAATCGTTAAAATCTCTGGTACAGGTTCAGGATTTGTCTCACAAGACCTTTATCTTCATGGGTTCTTTAGTGCTTCGATCAAATTACCGGCAGATTATACAGCTGGGGTTGTCGTTTCCTTTTACGTGATTCCATGGATCCTTTGATTGATTGATTCTAGGAGTAATTAACACATGAAATCAAGTCCATTGTTTTTCTAATTTTTGATTGGAATTTGGATTCAAAATCGAAGTACAGCAGAGGATTAAAATCGAGTTTAAGGATAGAGTGATCCTCGCCTCGGTTAGTTGAATCTGTTCTCTTTATCGCTTTTTTTCTCCTTTTATGATTCACCGGTTGTTAGGAATCATGTTTATATAGAGAAGAGAATGAAGAAATAATTTAGGCACACAACCTGTTTCTTAAATGGCCTAAATCAGTTTCATAGATACATATAGGCATCTATATTCTTACATGTTTATTTACTCATGTTGATCTGTTTAACAGAAAATTGAACTTCACTGTTGCGTTTCATCACAAAGTGAATCATGGGATTGAGAGAAACCCCGACCCTAGGATGTGCAGGCTGGGATAGTGGTGGTTAATTATTGATCTTTTGGATACTGAAAAAATTGTTGTCAGCCGGCTACTTTTAATCCTTCCTTGCTTTCGATTTATAGTTCCCCAGTTCGATCACACTTTCGACTAATGCAACAACTTAATTTTAATACTCGATTATATCTCCTTTGTTTGTATCTTGGTATGTGATCATTAATTCTTTGTTGAATAAGATGATATATAGCTTAACCAAGAACAAAAATGCATGACACCGTATATGTGGCATCTCATTTGGTTTCGTCATCTAGTTGTCTAAGTGACACATGTTGTTGCATTCAAAGCAGTACATGGAATTATAATTAGATTTGCTTAATCTGTCTGGTCTAATCATCTCCTGTTTGCAATTTCGGTGAAAACTAGAGGACACCTCCTATAGGTAACCTTGAATATTTATTGGGGCACTTGGTTTTCCTTGGAATGAGACACCAATGAGATTGGTGATGCAGCTATTTTTGTAGGTGGATGACAAGTTATGCAGCCTTTTTTTTTGTTGCACAACTTGTTATGCAGTACAGAGAATGGTTGCATAACACGTTATGTAGCTACTTTTTGTTAGTATTGAAACCAACAAAAAAAAAGGTCACATAACACGTTATGCATCTATAATAATATATGCATTACATGTTATGCAGTCGAGAAAATGGATGCATAACCTGTTATGCATCGAAAATATGACTGCATAACGCGTTATGCATCGAGAAAATTGTTGCACAATATTTTATGCATGAGAAAATAGATGATTAACCTGATATGCATCCGTAAATGTGGATGCATACTACATTATGCATCAATTTTTTTTGTGTACGCACTAAAATCAACCAAAACAATGGTTACATAACTTGTTATAGATGCATAACTTTGTTATCTAAATGCATAATTTGTTATGCAGTGGAGAAAATGGTTGCATAATTCATTATGCGTCTGCAGAATGTGTTATGCATCGTTTTTGGTGACTGCATAATGGTTATGTATCAAGTTTTCGAAAAATTTCCCTAAAATGAGGATCACCTCCGATTTTTTCGTGAAAAACAAAAATTTGATATTCTTGTTTGTACTCGTTGTGTAGCTCTTTTAAAAATATTTCCAACGATATAAAATTTGTAAAATTCTAAGGCGCGAATTTTTAGATATGTTATGTCCAAGTTGCGCTTCCAATTATACCCCTCAAAAATTACGCTGCATAACGAGTTATGCCTGAAAAGATAGTATGCATAACGAGTTATGTATTGATTCATAATAATTTCATATAATTATGGGTGTCACTGTACCAAAAATTAATTGTGGGCTTGACAATGAGAATATTATTTTTTTTGGGTCTCCCCCTAATTTCCTCTTTAGGAATAGCTGTGCGGGAGAGGTTTGCTGGCTGGCGATGGGTGGTTCCTAGTGGTCACTGTTCCATTAAATAAATTTATATAGAGAGAAATTTTTCATTTCAAATAAAACATGAAACTGTATTATACATAATTTCGTAAAACAGATGAAATGGGTTAAAGAATGGGGCATACATTTAAATCATGCCCCATGAAAATAAAGACGTAGTACCTAGTTGCACCCCATTCACCATTAGGCGTAACCTGTGATTACGCCAGGAGTCGGGCGGTATTTATAACTCTTCCTGATGGGGCATAATCTATAATTACGCCTGAATGGTGCGTAACCTTATGAAATCGCCTGGCATCAGGCGCAACTTGAAATTCCTCCCCGTCGGGCGTAACCTGCACTCCCGCCCCAACCCGGCGCAAATATTACTTCCGCCTCATTGTGAGGCGTTACCTGCAGTTCCGTCCCAATCAGGCGTAGTCGTGAATTACGCCCGACCATAACCAGACCAAAGACTAAATATACTCTAGTTTTTGGTTTTAGTATGGTATTTGGTCTTTACTCCGCCCCGTAGCGTCTGGTGTTTCGACTAAATTTTTAGTTTTGGTCCATGACTCTGGTTGCTCTTTGGAGTGCTTGTTGGTTGAAACCGTACTATTTGAACAGCTTTCACGGATAGCTTTTATGGATAGCTTGCTTACGTGTTTTCCACTGGGCAAAAAACAAAAAAAAATAATAATAATAATAATCTACCACTGATTTTGTTGACTTTGATGCCATAGTCTGTAAGTTTCGGCTTCTTTGGTTTTGTAGCAATTTATGGGAGAATCGATTTACAATCGGGAGATTTTGAATTTTTAGAAAAGCATGAAGTTGTAAACCTGCTTTATGATGGCCGGTTTTATGGAAGTTGTAAACTTGCGCCTTGGTAGTTGATTTACCCAAAATTGTTGTTATGGTGTTGTCAAGGTTATAATAACCCATTGTGGTAACGAATCTAACTTGCAAACTTTACTTGAATAAGGAAGTAAATGGATCCCATACTGTTAAAACTAGTCCTACATAACGTTAAATACACAATGTTCTTCCATTCTTTGGGCTTGCCGCAAAATATATCCGGTGAGAGTTATTTGATCTTATCATTGGGTATGATTCGATTTAAGAACGAATGAGAGCGAGATGGTTTCTGTATTAGATCTACTTTTGGGTTCAAAGAGTAAAAAGAGAGACTGTTTTAAAAATCATAAGCAGAAAAAATTGGGGTTGAATTTTTCTTTTTGTTTTTTTGTCCTCATAGATGACACGTAAGGAGCTGTTCAGAAAAGCTAGCTGTGAAGGCTCGATCAATTTTATGTAAGGATTCATTCATTGCTAGATTTTCAGAACCAAACATATACAAAAAGAAGCATCTTTTAAGTAATATAATGGTAATGCAGACGAATAGATTTTTTGGTTATTAATAGAGGAGATGGAAAAATTTATCAGTTCAATTACGCAGAAGAAGAGTATACTGAATCCACCACGGGTCTTTTCCAACATCTGAAACCTGTTGGAAAATAGACACTAAACAGGGTGAAGAAAAGAACGTTGTATTTAGGGTTCAAGGCTCTTGTGAAAGATTCTTTTCGACAATTATTCGACCATTTCCCAATTGGGAAGAAGTGTACAAACAGGTCAAAGAATATCGCTGTCAGGATACTTGAAGCCCCACAATGGATGTTGGATTCAAAGCTTGTACAACCTTGATCCAACCAAGAACACACTGGTTTTGAAACTGATGATGCTTGTTAAAAAGAAAACAGAGAAAGTTGAGATATGTGTTTTGAATGGAAAACAAGTCTGATATTTAAAGAGGAATAACACCCTTTGAAGATGACCTTTCAGTGCAAACATACATGTCTCTTCATTAATGCGTCCATTGGAGAAACGATGTTTCTATTCAAGTTTTGTAACTGTCACTACAAACCCTTAAACGGAAAAATCCCGCGAGACAGCGTCTCGCACTCTGCCCAGGGGCTCCTTGCTCCCTAGGAGGTGCATAAATGACTGCATTCAAGGGTTTGACAAAAATATCCAACATTCTCCCCTTATTTTCAAAAAACCTAAAAATAAGTAAAGAAAAAAAAAATTTAAAACTGGAGTGACTGCATCACCAAAGTGACTGCCTACGTACCCGAGTGGGATCAAGCCAACGTAGTTCAAGCTAAGTTGAGACAAAGCATCATCGTCGAGACCAATACATAAATGATAGGTACCTTCTGGGTTTGAACATCCACTTAGTGTAAGATGTTCAAAGCTTCATCGAGGTCCTATGGTGAATTTAATCTTGAACCAAGTACCCCTTGTGATAAAGACGGAACCTCCACACATATTGATTTCATGGGAATAGTGTGTTCCATAGCTCGCACATTAATGGCCCTGTGCTTTCTCCTGAAATTCATGAGTCCTTTTTCTGAGAACGGTCTAATTCTCATAGGAAACGGCCTGATTTCCAAACACTCATATAGGTAAGTCTTGAAGGTGTTTATGCAAGACACCTTGTGATAAAAGTTAGACTTATTAAGGATTTTCATCCATCCCTAAGATCATGCAGAATCCGTACACTACAAGAAAAATGAGAAATTTTAGTTTAGTGTACCACAACCACTGCAATAACTTGTTAGTACCACATTGAACTTAGTTTATCTTTTTCAAGATATAACATAAGTTTGGTTCCTATTATTGGTGATTAAATAGACTTGAGTCCCATCTCCTTACACTTTATTGAATGCACATCCTTTGGTAGACACTTTGTGAAAGGGTCTGCCAATTTCTTTTTCGATTCAATATAGTTTACTGCAACTACTCCCCTCTTGAGTAATTGCCTGACAATATGATGTCTAAGACTAGCATGTCTTGACTTTCCATTATAAGTCTTGTTTGAGACCTTATAGATCGTAGCCTGATTTTCACACTTAATCATAACAGAGGGAGTTGGATTCATCCATAATGGGATTTCTACTAGTAAGTTTTCAAGCCATTCTGCCTCTTTACATGCATCTGTTAGTGCAATTAATTCTGACAACATTGTTGAGTCAGCAATACAGGTCTGATTATTCGAACTCCAAGACACAAAGAAAGCACCTCTCAATGTAAATATCCATCCACCGGTGGATTTAGATTTGGATTCTACATTGTTCCAGTTCGCATCACTGTATCCTTCCAATACAGCGGGAAATCTCTGGAAGTGTAAACCATAGTTTATGGTTCCCTTCAAGTAAGCCAACACTCTTGAAATTGCCTTCCAATGTTCAATTCCAGGGTTACTTGAGAAACGACATAGCACTCCCACCGCTTGGGCTATGTCCGGTCTTGTGCAATGCATAGCATACATAAGACTACCAACAACACTGGAATACTCAGGTTGTTTATAAGCCCTTTCAGTGTTCTTCATTAACTTCACACCGGGATCTAGAGGGGTAGGTGCTGGTTTGTCATCAAAATGACCATATTTCTTGAGAAATTTCTCAATGTAATGAGATTGGGTTAAGACCAACTCATCTCCCTTTCTTAGGATTTTGATTCCTAAGATCACATCATCCTCCCCTAGATCTTTCATGTCAAAGTTAGAACTGAGGAATTTCTTAGTTTCCTCCACAATAGACAAGTCAGTCCCAAAAATAAGCATGTCATCAACATACAAACAGAGAATCACACACTCAGATTTATCTTGTTTACTATAGATACATTTATCAGCATCATTCACAACAAAACCATATGACAAAGCAACTTTGTCAAACTTCTCATGCCATTGCATGGGATCTTGCTTCAAGCCATAGATAGATTTCACTAGTTTACACACTTTCTTCTCTTGGCCTGGCAATATGAAACCTTCAGGTTGTTCCATATATATCTCTTCTTCTAAATCACCATTTAGAAAAGCGGTTTTGACATCCATTTGATGTATAACTAGTTTATGAATAGAGGCTAGTGCAATCAAGCAACGATTAGATGTGATTCGTGCAACAGGTGCATATGTGTCAAAGTAATCAATACCATGTTGTTGTTTGTAACCCTTAGCAATCAATATGGCCTTAAACTTATCAATGGTACCATCAGCATTCAACTTTCTCTTGAATATCCATTTACATCCTATTGCCTTAGCACCAGGAGGTAAATCACAATATATCCAAGTTCCATTTGTCAAATGGGAATGCTTTTCATCATCGATAGGTTCTTTCCAGAAATTAGCATCTCTGGAGCTTATTGCCTCAGCATAGGTTTTAGGATCACCTTCATCATGTATATTATACACGGTAGTGCTAAGAATTTCATTCTTATCACCCTCTACAAGGTAGTATTTGAAATCTTGGTCAGGCCTTTTCTCTATTCTTCCTCTCTTACTTTTCCTAGATTCAATATCTTCAGTAGGAACTGAAATATCATTGTTTTGTATAGAGGAGGAAGGTTCATCATTGTTATCAATCTCCATTGGTTCTAGACTTGGTAACAATGGGTTTTCAGTGCGTAGTGACTGAGAACTTGTTCTTGTCACGCTTTCAAAAAATTCAACGTCTACAGATTCTATAATCTCAAAAGTGTCAAGGATTAAACATCTGTAAGTAATACTATTAAGCGAGTATCCAACGAAATCACACTTATAATCTCTATTTCCTAACTTTGGTCGTTTAGGTTCGGGTTTTCTAACATATGCTAGACAACCCCATGCTTTGAGTCTTTTCAAATTGGGTTTTCTTTTAAACCAAAGTTCATAAGGGGAAACATTCTTCTTTTTCAAAGGTACTCTATTCAAAATATAGCATGCAGACAACATGGCTTCACCCCACAAAGAATTAGGCAAACCAGAACTAATAAGCATAGCATTAACCATGTCAATCAAAGTCCTATTCTTTCTTTCAGCAATACCATTTTGTTGAGGTGTATATGGTGCAGTAAATTCATGTATTAAACCATGCTTTTGACAAAATACAGTAAATTCAGTAGGATAATATTCACCACCACGATCAGAACGTAATACTTTAATTTTCTGTTCTAATTGTGTTTCTACTTCGTCTTTGTAAATTCTAAATTTATCAAAGACTTCATCCTTAGATTTCATCAAGTAAGTATAGGCATATCTAGTACTATCTTCAATAAAAGTGACATAATATTTGTAACCACCACGACTAACTTGACTTTTCAAATCACCAACATCATTATGCACTAATTCAAGTAAGGAAGAGTTTCTTACAACAGATTTAAAAGATATCCTAGTTATCTTCGCTTGCACACATATTTCACACTTAGAAACATTATCAAAGTTTCAATTGGAAATTAATCCTAATTTGTTCATATTTCTAAGATAACCATAATTCACATGTCCTAGTCTAGCATGACATAAATCAACAGAGTCAACAATATAAGAAGAAACATTATTCATTAAATTAATCTTAACCATTCCGTTACATGGGTATCCTTGTCCAACAAACTTTCCGTTTTTGGACAGTAAAAACTTATCAGATCCAAACTTAACCTCGAAACCTGCCTTGTTAACAAGGTTTTTACATATGTCAGGGACATGTAATACATTGGTAAGGGTAACAATCTTTCCAGAAGTAAACTTGAGTTCAACAGTGCCTTTGCCATGTACTTTACTAGGAAGACGATTTGCAGAAATCACATCTTCTCCGACAACAGGCTCATATGTCTTGTAAAGATTTCGGTCTTTACAGATATGAATGGTTGCACCAGTATCGTACCACCATCCACTTCCATGATATGCAACAGTATTGGCTTCTTGCACAACAATAATAAGTTTAGAATCATCGACCATATTTGCCTCCTTTTGTTTCTTGAGATTTTGACGACAGTCATAAGCAATATGGTCGGGTTTCTTACAAAAGAAGAAAGGCCCCTCTTCTTACCATTCTTGTTTGGATCTTTCTTCTTAAACTGAGAATCATTCTGAACTTTCAAAGAATTTGAAGTTTTCGATTCTTGCACATGATTAATCTTAGAACGATTTTCAGTTTGCTGACTATCCTTAATTTCACGATTACGAGCATCTTCTTCAATGCGAAGATGACGCTGCAAGCCTTCTAAGTCATAGTCAGTTTCAGCATGCTTAAGTTTCTTCTTGTAACTATTCCATGAAGGGGGGAGACGAGAAATAATAACACCAACAATGAATGAACTTACAAGATCAATACCAGCATCTCTAATATGATTAACAATAAGCAAAGGATCACTGGCCTGGGAAATGATAGACTTATTGTCAACCATTTTACAATCCATAAAGTTGCAAATCAGGAACTTCTTGTTACTGGCCTCAAAAATCTTGTATTTGTTCTGCAGTGCAACCCATAATTCCTTCGCAGTTCCATAAGTACGATGAGCATTGTAAACGTTCAACCCCAAAGCATTCAGAATGTGACCTCGGCACATGAAATCATCTTCTTCACACTTATTTCGATTTGTCTTCAATTCCCCATCGTCCTTGTCAGTAGAAGGAGGAATAACCTCTAACCCATCCTCCAGAATGTACCAAAGTTTCAGAAACATAAGATTGAATTTGAGAGTTTCCTGCCAGCGAGTAAAACCCTCTCCTTCAAAACGTTCTAACCTATTAAAAGTCTGATACATGACTTGCAGTGATTGCGTAGCATCCATTGAAGATTCACCCTCCATGTCGATAATAATTGTCGAAAACTGTTGGAAAATAGACACTAAACAGGGTGAAGAAAAGAACGTTGTATTTAGGGTTCAAGGATCTTGTGAAAGATTATTTTCGACAATTATTCGACCCTTTCCCAATTGGGAAGAAGTGTACAAACAGGTCAAAGAATATCGCTGTCAGGATACTTGAATCCCCACAACGGATGTTGGATTCAAAGCTTGTACAACCTTGATCCAACCAAGAACACACTGGCTTTGAAACTGATGATGCTTGTTAGAAAGAAAACAGAGAAAGTTGAGAGATGTGTTTTGAATGGAAAACAAGTCTGATATTTAAAGAGGAATAACACCCTTTGAAGATGACCTTTCATTGCAAACAGACATGTCTCTTCATCAATGCGTCCATTGGAAAAACGATGTTTCTGTTCAGGACGAACCCCGAAAGCTACATAAATGACTTCATTCAAGGGTTTGACGAAAATATCCAACATCAAGAGGGCAATGAGTTCTGAAGAGCAAGCTGTGGTAATGAATCCATCCCAACAAGAAGGTGCGTAATATGTGAATGGTGGGTCAATTTATTTTCCTAGTGATTTTATTTTGTATTTCATTGTTTGCTATTACATATTCAGAATTCGGCGAAACCTCAGCGTGATGCTTTCTCAAACCAGAGGAGAGACCCGTTACTGGATAAAATTGATCTCCTTGAAACTTAAATCGCAGTACTTTTTTCACCGGCCGTACTCCAGTCACCTACACATCTCAACGTTTAACTGTGTGTCTTTGAGAATTTAACGACGGACATGTTTGCCATTGTCTGAATGACTTAATTAGTCCCAGTGTTTTGATTTTGTTTTTCCACTTGCGCATTGTTTTTAATTAGCTAATTTTCTTTTTCATTTCGTAGAGAGAGAACCAACTGTTGGGGGAGGCTTACGAAATCCGAGCCGTTATGCGCAATACGAAACCTACACAAGCAATGATATACAAATGCAGAATAACAACTACGCGATATGGAAGCAATCACACAACACTGGCAATTACGTGGAAAAACCCCTCCAAGGTGAAGGGTAAAAAACCACGGGCAAATCTTCCACTATAACAATAATGGGTTACACATAATTCTCCCAATTTGGGGATAATAACAACTTCAAGGTGCCTATAGCACTTGGATACCAATTTTTCTAAATTACACTCACCCCTTAAGATGGATCAACAATTCATTCACCAAATAGATAATAAACACTTTCAATTTGACAATAGCAAGAGATTAGATACTTACTACTAGAGTTTGAAAAAACCCTAGATTTTTCCCCCTTTGAAGAGATGTGGAAATTGATCAATCAATTTTCACCACAACAAGCAAAGGAACCTTTGACAAGAACCCTTTCTTCTTCTCTTCAAGATACTCCAATCTCACCAAAAATTGGTGGCTTAATCTCTCTATCTCACTCACTCTCTTTTTCTTCTTCCTCTCTTTCTCTTTCTTCACAAAATGAAGAAGAAACCAGTAAGAATGAAAAAAACATTCTCCTGATGCCTTTGTTATACTAACATAGGAAGGTGTTACTTAGCTCCCTTAAATGGTTAAGGGGATACACCTTGTTGGACCCATAAGGAGGGATAGGCCCAACAATCTCCCCTCACGACTTATGGCAAGGTACCCGTCACCACCAAACCTGCCCTGCTGCAGAAATACACATGCTTGTATTTTGGTAGCGACTTTGTCATCATATCAGAACCGTTGTCATCTGTATGGATCTTCTCAATATACAAGACCTTCTTGTCGAGAACTTCTTGTATCCACTGATACCTAATCTTGATGTGCTTGGACCTTGAGTGAAAACTCGAATTCTTGCTGAGATGGATGGCACTCTGGCTGTCACAGTAAACGATGAACTTATGTTGCTTCACACCGAGTTCTCTAACAAACCTCTTCATCCATATCATCTCCTTGCAACTCTATGTAGCTGCAATGTACTCTGCCTCTGTAGTAGAAAATGCCACACATTTTTGTAACTTGGATTTCCAAGACACAGTTCCCTCTGCATAGGTAAATAAGTAACCTGATGTTGACTTGAGACTGTCTTGAGCACCTGCCAAATCTGAATCTGTGTAACCAACTAACTCTGGCTTGTCACCTCCATAGCACAAACACATATTAGAAGTACCCCTTAAATACCGTAGTATCCATTTCACTACTTCCCAATGCTCCATAGCAGGATTTGATAGAAATCTGCTTACCACTCCAACTGCATGAGCTATATCCGGCCTTGTACACACCATTGCATACATCAAACTACCAACTGCGGACGCATAAGGAATTTTCTCCATCTTCCATTTCTCAACATCATTCATAGGAAATTGATCAAGAGATAACTTAAAATGGTTTTCAAGTGGGAAACTTACCGGTTCGGCCTTGTCCATGTTGAATCTTTGCAACACCTTCTCAATGTAGCTTTCTTGTGATAACCATAGCTTCCTTGATTTCCTATCACGAGTGATATCCATGCCAAGAATACGCTTTGATGCACCCAAGTATTTCATAGCAAAAGACTTGCTCAGATCTAACTTCAACCTGTCAATCTTTTTCTTATATTTTCCAACAATAAGCATGTCATCAACATATAGCAAAAGAGTAAGAAAATCACCATCAGCAAATTTTTGAATGAATACACAATGATCTGAAGATGTCCTCTTGTACCCATGTTCCTTCATGAATGATTCAAACTTCTTGTACCATCTTCTTGGAGCTTGCTTGAAACCATATAGACTCTTCTTTAGCTTGCACACCATGTGCTCTTTGCCTTTGACTTCAAAACCCTCAGGTTGTGCCATATACACATCTTCCTCCAACTCACCGTGAAGAAATGCTTTCTTGACATCTAGTTGATCTATCTCAAGATCCAAACTAGCAGCTATTGCCAAGACAACCCGAATAGAAGAAAATATCACCACCGGTGAGAAAATCTCGTCAAAGTCAACTCCCTTTCTCTGCACATAACCCTTCACAACTAAGAGTTCTTTGTACCTTGGTTGTGAGTTACCATTTTCAGTCTTGATTCTGTACACCCACTTGTTTTTCAGAATTTTCTGGTTCTCAGGCTTGTCAACCAAATCAAAAGTGTCATTCTCATCTAAAGAGCCAACCTCTTCTTTCATGGATTTCAGCCACTTCTGACTTTCAGGAACACTAAGAGCTTCTTCATAAGATTCTGGTTCACCTGCATCTGTGAGCATCACGTACTCATGTGGTGTATACTTTGTTGAAGGTAATATGGTCCTGCTGGATCTTCTCAACTCAGCTTCTGGTTGTTGTTGTTGCACTTTTTTCTCAACATCACCCACTAGAACATCTTCATGATCTTCATCTTCATTGCATTACCATCAACATCATCATCATGTTGTTCAAGAGAAGGAACAACTGGATTTGGATCCAAGGTAATATCATCTTGAAGCTTTGGCATCTCAATCTTCTCAAAGTCTTTAATAGTCTGGTCTTCAAGGAATACTGCATTCCTACTTCTGATAACCTTCTTCTCAACTGGATCCCAAAATATGTAACCAAACTTCTCTTTTCCATAGCCTAGGAACACACACTGCTTTGCTTTGTCATCAAGCTTTGATCTCTGATCTTTTGGGATATGAACAAATGACCTGCAACCAAACACTTTCAAGTGATCATAAGTAGGCTCTTTGTCTCTCCATACCTTTTCTGCTACTTATCCATCTAGCGGTCTTGAAGGATATCGATTGACCAAATACACAGCAGTATTCATTGCTTCACCCCAGAAATGCTTATGCAACTTGGAATGAGATAACATGCACCTGATTCTCTCAAGAATAGTGCAGTTCATCCTCTCTGCAACACCATTATGTTGTGGGGTCTTCGGTACTGATTGTTCATGACGTATACCCATGCTCTTGCAATACACTTTGAGTGGCCCAATGTACTCTCCCCTGTTTTCAGAACGAAGGTACTTCAAGGTTCTGCCTGTTTCTCTTTCCACCATGCTGTGAAACATCTTGAACACAAGAACAACATCATCTTTGGTCTTGATTGCATATGACCAAACCTTCCTTGAAGCATCATCTATGAAAGTAACAAAATAAATAGCACCACCAAGTGTTTTGACCCTTAAAGGTCCACATACATCAGAATGAATAAGATCAATAATACCACAATTGCGCTTGGGTAAAGCTTTATGAAAGGAAACTCTAGTTTGTTTACTAACTAAACAATGAGTACACTAACCCAATTGCATACCTTTGGCATTTGGCAAAACTTGTCTTTTGGTGAGGATTTGAATTCCCTTCTCACTAAGATGACCAAGGCTTCTATGCCACAGCTTGGAGATTGAATCTTTGTCAACAACATTCAACTCACCTTTAAACACCTTCAATTGTGTCTTGTTCAATGTGCCACACTTCTTGCGTCTTGCAATAACCATGGAGCCCTTGCTTAGCTTCCATTTTCCATCACCCAAGTGATTGTTATACCCTTAATCATCTAACACTCCAGGTGACATTAGATTCAAATGAAGATCCGGTACATGTCGCACATTTATGAGAACCAACGTATAGCCAACACAGGTCTCAACCTTCACATCACCCATTCCTACAATTTTCGCAACACCATTATTGCCTATTCTTACTGACCCAAAGTCACCAGCCTTGTAGGAGGTAAATACAACTTCATGAGGAGTAGCATGATAAGATGCACCTGAATCAACTATCCATTCTGAATCAAAACCTGCAAAACTTCAAACAAACATCATTACAATCTGAGAATACAATGATATCATCATTTGTCACAGTAGTTGCAACACCATTGTCTTGGTTATCATTTCCTTTCCCCTTCTTGTGTTCTTGCTTCGGCTTTCTGCATTCATTTGAATAATGACCTCTCGTATGATAGTTCCAACATTCAACTTCCTTTCTGGACTTTGATTTACCCCTTGACTTGCTACGTCCAACTTGTCTTCTGTCTTTTCTTCTACCCCGATTTTCTTTCACAAGAGCTTATGAATAAGATGAGTCTGATGACCTTCTTCTAACTTATTCATTCAGCAAACTACTAGTTGCAACAGTCATGTTCAACTTCTTGTCTGGAGCCGAATAACTGAGACAATTCCTCAACGGCTCCCAACTGTCTGGTAAAGTATTCAGCAACAAATAATCTTGAACCTCTTCAGGAATTTTCAGATCCATAGATGTAAGCTGATTCATAATACCCTTTATTTCATTTAAATGTTCCGCCATTGAACTCACTTCCTTGTAACACAGCTTTCCAAGCTTTATGAATAGAAGAACTTTTGGACAAGGAGAATGCTGATCATATATCTCCTCTAACTTGGTCCACAAAGAATATTCTAGTGTCTCACTAGCCACATGATGAAAAATACCATCATCAATCCACTGACGAATAAAACCGACTGCTTTTCGATTGGTAACCTTCCAAGCGTCTTCACTTGTCGTCTCAGGCTTTACTCCTTTAGTCTCTATTGGACCATAGAGATCGTTACAATATAACCAGTCTTCCATCTTCGCCTTCCATATCACAAAGTTCTCACCGGTCAAATTGACCATTCTATTACTAGTGATAGCTTCCGCAATTGCACAGGATTAGCTCAACCCAAAAGTTCTGATACCACTTGTTGGGGGAGGCTTACGAAATCCGAGCCGCTATGCCCAATATGAAACCTACACAAGCAATGATATACAAATGCGGAATAACAACAACTAAGCTATATAGAAGCAATCACACAACACCGGCAATTACGTGGAAAAACCCCTCCAAGGTGAAGGGTAAAAAACCACGGGAAAATCTTCCACTATAACAATAATGGGTTACACACAATTCTCCCAATTTGGGGATAACATCAACTTCAAGGTGCCTATATCACTTGGATACCAATTTTCCTAAATTACACTCACCCCTTAGGATGGATCAACAATTCATTCACCAAATAGATAATAAACACTATCAATTTGACAATAGCAAGACATTAGATACTTACTACTAGAGTTTGAACAAACCCTAGATTTTTCCCCCTTTGAAGAGATGTGTAAATTGATCAATCAATATTCACCACAACAAGCAAAGGAACCTTTGACAAGAACCCTTTATTCTTCTCTTCAAGATACTCCAATCTCACCAAAAATTGGTGGCTTAATCTCTCTATCTCACTCACTCTCTTTTTCTTCTTCCTCTCATTCTCTTTCTTCACAAAATGAATAAGAAACCCGTAAGAATGAAAAAAACATTCTCCTGATGCCTTTGTTAAACTAACATAGGCCGGTGTTACTTAGCTCCCTTAAATGGTTAAGGGGCTACACCTTGTTGGACCCATAAGGAGGGTGATCGGTTTTCAAGCGACACAACTATAATTTACACTTTCTTACTACTCAAAATATAAATATAGCAAGGGAAAGAAAGGATCGATCCCACATAGAGGACTAGGTTGTCTCGTTGTTTTGGTTTCCTATATAAAATACCAGGAGTTTTCTGATTTTTATATACTAGAATAAAATAAAAGCAAGTAAAGAAATAAGCAAATCAAAGTAGTGAGAATATTGGTTAAGGATTCATCTTCATTCACAAATATGTTTTCTTCACAATAACTAGAATTGATATTTTTAATCTCTACGTTTATCAAAAGCCCTATGATACCTTGATCGCAAGAATATCCCGCAAATATCCTTTTGTCATCAACAAACACATTAAAAGATGCGAATATGAGTTTTATCTTAAAGAACAACCTAACGTGTAAAAGCACTAATCAAGTTTATTTCCCTAGATGCATTAAGTTCTATGAAATCAGGCCAATCAAAGCAATCGAACGTGGAAAATGCACTAATCCGATTTAACAAAGGTTATAGTTCACATATGATTATAAGGATGAATCACTACAAGATATAACCATATTCATGCTACTTGTAATCAGGAATCTATCACTTTTACGTATAACAAACCCTAATCTAGCAATAGAGATGAACACAAACTCAACCAATTCATGACTCGATCAAACAAGCATTCAATTCATGTAACAATATAAACAGTGAATCATAAACGATAAAGTATGGAGACAAAACTAATTTATCATATCAAAAACCATATTATGTGAAATCCAATTATTCCATAACCAATAATAAAAACTAGGTACTCATGTTAATGGAGTTCATAACAAGGAGAAAGAGAAACCCTATCATGTTTTAAACCCTAGAAACAAAAGTAGTAGAAGATATGATATATTTTAGAGAAACGTTTTCTCTTTTATAAGTTTCTCAATTTCCATAAAGGATACTCCTTCCAAAATTAGGTCTAGTCTTCTCAAAGTCCATCTCCAAGTAGTCCACCAAGCCCATGTGTGAAAACCCATGTAGAAAATATGTCCCAAAATTCATCGCCGGAAAACTAGGTTATTGGCCGGAATCCGGCACCGAAAAGTTACCGCCGGTCACCGAAATCTTTCCGTCGGCAGAATATTCCGTTACGGCGCCGTTTCATTAACCGTTGACCTAACGGTCATTGTTAGTCAACCGGGTCAAATTCTGAGTCACAACGAGTCAGAACCGAGTCAGCTCACTGACTGGTCTAACTAGTCATAGCCTTGCCAGGCCAGAACTGTGCTGCACCATCATCACCAGTGCATTCCAGCCATCTTGGATGTGCCTTCTTTCTCTACATTGCAGCAATTGTCTAGATTACTCCATCTCAGTTCTGCACTTTAAGTTCTCTTCTAATCTACAACCAGTTGTAGCACCTTCATACCCTTCTCTGCAATCTCATTGCCAACTGATTCGATAGCACCATTATCTCAGCTTCAACTAGATTCCCTGATTCACCACCACTCTCTATTAACCCACATGGTCCAGCTAAGCCTTCCTTGACCTCTGAGATAAATCATACACAGTCCTTGTTATCCACCTGCGACTGCGGCATTGTATCTGCGCCTCATAAATCCAGCTAAAGAAGGCAACAACATCACCTGATTCTTGCTTAACTCTATCAGTTCATTGCCATCACCAGCAGCAACTCCAACCCTTAAACACCAACTCGCCGCACTCTGACCGATCCAGGCTTATACTTCTATCACCATGTACTGCTACTGCATTGCAACTACCACCTGAATCTCCAACCGCAACATCTTACAACACCACGTCGTCCACTGCCACCAGACTCATTACATAACTCCATAGACCCTGTACAACCACATCAACTTCATAGTCCTTCTCAACTTCACTTCATTCCATTCCCTGGTGCTTTCTTGACTGAACTCACCACCATTTCAGCAACACATAGCCTGAACCTTCTCCTTGCACAGCTACAAGACCACCTGCACTTCAACAGCTCAAACTCCAACACCAGCATTCGCTTTAGATATTCACTAGTTTACTGTTGCGACTTCCACTTCAACCTCCATCCAACCTGTACCAATTCCAACACCACAGCACCCTGCAGTTGCAATTCTCGTCCTTTTCTAGGCCATGTCCAGCTATTGACCTGTAGTTTACTGAATAATAACTGAACCTAACAATCAACAGCACCACGGCTATCTAATTTCGGCAACAGTGAACTTGTTGTCCCTGCAATGTCCATCCACTTCAGCTTGTACCCATTCCTAACACTCACCAACGAACCATTACCAATTCCTGTAACATAACCACTTCGGGCCATTTGCACAGAAACATCACTTCCACATTACAACAACCACAAATCCCTGTAATTCGGCTTCAATTCATATATTTCAAAACCCGACTCCACTTCAAGCATCACCTAATGCAACTTTGTCTGCAATTCCATTGCAGTTAACAGCCCAACACTCCAGACCTTGTAGCTCATCTAAACTTAACTGCAATCACTGCAATTCATTCTTGCCAGTGCAAACTCTTTCCACCAGTTCCATAGCCCCAGCTCATTATCTCCACAAGCATAACCACCAGCTCCAGTTCTCTTTCTCAGCCACCCAATTCACCTGCAATTCCCATGTTCTGCACCAGCTGCTCCACCTCAAGGCCATCATCCATTCCTCTTCTACTCAATTCCAACTCATGCCCTGCATCTGTCACAGTAACAACTCTTTCCAAACCATGTAGAACTTACCAGTTCAAATCAGCATCAGTTCTTGGATATAACTTCACTAATTCCTCCATGCTTCATTCAACTGCCTCATGACCACAACCTTCCCTGAAACCAACACCTTATCATAGCAACATCAAAACTCCCTGCATATTATCATCTCAACCATCTCAGTCAAGCTTTTCTACAAGCACCTTATGTGCCAGATATTGGTAACTCCATTTTAAGCTTACTGGGTAATTCCTAAGGTCACTGATCCTTCCCTGTAAGAAATTCAACAAAACCCATTCATTAATAACAATTCATAACTCAAAATCTGCTACCACCATTGACTTAATTTCTCTCAACAGCAGCATCTCCAAGAACACCACCACAAACCCATCTGCTCCATGTTCTTCATAGATTCATCATCCTCTAACCCATTTTACAGCTCCCAGATTTGAACCCATCTTCTAATCGTTCACCAACTCCGCCATCTTGATTTCCCTGAGTTCAAATCCCTAAAGTCAATCTCTGCCATTGAGAACTCAAACCCTAACCAGTCTATAACATCAACGAACTCCAACTTCTACCAATTTCAATCCATTGATTCCCAGATTCAATCTCAATTTCTTGGTTTAACAGGAGCGGGTTCATCTCTTCTCTTTACTACTTCAATTTTTCGATCCAAACTCATCGATTTGTCTCAGAATCATCTTCAAACTCTCCGATTCAAACACCCATCGATCCCCTTCCACCTAAAACATACATCTAACTCAGTTCCTTCGAAATTTAATGGCAGTAGTACGCTGTGCCTCCATTTCTCGATTTTATATCTCGGACACAAGCCGCTGTAACTCTCCATTTCAGGCAATGATTGAATGATGAGAGTTTCTCGATTTAGTGTTATAGAAGTATGGTTATAGTCGGTGTTCGGTCACCTCGATAAGGGCCACCCATCTAGCAGCCCCCTAACCATTGCTGGCTGCCTTTTAGTACTTCTCCAGAAGAGAGTCGACCCTTAACCTTGGCTCAGCTCCCAATAATGTTTGCCTGTGAAATGACCTTTCTGCCCATTTAGCTCAAATTGAATGATTATTCTTCTTTTCTTCCGTATGACTCCGAAGTACCAATAAACTTAAAAACGAACATAAGATACATAATTTACACGAAAACTCGCAAAGAAATCATAAATACTAGATATAAATTTGGCGTTTTAGACACCTATCAAATTCCCCCACACTTAGACTTTGCTAGTCCTCGAGAAAATCAAACAAAATAAAAACATACATACAACTCCGTGTCGTCGAGGCTACGGTTAATTTTAGCATAAATAACAAGCCTTTAAACCCCTAGGTGTCCCTAGTGGACGATTTATAGTCTCGTGAAGGATTACAAGAGGTCTGCCTACAAAACCTATATTTCCAACTACGTCTATTTGTGACAAATCAATGAACGAATCCAAAATGACTACAGGAGGAGGTACCTTGCAAATTCAATTCATATATTAGTAAATAAACTCTAATTAGATAGTTGAACAATCCACAATACTCGGAAACTAACAAACCACAATCACAATGAAAAGATTAAGAAGATGGATAAAGATGTAGATGTTGGCGAATGTTCACAAGTGTTCGATGTTTCCCATATCTGTCTGAAGGTCAATGCCAAGATGAACCTATGCCTATTGGATTGAGCTACTTGGTTTGAATTATACATCAACTCATTGGCATATACAAGGGAACCAGGAGTGACTTTATTCAACCAATATAATACTTTTTTTTTCTTTTCTTTTTCACTTTTTTTTTTTTATGTGGCAGCATGATTAAATCTTTTGAATCCAAGCACATGCTTCTTGTCAACAAGTACGTGATAGTTGCCTTGGATCCTGCATTCCACGCTTGTTTAGGCGATAGAGACAGGGACTACGTTTCACACATATTGTTATTCCCAAGTGTCATTTTATTCTGTTTGGTCTAATTGGTCGGTCTTTTTTTTTTTAATTTTGTTTTTCTTTCTAGTAACTAAATCACTCTATTTCATCCTAGCAGCAATAACACGTTGATGTTTAGTGACCCACCAAAGCACTTAGAGAACAATAGATAAATATGGGAAAATAAAAATAGAATGTGATATGGTGATAGTCCGAGATATGGTAACAACTATCATGTTAATTGTGATTTCTGAGCTATGTTCGTCCCTTTTAATTAATTGGTTCCTCAACTCCTACATTCAAAATGGTTCCATCCACTAATGGTGTCATCCTAAAGGCATAAGTTTCTAGATTTCGGAGTTCAAAAAGCACAATTTTTTTCTTGATTTTTCTATTTTTCTGATTTTTTTTATTGGCATAAAACAAACTATACAAACATATAAATGCTCCCCCGCACTTAAACTTTACATTGTCCTCAATGTAAAATTGAATCATCCAAAGAAAGTTCAAGGTGGGAAATTCCGCAAATGAAATGCAAAAACAAAGAAAAAAATAAATAAAGATAAAAGCAAATGCTTAAAAAAAATAAAAAGATAATGGTAAAGATACAAAACCGGTGGGTTGCCTCCCACTTAGCGCTTGGTTTAAAGTCGTCAGCCCGACTTGCAAGACGAATTCCCCATACACCAATAATCTGAAAACTTGGGGATCCTTCCATGTAACCTGTTTTGCAAATACTAGCTTCACACAAATATTAGTACAAAAAAAAAGAATTGAAGCTATCGCCCCATAGAAGTTTCCCCCACACTTATTCTTTTCTACACTTGGAAGTGTATAAAGAACATAAAAATCAGGGACTTCTATGGTTTCTTCTTTGCAAACATTCATAGTATGAGAATCAAAAATTTCTAATGGTGGATATCGAGAAAGAAAGTCATTTAACAATATTCTCAAAGCACAAATATTCAAACCAATAAGAGGTAAAGGAGAAGAGTTAATATGGAAATGGTTAGACAAACCTCGCACAATCTCTTGTAGCACAGAATCCTCTTCATCCTTGAAAAATTCAAGTGAACTATTCACCTCTTGTATATCATGGTCCTCTATCAAACCTTGAAACCATTCTTCATCCGTTTCTTCCTTAACCAAAGTCTCGACATAAACATCATCATTACAAACATTCACAAGTTCAATTGGGTCTTCCATAATATTGGTCATAACGGTCACATTCTCAACATACTCCTCTTCATTAGACTCAAACAATGTTGCAAAATTCTGAAAAACATTAGTTTTATCATCCTTATGTACCTTTTGAATAGGTGCTTGATCATTATAAATATCAAGAGTTGAGTCAACTACACTAATGTCATCAAACATCTCCAAAGGTTGGTCCTTTTCAACACAATCATCATCGTCTTCATCTTCAGACTCACCATAATCAGAATCGTGGTTGGTTTCCAAACCTTTATCACAACATCGTTTAAGTTCCATATGAATGGTCCTACTAATTTCATCGACAAGCTCTTCCGAGTATCCATCGTCTTCCAACTTGTATAATTTCTTCGCAAGTTTCCTAACGTTCAAACGCTTACCACCATTAGCTACAATATGTTCTCTTTCCCATGACTCTTCCCTTTGAATGGGTGAATGATCATAACTACGATCCGGAGTCGGGTAAGAAGGCATATTCCAGAAATTGGTTTGTGCGACGTTCTCTCTATTACGGTCAAGTTGGTCTAGCCTTTGTTGCATATCTTGCAATCCATGCATAATCTGCATACAACTCGAATAAAGACAATTAGAAGTAGAATTATCCAACCTAGGTGCTTGACTTACATACCCACTACAAGGTTGTTGTTGGTATGTATGAAAATCACCATAAGGTTCTCTATGATATGCATCATAGCCAATAAATTGGTTTTGATTGCATTCCATAGATGGTGGGAAATTGTCATAGTGTTGAGGAGGTTGAAAGCCGTATCCATTGTTCCAATATGCTCCTTCCATAGAATTGGTACCTGAAACAAGAGTTCTCAAAACTATGTCAAAACCAGAAAATAAGAAAAACTAAAAACAAAACAAAAAAACAAAAATAGGAAACCAAAAAAAAGTGACAACCGTTGCCTCCCCGGCAACGGCGCCAAAATTTGATCGGTTGTCAAGCGACACAACTATAATTTACACTTTCTTACTACTCAAAATATAAATATAGCAAGGGAAAGAAAGGATTGATCCCACATAGAGGACTAGGTTGTCTCGTTGTTTTGGTTTCCTATATAAAATACCGGGAGTTTTCTGATTTTTATATACTAGAATAAAATAAAAGCAAGTAAAGAAATAAGCAAATCAAAGTAGTGAGAATATTGGTTAAGGATTCATCTTCATTCACAAATATTTTTTCTTCACAATAACTAGAATTGATATTTTTAATCTCTACGTTTATCAAAAGCCCTAGGATACCTTGATCGCAAGAATATCCCACAAATCTCCTTTTATCATCAATAAACACATTAAAAGATGCGAATATGAGTTCTATCTTAAAGAACAACCTAATGTGTAAAAGCACTAATCAAGTTTAATTCCCTAGATGCATTAAGTTCAATGAAATTAGGCCAATCAAAGCAATCGAACGTGGAAAACGCACTAATCCGATTTAACAAAGGTTATGGTTCACATATGATTATAAGGATGCATCACTACAAGATATAACCATATTCATGCTACTTGTAATCAGGAATCTATCACTTTTACGTATAACAAACCCTAATCTAGCAATAGAGATGAACACAAACCGATTCATGACTCGATCAAACAAGCATTCAATTCATGTAACAATATAAACAGTGAATCATAAACGATAAAGTATGGAGACAAAACTAATTTATCATATCAAAAACCATATTATGTGAAATCCAAATATTCCATAACCAATAATAAAAACTAGGTACTCATGTTAATGGAGTTCATAACAAGGAGAAAGAGAAACCCTATCATGTTTTAAACCCTAGAAACAAAAGTAGTAGAAGTTATGATATATTTTAGGGAAAAGTTTTCTCTTTTATAAGTTTCTCAATTTCCATAAAGGATACTCTTTCCAAAATTAGGTCTAGTCTTCTCAAAGTCCATCTCCAAGTAGTCCACCAAGCCCATGTGTGAAAACCCATGTAGAAAATATGTCCCAAAATTCGTCGCCGGAAAACTGGGTTTTTGTCATAGAATCCCAAGCACAAAAAGTTACCGCCGGTCACCGAAATCTTTCCGTCGGCAGAATATTCCGTTACGGCGCCGTTTCATTAACCGTTGACCTAACGGTCATCGTTAGTCAACCGGGTCAAAGTCTGAGTCACAACGAGTCAGAACCGAGTCAGCTCACTGACTGGTCTAACTAGTCATAGCCTTGCCAGGCCAGAACTGTGCTGCACCATCATCACCAGTGCATTCCAGCCATCTTGGCTGTGCCTTCTTTCTCTACATTGCAGCAATTGTCTAGATTACTCCATCTCAGTTCTGCACTTTAAGTTCTCTTCTAATCTACAACCAGTTGTAGCACCTTCATACCCTTCTCTGCAATCTCATTTCCAACCGATTCGATAACACCATTATCTCAGCTTCAACTAGCTTCCATGATTCACCACCACTCGCCATTAACCCACATGGTCAAGCTAAGCCTGCCTTGACCTCTGAGCTAAATCATACACAGTCCTTGTTATCCACCTGCGACTGCGGCATTGTAACATCTCCTCATAACTCCATCTAAAGAAGGCAACAACATCACCTGATTCTTGCTTAACTCTATCAGTTCATTGCCATCACCAGCAGCAACTCCAACCCTTAAACACCAACTCGCCGCACTCTGACCGATCCAGGCTTATACTTCTATCACCATGTACTTCTACTGCATTGCAACTACCACCTGAATCTCCAACCGCAACATCTTACAACACCACGTCGTCCACTGCCACCAGACTCATTACATAACTCCATAGACCTTGTACAACCACAACAACTTCATAGTCCTTCTCAACTTCACTTCATTCCATTCCCTGGTGCTTTCTTGACTGAACTCACCACCATTTCAGCAACACATAGCCTGAACCTTCTCCTTGCACAGCTACAAGACCACCTGCACTTCAACAGCTCAAATTCTAACACCAGCATTCGCTTTAGCTATTCACTAGTTTACTGTCGCGACTTCCACTTCAACCTCCAGCCAACCTGTACCAATTCCAACACCACAGCACCCTGCAGTTGCAATTCTCGTCCTTTTCCAGGCCATTTCCAGCTTTTGACCTGTAGTTTACTGAATAAGAACTGAACATGACAATCAACAGCACCACGGCTATCTAATTTCGGCAACAGTGAACTTGTTGTCCCTGCAATGTCCATCCACTTCAGCTTGTACCCATTCCTAACACTCACCAACGAACCATTACCAATTCCTGTAACATAACCACTTCGGGCCATTTGCACAGCAACATCACTTCCACATTACAACAACCACAAATACCTGTAATTCGGCTTCAATTCATATATTTCAAAACCCGACTCCACTTCAAGCATCACCTACTGCAACTTTGTCTGCAATTCCATTGCAGTTAACAGCCCAGCACTCCAGACCTTGTAGCTCATCTAAACTTAACTGCAATCACTGCAATTCATTCTTGCCAGTGCAAACTCTTTCCACCAGTTCCATAGCCCCATCTCATTATCTCCACAAGCATAACCACCAGCTCCAGTTCTCTTTCTCAGCCACCCAATTCACCTGCAATTCCCATGTTCTGCACCAGCTGCTCCACCTCAAGGCCATCATCCATTCCTCTTCTACTCAATTCCAACTAGAGCTGTCAATTCCTAACCCGGACCGCGGGTTGGACCTAGATTGGCTTGTTTCAACCCGGCCCGGCTTGGCTTGTTGTCTAAAAAAGCCGGGTTAGGGTTGGCATATCTAACCCTAGTAGAAAACAAGCCAAGCTAGGGTCAACCCGCGGGTTCACGGGTTGGCTTGTTAGTTACCTATTTTAAAGATTTTATCTAATAGAAACGTGTTCATTTGTAGTCCAGTGGTTGTTATGCTAAGTGAACACCTAGCTGAGCTAGGTTTAATCCTCCCTAACAGCGTAATTTTAAACATTTTTTTTTTTTTAACTTTCAACATTTTTTTTGGTTGTTATGATAACTAACAAGCCAACCCGTGAACCCTACAAGACAACCCGCGGACAAGCTAGGGTTGGGATTTTGGGCTTGTTGATGAATAGCACTAGGGCTAGGGTTGACCCTAGCTTGTCAACGGGTTCACAAGGTAGGGCCGGGTTGACCCTAGCTTGCCCCGTTGACAGCTCTAATTCCAACTCATGCCCTGCATCTGTCACAGTAACAGCTCTTTCCAAACCATGTAGAACTTACCAGTTCAAATCAGCATCAGTTCTTGGCTATAACTGCACTAATTCCTCCATGCTTCATTCAACTGCCTCATGACCACAACCTTCCCTGAAACCAACACCTTATCATAGCAACATCAAAACTCCCTGCATATTATCATCTCAACCATCTCAGTCAAGCTTTTCTACAAGCACCTTATGTGCCAGATATTGGTAACTCCATTTTAAGCTTGCTGGGCAATTCCTAAGGTCACCGATCCTTCCCTGTAAGCAATTCTACAAAACCCATTCATTAATAACATTTCAGAACTCAAAATCTGCTACCACCATTGACTTAATTTCTCTCAACAGCAGCATCTCCAAGAATACCACCACAAACCCATCTGCTCCATGTTCTTCAGAGATTCATCATCCTCTAACCCATTTTACAGCTCCCAGATTTGAACCCATCTTCTAATCGTTCACCAACTCCGCCATCTTGATTTCCCTGAGTTCAAATCCCTAAACTCAATCTCTGTCATTGAGAACTCAAACCCTAACTAGTCTATAACAGCAACGACCTCCAACTTCTACCAATTTCAATCCATTGATTCCCAGATTCAATCTCAATTTCTTGGCTTAACAGGAGCGGGTTCATCTCTTCTCTTTACTGCTTCAATTTTTCGATCCAAACTCATCGATTTGTCTTAGAATCATCTTCAAACTCTCCGATTCAAACACCCATCGATCCCCTTCCACCTAAAACATACATCTAACTCAGTTCCTTCGACATTTAATGGCAGTAGTACGCTGTGCCTCCATTTCTCGATTTTATATCTCGGACACAAGCCGCTGTAACTCTCAATTTCAGGCAATGATTGAATGATGAGAGTCTCTCGATTTAGTGTTATAGAAGTATGGTTATAGTCGGTGTTCGGTCACCTCAATAAGGGCCACCCAGATAGCAGCCCCCTAACCATTGCTGGCTTCCTTTTAGTACTTCTCCAGAAGAGAGTCGCCCCTTAACCTTGGCTCATCTCCCAATAATGTTTGCCTGTGAAATGACCTTTCTGCCCATTTAGCTCAAATTGAATGATTATTCTTCTTTTCTTCCGTATGACTCCGAAGTACCTATAAACTTAAAAACGAACATAAGATACATAATTCACACGAAAACTCGCAAAGAAAGCATAAATACTAGATATAAAATTTGGTGTTTTAGACACCTATTAGAGGGATAGGCCCAACACCAACTTGTTGAGAAGAATGTAATTGTTCGACTGTGTTGGTCAGAAGCACCTAGTGAGTCAGACAGTGAAGGTGATGGTTGCATATCGCAGGTTGTGGAATCTCCTTAGCTCAAAAGATGCATGGATACTCAGAGTCTCACAAGTCACACCCATGGGAAATTATGGGATTAGCATATATTTCTTGTTTGCCCCTACCTGTTATTACTCAAACCATCATCCTTGCCGAACAAAATAAAAGTATGAGTAATTAAAAAAGAAGTAAACTCGAAGTCGCGGTAATGGAAAATACTACTACTGAAATGGCAATATTTTTTTATTTTTTTTTATCAATGAACTTTTTGGTGTTGTCGTGTTTCAAATCCAGGGCACTGCTAATGGTATTGTTATAATAATTTTACTATTATAGTACAGTCACAAGCATAATCTGAGGTTATACTGAACAAACATTCCTTGAAAATTTTGAACATACAATTCTAGTTGAAAAGAGTATTACACTCATAATCTCATACAATGAGTATTAATTGTAGATAATTTCACCATTAAACGTCTAGTTGACAAGATTGTATAAATTTGGTATTGGTATAAATTTTCATATATTTTTATGTGCTATTAGAATGCAGGATTGTGCTAAAATTCATGTGCATTGAGTATCCGTGTTAAGAATGTTCTCACAGATCCTCTATCACCTATATGTATAAACCTGTTGGTTGTCTTGCATATCTCAATCTTCTGGTTACCACCTATTTCTATTTGGTTGTTTTACACGTATAATCTCTTGCAATACCGAAATTTTTTAATGAGTGCAGGTAGCAAGGGATATCTGTAAAAATATAGGTTTGGCTTTTTACATCCTTTCATCTTGAGCCGGTGATGAATTTAACTCAATTTTCTCCACCATCTCAATTCCATCTACATGTTGTATATGCTTCCATTCAAATTTACCTCTTCTCATCTGCGGATTAACGGAAATTGGGAAAATTTGTATATGGAATTTTATATTCATTATTTCCTTCATATTCACAAGTAATTGGAGTATTTTCCTAGTTTACACAGACTTAGTGTGACAAGTCATACAAACAACATTTTCTTGCTAGCGGAAAAATATTGATGTAACAAACGAATATCGAGTCAAGATCCTAGTTAGCAATTCGGAATTCGGAAAACGTACGGAATGGCAAACGTACGAGTATTATACGGTTTTGTAAAATTCAGATTCGTTCCAAGATTCGGTCAACGGGACGTGATTTGTCAGTAATTCGGAACGGCATACGTATGTGTATAATTCGATTTATAAATGTGAGTTCGGCTCTGAAAATTCGGTATCTATATATACTAAATAATTTATATTTATAAGGTCATAGAACAATTTTTATGCATATGTGTGAGTTATTTAAAGAAAAAATAAAATTAATATCGAGTCTCTACCCTATGAGAGCTTGGAGAAGACACCTTAGTTTTTTTTAAGCGTCTAAGGAACTGTTTGGTTAGCAACGACCCTAGTAGTGGATTAGGTAGTTTTATTTTTTATCGTTTAGGTATTGCTATTCAGAGAGGAGTTGGAGCTCAGCTTGTTGCTAGGCTGCCAACCAAAAGCTCTGTGTAATAATAATTAATCGCAGTAATTATAAATTTTTTTGAAAAAAAAAAAAAAAACTTAAAAAAAAAATTTAATATGATAATATTAATAATATATATACAACATTAGTCATCCAAGAGGACGTGGTATAGTGGTTTAGATGCTTGGTCAGTGAGTTTGAGATCTCTCTCACCTTCACCTTCAAATTTTTCCAGTCATTTTTATTTCATAAAAACTACAACAACGTCTAATATTGGGTCGTGTATGCCTGGGAGGCAGTAAACCCCAAAAAGTGGGGCCTTTAAAAACGTAAAAGCTAAAGAATTTATGGCGAATTAAGCGGGCGTATCATTCGGGATTCGGGATATGTAAAATTCGTGAACGATTCGCGAATAATCCGGGAATGCCACATAATACGCGACTTGGGTTCGGAGTTGCAAACGTACGCAAATAAAACGGTAAAATTCGTGATACGGAAAAATTCGCGAACTTACTAACTAGGGTCAAGATACAGATTCCGAGTAGGCCCCCAAAGGTAACAGTGCACCAAGAAGACGAGCCCAGCTCCAGAGTTAATGAGACTATTAAGCTTCCTCGTGGCTTAAGGAAAATCCCAATAAAATATTTGGTTGTATGACTCAGATATTTGGAAACCTGTACACTCGTGCGCTCATAGCTACAACAGAAATATTTTTTGATCAAAGAAAAATAATGAACATGTTGGCCAAAGAAGTGGTACAGGAAAAAATCTTGATCAATTAGCTCGCAAAAGAAGAAGACGTAGCTTAGACGATTTCCAAAAATCTTGATCATGCCTCATGGACCATTTCCAAAAAAAATAATTCTTGTAGAAGGAAATGAGAGAAGCAGCCTTTGGCAGAAATCTGGCGATGTTGCCAGCTTGTTGCTACTAGCAGTGTGTTTAAAAGCGTACACTTCACGCTTCGAAGCATACGTTTCGCTCCAAAAATTCCCAAAACGTTTCGAAAAGAAAAGTATTCTGGGGAGATTCATACCCCGCAACTGCTAATCAGATTAAGAGAAGAAAACCATTGAGCCACGGATAGTCTGTTGATGTTTATTGGACTTATTTTTCTTTTATACGGATATTATCTTCTTAAATTTACATTTCATACATATCTAAAGACAACTAATATTATTTACAAGCGTTTCAAACATCAATCATGAAATGACGCTTCACGCTTTGACATACGCATCGCTTCCTAAAAATAAAAAACGCTTCACGCTTTCAATACCTTGGCTACTAGGCTGACCTGACTGTTGACGAATTTACCTCAACAAGGACGAATCATTTGCTAACCAACTTTCTTTATGGTTTAAAGATTGCAAACAATTTGATAATAAGGCTGACAAAATAGTCAACTGACAACAGGCCCATTAAAAAAAAGTAAACTATGGGCTCATTTAATGAAAGTACTAAAATGCCCTTTGGTTAATTAAAAATATTTATGAAAAGACTGTTATACCCTTTCCCCTAAAACATTAAAATCAAAATCCAAAACATATATCCCCCATTCGTATTTGATTTCCGGCAGAGGTTTAGGTTTCGAAATTTTTTTTCTTCATCGTTCTTCGCAGATTAATCGTCGATTCAAAAAAAAAATCATCGATTAACCCACCCGAATAATAACAATGCATCCACGAAAGAAGCCAAAAGCCCCATCAAACTCACAATCGATTAGTGAATAGAAATTAAAATAAAGACTTGCTAAGATTGCTCAAGAGCAAGAAGAAGAAGAAGCAACCCTCCCGGACAATCAACCGCTTGCAAAAATGACTTTTGTGAGAAGGTAAGTGATTTTAAACTCCTTTATAGCAATGGGTTTAGGTTAGAATCGCGAAACCTAAACGAAACAGTTGAGTTTCAGTAGGTTCCGGTATAGAATTGTGTATGAATACTATGTCGGTTTTGATTTATGGCATTCCATCTAGGTTGAATACAGAGCCGGTATTGAGTTATGGCTTACATGTTAGGATGAATACTATGCCGGTTTTAAACCCTGAAAGACAATGCTATGTACCGGCATAGAAATAGGGTTGAATTGTATATCGGTTTTAGATTACGACATTCCTCTTTAATAATTCGTGTATGCCGGTAGTGCACTTAAAATTTACAGGAACATTAAAGAATTTATTCCAAATACCGGCATTCCTTTTTGGTTGCACTGTATGCTGGTACTAAGTTACGACATGGAATTGATATATTTTATAGTACCGGTAGTATTTTTTTGTTATCCATAAGAATTACATATAAGTACAAAAGTATCGATAGTTAATGGTTACCGCCGGAACAAGGTACCAGCATGTTATATTAACTAAGTTTTTATGCCGGGATTGTAGTACCGGCGTGGTTTGTTTAGCGAGTCTATACCGTTACTGATGCTAAAAATGAGATGTATTATATTCATTTCGTATTCTTATGATATAGGTCAAAAGCAAAGGAAGCTAAGAAAAGAAAAGGTAAAGATGATGTGACTAAGAGAAGGAGGAAGGACGGTCTTGATACTCCTCAGACTCTGCCTCCCTGGGGGAAAGATGAATATTGCAAAAAGAGTTTGGGGGCTGAGTCTAGAGGGATTACTTGGGAGAGTGGTGGTGACCGTAGTCGACTTATAATCAATGAACCTACTACACCAGTTGAGAACGATGAGCAAGATGAAGAGGAAAGTATGGAGGAACATAATTAGGTTCATCCAAGTCAATTTACAAGCCAAAGCGAAGTTGGTGGGCCAAGTCAACAACCGACACAAGGCAAAGCCAAAGGCAAGGGAAAAGTAAAAGTTAAAGGTTTCCACCTTCCTCATGTTGATGCCATGATACCTGACCTTGATCGTGGGAGAATTTGGGGTGAAGCTCACAATCTGAAAATTCTATTTGGCTACAAGCACTCGTGGGCTCGTACTATATATCAAACCTATGTAAGCAATTTTTTATCTTGTGCATATGTATTCTTGTGTATTTATGTAAAATATTTTAACCATACTATCTTGCGTATTTATGTCGGATCATAGGAAGGATGTGTGTGTTTGCCGAAACTAAGTTGCGGCCGTTTGGGATTTTTCCTTGGAATATGAAGAGGTCCAGACATTAGTAAGAGATTATGGTCTATATGCTTTGGTTGAAAATTATGTGAAGTGTGATGCTGTGACAGTCAATTGCTTCGTCGAAAGGTATCATGGCGAAACTCATACCATGCACTTCCCGTTTGGGGAGATTACCTTGATCCCGGATGATGCTCATAACATTTTAGGATTGAATATTATCGGCAAATCAATAGCAGAAAGAGATCATTTTCCGTACCTAGAATGGTCGAAGTTGCACGCTTTGACTAACAAGCTGTTGGGTTGGGACTAAAAAACTTCTGTGGAAAGCTTTTATGTATCTAAGGCTAGTAGGATAAAGACAATCAAGCTAACGTTGCTTAAGAAGAAGTTTGAAAAAACGCAGGAAAGAAGTTCGAAGGATAGATGAGACCCTGCACAAATTCGTTATACAGCCGCTGTGTACCTTTTATTCATCTTGGGCACTAAGGTATTCCCCGACACTAGTGGCAACAGGGTTAGCACAAGCCTCCTTCAATACTTGGATCCATTGGAAGTATTGAATACAAGGTAATTTGATGACACATTTGATGATGGAGATGAGAAGGGCCTCTAAGGATGTTACAAACCAATTTGTCGGGAATTTCACTCTGCTCCATGTAATATTGTTTTTAAACTTATGTTCTTATGTATATTGTTCACATATATACCATTTTTATGAACTAAGAAACAAAATTTACCGCTTCTTATATGTATCATTCCACCTTGGTATAGGTGTGGGTTTATGAACACTACCCAACATTTTTCAAGGACTACCCCTACTTGAAGATTATAGACCTTCCTGAACCTGATGCGCCTAGAGCTAAGAGATACCAGTTCAACAATATTCCGAAGCCCGGTAAAAATGGTCGACTAATAGATATGAGATTGGCTCTGGACACGATGCCTAGCAAAGACGTTGTGTTCAATCCTTACAAGGAGGATAGATAAACCTGCCAAATTTTAAGGTATTTGAACGTTGCATTATACAATGGACCGTTGTTTTAACCAAAGGGATACGTTATGTCCCATCCTCGACGTGTGATGCGGAAACTTGGATATAAGAAATTACCTAGGTTCATGACAGCCTGTACTTCAAGGTACACTCTTTACTTGGGTGAGTGCATTACAATTGCCTCAAAGTTGAGGTTAGTGTAGGATCCAGTTCCGGAACCAACACACTGGAGGGATAGGGAACCAAGTCATTTGGTAGATATTAGTAATTGGGAGGTTGTGAACAATGGTGATGAAGCCGATCCAACCAAATGAGTTCCAAAGCTTTAACAAAGGCTTGTCTGCAACAACAGAAACCTAATAAATAACATTGATTAGGTTTGTGTTGATGGACATACTAGGTTCACATAATCGAGAGTGACAGAGTCAGCAGAGTTTCCATACTGGTTTACATTTGATAAATATAGGCAGCAGAGTTACCCAAAACAGTTGTCACCAAAACTTCCAAATTTACCGGCACATAATACTGCAAAACGCAGACCAATCAGTATCCTCATAAGAAAAATCATGTTTAGCTTCATTCAAATTGTGAAACCAATCCAAAATCGCAAGTTAATTCGATTAGAGCTAAGAAAATGACACTCCAAAGATAACCAAAATGCTCTTGAAAATGAGCAACTAAAAACATGTGATTAATGGTTTCAGGACCATTATCACAAAGACTACAAATTGGAGATATGTCGACACCTAAGGAAGCTAACTTAGACTTAACTGGAAGTATGTTGTTAACACATCCAGGAAAAAATTAGAATTGTACGCATAAGTTTTAAATTCCATATCTTCAACCTGATTGGGTTCATAAGGATTCGAGTGCAAGGAGAAAATTCCTATATATTCAAAGGTAGCCTTCAAAAGTAAAGCACCTTAATTATGAGATGTGACTCAGCTATGGGTCTGGAGAAGGTACACAATACCTTACTCGGAATCCATTCGAGAGTGACGGAGTCAAGAAGATAAATCAGATTACAACTCAAACCAACCTTTAAAATCTCAACAGTAACCTCGAGACTACAGACACGATCTTCCACAGTTCTGGTCTTTAGAACTTGTTATCGTCACCGTTCCCTAGGAACTGCAGAAGCATGCAATTCAGTCTTAGATATCCCACGCCTCCCATTCCACGAACAAAACCCCTATCATCAACTCCAAACATCTATGAAGAAGTAAACAAAATCAGTTATCTTATAACTAACAAGGGAGTTACTTTTTTCAAACAACCATACGAATTCTTGTGCACCCACCATGAAAACTACTTCTCTGTCCAAATGGGATTCCTATCTATATTGCTCAGTTTCATTTAGCTCGCTTACCAGTGCCTGCAATGTACATCATATTATATTTATAAATGGAAAAAAAATTACACGGAAAACTAACACCAATGAGCTACCTACAGAGATTCAGTTCAAAGAAGACATCCCATCTATAATCTATAATTTATTCTTCAGCGAACAAACACTGGTTAATCACCATGCTAAATTGACATGGTGACTCTAACAAGAAAGTTAATTTGATCTTGAAACTCCTTTGTGGCAGATACGACAATGAAAAGATCAAAAATCAGTTTCTTTAACAAGCATGATAACATGAATTCATCAAAATACAAAGAGAAGCATGTGCAGTTTACCTTAGATTTGTTCCATCTAAACTAGATCTATAACACCATTCTTTTTAACTCCATCAATAGCAACATTTTCAACTACGGCCACAACAATTAACTAAATTAGAGAATAAGAAACCACGAGATTTTATATGCTAATATTGATTTCTCCCGATGTATATATTTACCAAGTTGTTAAGGGGTTGAACAATTCATTTCCAGTTCCAGATCCACAGCCCAAAAGTGTGAGGAATTCATTGGTTTCCACTCACAGATAATGTTTGTCCACTAGGTCATGTGCTACAACATAATTGAAGCACAAAAAAAAACAACAATTTCCCAACTTCAGTCTTTTGCTAATAAAATCACGAATTGCAATAGCAAACATTCTTAACATATAAAAGTTGCATTTTGATTCAGATATTAGAGTGATAATTCTTCATTCAAAGGAAAACAGAACTCACAAATATTGCCCAACAACCACATGACATCATCCTAAGAAAATACGTCAGCCCTATAGAGACAAGTTTGAGAAAGCTCGGTTGAATCGATATAAAAAAAAACTTATTTTGACATCACAGGAAGAATAATCACACACTATCTTTGAACTAAAAAAGTCAATTCAGAATGAAACTATGTCTTGACTAACTTGTGGCAGTAGTAAGTATGCTTGGTATCTGACTGAATATCTGATCCTTGACAAAGCTCTAAAAGATGGCAGGCATCAAAAAAAAAATAGTGAGTACAGAAAAATTGCTCATAAGCCACCACAATTATATCATCTACTGCTCATAGATACCTTTTAGACAATGACAAAAAAAATAAAAAAATAAAGAGTGGGTCTTGCTGCAACAACCAATTACCAATGTTGCTGCTTCCAATAATGCATCATCCAATAGACATGATCCAAGACGATTCAACAACCAAAAAAATGGCTCGTATCAGCCAAACTACAACAATAAAAATCGCAGGAATCCGACCTACAATCAATTCCAGCGTTCAAATAATCCATATGAGCAAGGACGGTGTCAGATTTGCTAAAAGCGAAACCATACTGCTGACAGATATTGGTTTCGCTATGAGAGGAAAAAAACAATCATAAAAGAACACCGACAGGCTACATATCATTACCTGGAGGACAGTATGACAATCAATGTGTCACTGATACCGGAGCCACCCATCACTTGACAGCAGAGATCAAGAACTTTTCCATTACTCATGAATATGATGGAACACAACAAGTTAAAGTTGGTAATGGTAGTACACTCAACATTGCCAATGTTGGTAATTCTTCTTTCACTTATAACACACGGTCGTTTCGTTTGAAAAATATATACCATGTACCAATGATCAAAACCAACTTGCTGCCAGTGTCTCAATTCTTTAAAGATAATGATGTCTTCTTTGAATTTCACATATTTTTCTTTGTTGTGAAGGACAAGCGCACGGGGACAATGCTGCTGCGAGGGAAGAATAGAAATGGGATCTATATTTTTGAAGGAATTGATGCATTAAAAGATTCCATTAAACCACAATCATATGTCTCAACTAGCTTACCTGTTTGGAACCCGCATTTAGGCCATCCAATGTTGCGGACTGTCTCCAAAATTTGTCAGCAATTTTCACTTCCTGTTTCGAATAAACATTTTGATTTCCGTCATTCTTGCCACATTAGTAAAAGCAAAAAGTTACTGTTTTCTAGTAATAATACAATTTATAACAAGCCATTAAGCTTGCTTGTTTCTAACATTTGGGTTTCACCTCAAATATCTATAACTGGTTTTCGCTATTATATGCTTATTATGGATGTTTATTCACATTTAACTTGGATTTTTACTCTAGTCCAAAGGTCTGATCCATTGGCAACTTTTAATCAGTTCGTAAACAAATAGAGAATTTAGTTGACCATAATATCAAAGTTTTCCAATCAGATAATGCATTAGAGTACAAAAATTTCACCTCTTATCTCAATGATATGGGTATCCAACACAGACCAAAAACCCCTTTCTAAGTTTCTAAAAGCTTAATTACTATTAAAAAATCAGAGAATTTTTCTCATGAAGGTAGTTAAGTTTTCCAAATTAACAACAAACCAAATTTACTACAACTGAATAATTAAATCCCTAAATTTCTAAGATTGAAACAACAATGATATAAATTAGTTAGTCTAATTACATCAGTAAATTGTCTTTTTAACTTAGATTATTTAAAATTGAAAAAAGAAATCACCATAGCCAACAATACTTGGGAAAGGAGTAACAAACCACCATCATTTGCATTTCTTCTTTCAATATCCACCTTCACCGTCTCCCAACCCAAATCCGCACCAAATCTCCGCCACCACCAAAACAACCAGAACCGCCACTATCTCATTCACCAATTTCATCATCCCACCCTCACCATCACCAACAACAATAACAACAACTAGTTAAACTACCATTACCAGCAGAAAATTAATCTAGAGAAGAAAGATAATCACCTAAATCCCCTCTAATATCCATCATAAATTTAGAACAGACGGAGATTGACTTTTAATTTTTATCACGAAAATCCAAATATGGAAAGATATTTCTAGATTTGCTTGTTCTTAGTCCGCTGTCGATGTGGATTTCAAAGATGGATATTGCAGTTATTTTAGTGGTGTTGGTGGTGCGAATTGGAAGGAAATGCTGGTGGCGATTGAGATGGTGGCGATGAATTTAGGGAAGAGGAGGAGATTGTGGTAGCCATATTTCTTCTGATGGTTTGAACGAACAAATGAAGAAGAACGAATAAAAAAAGATGTAAAAGGTTAAAATAGGAATTCAACTAAAAATGATTTTGTTTTGAACTTATATTTTGCCCCTTGTTATTTATACAAGGCCCACCAATCCTGAGGGTACTTATAACATTCCCACTAAATAAAACTACCACAGTGATACGACATAAGTATTTTTATATAAAAAGAAAATATTTACCTATTGAAGAAGTAGCACTACGGTAAGAAAATCTTATATCCAAATCCACACTACGAAATATTTCAACATCGATTTTCATACACACATAGATTGAATTCTTTCAACATCGATTTTCATACACACATGGATTGAATTCTGCTGCTATGAAAAAATAGAAGTCTATAATCTCAAACAAATATCTTCAAGGAACCCCTTACTTACATGTGAGTATATTCTTTTGAAATGTCTAGCAGCATCATGACCAATTATTTTTCATATTGTTGGTTGTGATGATAATTCTAAAAATATTGCTAAACAAAAGCTTACACGGATTAAATAGGAGGGCGATTCACTCACACTCTTAAATTCACACTATCTGATACTTCGAAGGATATATTATTTAATAAAATTAAATGGTCGCATATTCGAAGTTATATTTTGGGGATATGCTCGTCTTACAAAGACCTACATTCCCTTAAAAAGTGAGCATATCCAGAAATACCAAACCTCACTATTTACCTATCTTAACTTTAACGGTTGAGAATTCATTATACGTACGTTTCAGAACACACTCATTTTTTATGCATGTATAGAGCTTTGTCAGAAAAACATATCCCCAAAATATTGACTTCATATACACTACAATTGGGATTTTCTAAAATTAACATCTAAAGTGTGAACAAGAGTTTGAGGGGATCGCCCCTCGTTAAGTAGAGTAATTAAATAGTCCGCGAGTTATAACCCCAAAGGTGCCACTATTCAACCAAAAAAAAGCCATCAAAACAAAAGTAACACAAAAACCTCATCAAAACAAAAGTAACCCAAAAACCCCAAAGAATTTGATAAACCAATTTTGAAATTTGGAGTTTTTGAATCAATTTTTAAAAATTTGGGGGTTTTGTATTAACTTTGTGTAAGATGGAGTTTTAATGGATCCCAACATTTGAGCGAGGTTTTTGTACCACAAGTCTGGTCACCTTAGATTTTTATGACTAGTTCTGTTAATTAAATGCTTCAATAACTAAAAATGATGGTTATGATACTGCTAGATCAAAATTGCTCGATCATTTAATTTTTACTTTTTTACTGTATTGGTTTTGACCAGCCCTTTAATCTTTATGATCCGTAAGAGCCCTTATCCGGTCAAGTATGCTATATATAAGAAAGAGAGTAAAACCCTGAAAATTTGGGTGTAAGTAACCATAAAAAAAACCCTATTTCACTGTTTTCACATCTCCAAAAGCAAAGAGACTAAAAACACAACAACATCTCCCGAGGTCTGCATTTTGCGCCGCCAGATGAGATTTCCATTAGAAAATGCAAAACCCAGGTTGTGAAATCACTAACGAAAATCAAGATATGGAAGAAGCTGTTGTTGTAAGAAAGCTATTGTTACAAGAACAAGGATTGTTGATTTGGATAATTGGTACGAGCGGTTTCGGAAATTGGGTTTTCATGACGTATTGAATATATTCCGTGGGTTATTGATCATCATGCGTGTATTCGTAGCAATCGACTTTGTTTGCTCTAAATTAAATTTTACCTGTGATGGTTCAACTAGATAGAAAGCTGCAGGTGGTGTTAGCTACATCAGCATAAGAATTGGAATAGTAAGTATCAAATAATTACTAAAATCAGTTTCAATTTTATTTTTTAATGACTAACTTTTCAATTAATTTTTTTTTTCCTCTTGCTCTTAATGTAATGTACAGAGATTTGGCAAGGGGAGATCGAAGAATATGCCTCTACATGAGGGGAGAATGAAAACCAGCATTCTAACATTTTTAAGGCTATATGGATGATGAGGATCCATCTATCACAGCAGCTGAATCATATGCAGAATTGTGAAACTTAGAGATCACCAATGAGTATCTTCAATCAACTCAACATGGAGGACTACTAATGTCAATTTTACTATTAGGTGATTCTTCTTTACAGTTTTTTAATTGTGCTAAATTGCTTGTCTTAGCTATTTTTTATATGTTGGTAGTCATGGTCTTGCTAGAACATGTGTGATCTGTTAGTTAAACTCGCTAAATTGATGTGGTTTACTGTTAGTTGTATCTCTATAGGATATGGCTCTAGAGGATCTACATTTGCTTACTGTTTGAACATGTGTGAACAATCGTAAGTTGATACTGGTTCTTAATGACCGACTATTTATTAGTTTCAAATGGTATTTTGTTGGTTTTGTCTTGTACTAATTTTGCAGTCGGAAAGTGCTTACATATGTAAGACATTGACAAAAACATTTTAGGAATTGTATGAATAGCTTTACCATAGTGGTTCGTTTCTTGAAGTTGAGTATTGATTTGCTTGATTGGCCTTATGAGTTTATACATTGACTTGAGCTCAGTTTGAGAAAGCGCGGTAACCATCGCAAATTCCTCCGTGGAAGGAAAGCAAGGTAGTGAAAAAACCAAAGAAGAGCTTCATTTTACTTTGACAGGGAAAGAGACATTCCCTCCACTGCTCCATTGGAGTCTAAATCAAATTCTGTTGGTTAGAGCATTAAATCCATCTATTGCTGTTTGACTTGGAGGCCTGAATTTTATTGTGTCACGTAAATCCATCTATTGCTGTTTGACTTGGAGGCCTGAATTTTATTGTGTCACACAGCTGGTAGTACACCCAAAAGTCTTTCGAAAACGGAAAATCAATATGACCATATTATTTCTAAACAAGATAAAGTCTGTTCAATTTACTAGGAATAATATCTAGATGCACTTCGTGTTTTAGATATCTTAGGCTCTGATTCTATCTACTCTGAGAAGGATATTGTGTGGTTTCTATTTGCGTCAGACATCAAATAAGTTTTAAGCTAGTTCCTCTTCCTCTTCCTCTTCATTTAGTTTTTTTTTTTTCCTTTCAAATTCTCGTCTATTCTGCCTTAGTTTGTTTTAGTATAACTGAACTTATGATCACACAGGTTCCATTCTTATGGTGAGTGGAAAAAGAAGACCTCTAGCGGCTTGAGTCATCAGACTTGTAGGAGACCTGCAGTTGGCTAAGGGTTCTAAGCTCAAATGTAGTTGTTGTGGCTTTTGGGAAAATGGTGCAGCTCTTGGCAGTTTCATAAGTTCCTGCAAGAATACATACATATCTCGAGAACATCAAATAATTATTCAGCTAGTTAATTTATCTCTTCTTCTTTTATTTCAGATTCTCTTCTGTTCTGTGTTAGTTTATTTACGTTACTTTTTAGAGTTCTCATCAGATGAGTTGTCTGGGTATGGGTGTTCTAAGACAGAATCAAAATGGTGTTGTTATTTTTGTTATAAATTTGTTTTCCTTAGTGAGACAGACAGATATTCCTTGTCTCTATTTTCATATACTTTGTAGTCTGTAATTACATACACCCGTATCTCCGGTTTTAAAGCTTGTTGTGAAGCATTACTCCAAGGGTTGAAGTAAGTAGCCACAAGATGTTGTTTCTTGCAAATTAGTCGGTAAATCCACCCAATTCATATCTGTTCATGTTACTATTATTTATCAACTCTTGTTTGTAGCGGTTTTAAAGTGGTTCAGTAGTGAATTTATTTATCGGTGTTCTCCTTCGAGCTCATTGCTCGATTTAGGGGTTCTGAACTTGGCAAACCTTCGACCTAAAAGGCGCACATGTTCATCCCTTCTATTCCTTTTAATGAAAAATCCAACATTAATTTTCAGGATATCGATCAAATTAATGTAAAGATTGAGATTTTCAGAATCAAACATATACAAAAAGAAGCATCTTTTAAGTAATATAATGATAACGCATGACGAATAGAATACTGGTTATAAATATATTGGAAAGAAGAATCAGCCATTTCAGACGACGGTGTTTTCCAACATTTGAAGCCAGGAGTGCAATGAGTTCTGAAGAGCAAGCTGACGTAATGAATCCCAAACAAAAGCGAGCAAGAAGGTACGCAATATGTAAATGATCGGTCAATTTATGTCCCTGGTGATTTTAGTTTGTGTCATTGTTTACTGTTAACATATCAGGAGTTCGGCGAAACGTCAGCCTGATGCTCGTTCAAATGAGAGGAAATCAGACCCGTTGCTGGATAAAATTGGTCTCCTTGAAAATAAAATAGCAATGCTTATTTCAAGGGCGGTACTCCAGCCACCTTCGCATCTCAAGGTTTAACGGAATCTCTCTTTGGAAATTTCTGTGCATCTATAAGAAATTTACGACGGACCAGTTTTCCGTTCCATGATTAGTCTCATTGTTTTGGACATTTTTGTTTTTCCACTTTCACATGATTTTTTATTAGCGAATTTTCTTTTCATTTTGTAGAAACTTGTTGAGAAGAATGCAATTGTTCGACTGTCTTGGTCAGAAGCACCCAGTGAGTCAGACAGTGAAGGTGATGGTTGCATATCCCATGTTGGGGAATCTCCTTAGCTCAAAAGTTGCATGGATACTCTCATCCATGGGATGTGAAATTATGGAATTAGCATACATTTCATGTTTGCACCAACCTTTTATTTCTATGTATTTCATTCATTTAGGAAAAATAAAAGAATGAGTCCTCATTTAATAAACTTTTCCAGAAAAAAAAAAAGAATTCGTCGATAATTTTTTTGTTGTTGGCGGGTTTCGAATCTGAAAACTGCCACCAGTATTATTTACCTAATAATTTTACTATTGCATTACAGTGACATCCGCATTTGCACAAACATAATCGCATTTGCACAAACATAAGAGGGTAAATCGAATCCTGATTTCTTGAAAAATTTGAACATACAATTCTAGATGATACTCATGATCTCGGGTAATAAGTATTAATTCAAGATAATTTCACAATTAGACGTCTAGTTGACAAGATTGTTTTATTTTTTTTGGAAAAGATAAAATTTCATTCAACTGGAGTGCTGACATAGCACTAAAGATACAACAGACATCATCCGCCTAAAACAAGGGATAACATTTACACATTTACTAACTCAATGTAAATTTGGTGAGATTTTAATACCTTCACTGCTACTTGATTCTTCATTGTGAACTGGAACTTTATATGTCTCTACATATTCTTCATAACCTATTTCATTCTCAGAATCACTATTAAATTTTGCAGGGGCATATGGATCTTCAACTGGGTTACACTCATCTTCAGACTCATTCTCTAGATGCACAATGTCCTCATCTTCAAACTCATTCCCATCATTGTCCACAGTGCTACCTTGTGTTGCATTATGAGCAGTGCTTCCTTGTGTTCTATTAAACCAGTAATCATGATTAAAAGTGTCTTGACTTGGATGATTGCTACCTTGTGCTGTAACAGTACCATTTCCACCACCTTCCCTCTCCACTTCATTCAACAAATCCACAAACAATAATTTCCTAGATGGACCTCCTTGTTGATGTGAGTTTTGCACTTCAGAAGTGTCTTGAAACCTTGGTGACCTCCTAGGTGGCTTTGGATTTTCCTTGGACACTGGCTTCTTATTTGTCTTACAAATCTTCTTAGGAGTCTCATGAATGATTGTCACTGGTGGTGGTTCCACATTTGAAAACTCATCATCTCCAAAATCAGAATTCAGTATGTAAAGAGTAAGGCATATCCAATCTCTATCATCAGTTACAGCTAATTCCCAAAACTTGTAAAAGTCATCATCTGTCATCAAACTTTGAGGCAAACTTGGCTTAACCATCCAAACTAAGTTAAGAATTTCATTCTCAGCCAGTCCTAACCTTACACGCAACATATGCTCAAACATCTTCAAATCAGATTTATCTAGGTCCATGTGAGGGAATTCCAGTGTCAATTTACTCATATCAACATACACACTAATGTTTCTATATGGATAATGGACATGTCCACTGCAACAGAACAATATATAACAAGAATTAGTCTACTTCAAATTTCAGCAACAAAATATCCCCAATTTAAACCCTAATTATAGAAATTGAACAATTCATATACCAATTTAAACCCAAATTCTAGAAATCAAATATACATATTCAGAAAATCAAATATACATATACATATTCAGAAATTGAACAATTCATATACCAATTTAAACCCTAACACAAAAAATTGCAAAAACAAATCCCTAATTACATAAAATCATCAAATTAAAACCTTAAACACTTATAAAATTGGACAAAATATGTAAGAACAAAACTAGATAATATTGTTTTCTCTTCGGGATTATTAAGTTTTGTTTTTAAACAAAAAAACAAAAACAAAAATCAAATATTCACAGTACCCATCATAGATTCGATTCCCTATTCAAACATATAAAAACAAACGAAAAGTTCTAATCAAATTAAAGTTAGGGTTTATCGAATCTTACCGATTTCGATCCTTTGACTTCTGTTTTTTCTTCACCTTTTTGTTCTTCTTCATCTTCACAGTGGGAGAGCGAAAGAGATTTATAAAAAGAACCCTAACTATGAAACAACTCTCTTCTCTGAATCATAAAATCTTCAGAGACAAAGTCTTTTCAGAGAGAGAGAGTGTGGTTGAGAAAACGAAGTGAAGAAGATAAGATAAGAAAACAAAACCCTACCTGTTTTGTTTTGTTAATTGATTTCATTCACACGTGTTCACATGTTTGATCTTTAGCCGTCGATTGAGAGAATACGTGGACGGTAGGAGATTAACTAAACCATTTCTAGGCCAAAGGTTATATTTGTAATTACGCCCACCAAATTCTCATCTCGTCTGACGCTAAATTGACAAAGTAAACGCCATTTTACCAAAATGGTGGGTCCTGACGGAATTGGTAACGGCATGGTTATTAAATTAATTTTGAAAAAAACGTGGGCATTTTCTTAAATGCATTTGCCCACATGGGTACTTTATTAAAAATCCCATAAAAAAACAAGTAAAGAGAGTACAGACTCGGAGAAAACCTTCTGACATGTTGAGACTAGTAATTATCGTTTAAAAACACCCCAATCACTCATAAGATCCGTAAACTTAAATTGTTTAAAAGACCCGTGAACCATTTCCCAACTATACAGACAAGCCTTCACAAGAACTAGAATAATAACCGGCTCTTCAATTTTTTGTTTGTATATATTTGATATTCGAGTATAATATTACAGATTTTCATATATTTTATATGCTATTAGAAGCCATTATTAATGAATTATCTGGGAAGTTAAAAAACTCCTGCAAATCCTCTATGATCACCTATATGTATAAACCTGGCGATTTTCCTTGTAACTTCTTTTAAATTCCACCTACTCTCGCATTACCAAAATTTTCAAACTAAAGCACTGAGAATATCGGTGAGAATACAAGTTTGGCATTTTACATCCTTTCATTTTGAACTCCTAAAGATTTTAACTCAATTTTCTCCTCCATCTGAATTACATAGAGTATGCTTCCGTACAAATTTACCTCCTCCATCTGATCTGCGGATTAACGAAATTTGTGAGACTTATATATAGAACTTCATGTTCATTATTTCCTTCACATTCACAAGTGATATTGGAGTATTTTCTTAATTTACACAAACTTAGTGTGACAAGTCATACAAACAACATTTTCTTGCAGACGCAAAAATGTCATGAAACAAGAAAATACCATTCTAATGTTGGTTTTGAGGTATAGTAATGAAAGATTATGGAGTCGGAGACTCTCACACCAAATGCTACAACATTGCTCGATCTAAATTTGATTGTGTTACATATTCAACGAGTACAATTCAATTTTGTTGTAGAGGGTCGTGGCTTAACGGAAATGTGGAATACTAGCAGAGTATAGGTCAATGTCAAAATTACGAAACAATCAAGCCAAAATGACATCCATCCGAAACCCCTAACAGACAGAAAGATAAAATGTTTGGGAAACTCCAAACTTGAATACAAATGAGATGCAAAATTATGCCAATAGTATTAGTTGGTGTTGATTCTACAGCAGTTCATTCTGATCTCACTTTTAGCACCAGTAGGTGGCTTCAAGTTACCCATCTTGATCATGGAATCACCAAAATCTGACATAAATGCTTCAGGAGAGTTGCTGTATTTTCTGACAAGCAAATCACTGGCACTAGAATCATGCTTGAATAGTTCTTGATCAGAATGAAGAAGACCTTGTTGAGCCAACAAGTTATTGAAATATGCATTGTCGAAATTAAACGGTGATCCGTCAAGTCCTACTGTAGTATTATCACCGCCCACGGGTGGACATAAAGTGTTTAGGTCAGCGGCAAAAGTTAGATCAATATTTTTGTCACCATAGATCGTGCCTCTGAAGGATGCACATTGAGCTTCACCAAGTGTATGAGAAGCAGATAAAACTATAAGGTCTTGGAGATTGAGGCCTTTAGAATTGAAGCGAGTCAGTAGTCCGGTGAGGTTTAGAAATGATGCCGGTAGGTTAGTGTTTGCGTCCATCCAGCTTCCATTTACTGCATCTTTTCTTCCTAACATCACTTTGTATGATGGACCTCCCAACTATACAATAATTTGACACATAAACTCAAGTGTTTGTACCCAAAATTACTTTTGGGCACAAAACACGATGTATGAGTAATTTTGGGCACAAAACACGATGTATGAGTAATTTTGATGTGTTTTTAGGGTTGGAGGAGAATCGAAGAACGAACCAAAGTGACACAGTTTTACGTGGTTCGGCATGGTTTGCCTACATCCACGGGTGAATTCCCCTTAGGGAGTGATGTTTTATTGATCTTAGTATTACAATGGATTTAGAATGACTTTTTCTCTCTGTCTTAGCTTGCCCCCCTCCATATAATTTCTGCTCCTATTTATATAGTTGAATATCTAATTTCAATATTAACTTAAATGGCATTAACTGCTCATTTATGCCTCCTTACATGTCTCCTGGAATCAATTCTGCATGTAACTGCCTGCATGCCTCGTTGAATTAACTCTGCATGAAACTGCCTGCATTAATTCTGCATGTCCATAAACTGTCTTAATTATACATGCCATAAACTGTATTAATCTTCCTCGCTCGGCTTCTTGTATTGATTTGCGGGCCTCCCGTGTATTTTATACACGGTACAAACATCGCCCCCTCTTATCCTTCAACTTGTTGGGGGTTAAGAATTTTGGTTTTTCTTCGCGTCGATCGTCGATGAAGTAACTCGCCAGTCGCCCCAAAGCGTGAGTAGAGACATTACAAAGACGCCCCCAACTGTGATAACCTGCAATAAAATTTGCTCACGTGCTAGGTGAGACTTTTTTCCACGTGGTGGACTTGTGATGCTCGATAGCTAGTTGAGTCTTGGGTAGAATGTAGTGTATGCTTGCGGCTGGGGCAAGTATTTTTTCTCGCAATGTACCAAGGCTAGCGCTTACTGATCGGGCAGGCTGGCTGTTGCTTGTGTTGAGTACGAGTCTTTGGACCAATATCGGGCATTGGGCTCGTTGTTGAGACGAGACTTTATGCATGCCAAGGTGCAAGTCTTTCATACTCGCGTGCAAGAAGAGATTTTATGCTTGCGATAAAAGCAAGACTTATGTGCTCACATGCAAGGTGAGGCTTTAGGTGCTTGCGAAGTGATGCAAGGCTAAATATTAAAGGGTCTATGAAATCCTCATCTCGAACTCGATCATGTCGCTATCCACGAACCATGAACTTGATCATGTCGTTCTGCATGAGCTTCAAACTAGATCACGTTGCTTCCCCAAGTGCATATAAAAGTTTCTCGAACACAGAAATTTTTGCTTCCGTGATGTAGGGAATTGAAAAACGGTTTGAATGTTTCATCATGATTCTTTATGGATTTCACTAAGCTTGAGCCTGTTCATTGTGCAATTTAATTCATGAAATTAAAAATAAAAATAAAAGAGATTTAAGTATTGAAACGTATGCTTTAATTCATGGAATTAAATCAAAAATCATTTAATAAGATTTAAGGTTAAAAACGTATGCTTTAATTCATGGAATTAAATCAAAAATAATTTAAAGAGATTTAAGGATAAAAACGTATGCTTATCTCCTTTGCATGTGTTGTCCGTGCTGATCGCATTGACCAGTTCAAGCTGAATACTTATGGCGCTGGTCATTATTTGGTCTTGTAGTGAAATCGGTAGCTCCAACCGGGGTCATTGGCTTAGGAGCGAACCTCTTAGAAGTTTGTTGGAAACACCTTTCGCGAGCTTCATCTATTAAACCTCCCATTTCGTACGGAGGTTGCAGGGATTATTATTTATTTTTTTGTAATCAGATCCATTGATGTTTACAACAACACGAACTAGAAAGTGATTCCACCACTAACAATACGAATCGGAAATAGATTCTAGCGGACCATCACCATTTTTTGATTAAAACAACGACCAAAGAAGTCTTTCTCGGACTGATTTTGAGATTCGTCACCGGATCTTTTTTTCTTTTTTTTGTTCTTCTTCTTCCTTCATCAATGTTAACCCTTCCCGATATGACGAGTCTTCTGGTGAAGAAGACGAACATCCTCTTTCATGAACACAACTTTTAAGCTTTTGTAAAACCTTTATTGCACGGGGAAACGCGTTTCTTTCACTCGGTCCCCTTAGTCGGCGCCAATGTTTGTACCCAAAATTACTTTTGGGCACAAAACACGATGTATGAGTAATTTTGATGTGTTTTTAGGGTTGGAGGATAATCGAAGAACGAACCAAAGTGACACAGGTTTACGTGATTCAGCATGGTTTGCCTGCATCCACGGATGAATTCCCCTTAGGGATTGATGTTTTATTGATCTTAGTATTACAATGGATTTAGAATGACTTTTTCTCTCTGTCTTAGCTTGCCCCCCCTCCATATAATTTCTGCTCCTATTGATATAGTTGAATATCTAATTTCAATATTAACTTAAATGGCATTAACTGCTCATTTATTCCTCCTTGCATGTCTCCTGGAATCAATTCTGCATGTAACTGCCTGCATGCCTCGTTGAATTAACTCTGCATGAAACTGCCTGCATTAATTCTGCATGTCCATAAACTGTCTTAATTTACATGCCATAAACTGTATTAATCTTCCTCGCTTGGCTCCTTGTATTGATTTGCGGGCCTCCCGTGTATTTTATACACGGTACAAACATCAAGTTAGCTTTCAATTAAGAAAAAGAATTTTTTTTTTGATAATAGTAAATAAATAATGACATTTTTCAGTGGCAATAATCTTAGTCTTTTGATACTGATAATGAAGTTCCTACTTGGTAAAATAAAGAGAAGGGGAATATCTAACCGGAATTAATTGCAGAGATGATAGACATTTTTGATGAGTACAATGATCTAGCAAAAGTGTTTCGATGGCAAGTGATAGATATGAAACACGGCAGCAAATTAAAATATTTGGAGAACGCCAGCCAGATGGAAGACAATATAATTGTCCCACTTCAAAAGAGATAGATGCACTAATATATAGTTGACAACAGATTTGCAAATTCAACGGAACGACACATCCATGTTGAGGAAAAAAAATCAGGCTTCAACAATTCGCAATGGACACATATGCTAAGGAGAATAGGTAAAACAACAAAATCAACTGTTTCAGAATATTATGTTTTTAGGTTACAACAGAGGCACAATGGAGGAAACAATGTTGCGCGGTGAGCCTAGAATTTCAAGATGAGATGCGACAGAATGAGCATAGCTCATCTCTTGAGAAATTTGAATGAAATCAAAGACTTTGGAGATTGGACTGTTGATGTCATCCACATATTCCCTGAAGCCCCATGATACTACACATTTGGATAGATTACAATTTTATCCGCTTCAAAATTTAGACACTTCAGAAACACCCGGTGCGTATGCACCGGGTAAGATGCTTGTAATAAGTAATCCTTTGTGTTATGCACAAGGAGGTCCAATTGTTGTCTTGGTAGATAGAACCTCCATCTTCTGTTACCAACCACACCCCCAAAGTCAATGAATGGACAATCTCATTTCAACGTGCTGCAAGTAACGTTATTAGTGCTATGCCTGTTATGGTTAATATAAATTCAAACAGTTACGAACACTTCCATTACCTAGGTGAACCACTGATGCATATTTAACTGTAATTTTCATGCTCATTAATTTAATGTAAATCATCAGTGCTTAATGTCTCGACTATAGACTCTAGAATCCAAAATATACAAAAAGAAGTATTTTTTAAGTAATGGTAATGGACAGGAAAAGATTTCTAGTTAAATATAAAAGAGTATGTCAAATCCACATTTTCTTACAAGCAACTCGAATCTTCTCCGACATTTGAAGAGAAAAGAAAAGAGCGTTTAGAACCAAACTAAATCAACCAAAAGAGGAAATATTATAGAGATGCTGTGTATTCCGAATCCACCGTAAAAAAACCATGTCAAAATTCCTCAGTTTTGGCGTCCTGCTTTTATTATTGTTGGAATTAATTACAATAATCGAATGCAAATGGGAAATAATACTTAGATTACACTGATAGTAGTAACAAATAACTCAATAAACTTAGTAGAGGCACGTATGAGATACGCTGAGCTAAAGGTAATATTGCCTGCTACTCCTCTGAGATGCTATAGCAATTAACAAATTACCTCCAGGATACAACTACTGTTAGTTCTCCTCTATGTGTAGCATACACAGAGAGAACCCTTAGAGCTTGGCAGCAGAAATAAAACAAAAATACAAATCGAAACTCAAATAGTTTCAGAGAAATGTAAAAACTAATTTATGTTTCTGTAAAACAATTTTCTGTAAATAAAGTTTCTGTAAACTAATATTCTGTAAACAAAGAAGTAGTTATACAAAATTATGTTTCTGTAAACTACAACTTGTTTCAGACAAGAACTGAATTTATGTTTTTGTAAACTTAAAAATAAATTGTTTCTGAAAGCATAAAAGAAGAAGAAGAATTTCAGAAGAGAAGAGTTCTGAAAGGTATGAGTTGAAAATGAAATTCTTCTCTCGTATTTATAGGTGGAAAAACTAAACGTTCGGATAAGAATCCAATGCACGACAAGATCCGTAAAACCCGCTTCTCGAACGTTACAAAAGTTAGGGTAAAAGCAGAAGTGAAAAGCACAGTGTACACGCGTTCAAAATGTTGAGATTCTCTTCGAGGCACAGGTGTCAAATGCACCGTGTGACACGCGTGAAGGAAGATGCTTCTCGAGGCTGTCGGATATCCAAAACCGAGAAGGCAAAGAATAAAATTCTTTACATGTGTGGGAGAAACGTGTGGTAAATGCCCTCGCCCGAGCCGAGCGAGCGTGCTAGGAAACCTTGCCATAGTCTAGGGCTTTCCCCATACACAAAGGTCTAAAGACCCAAAGGGCCATGCCCTTAAGGCTAAACCAATGCTATTTAAGTCTAAAACTCTAAATGTTTTAGTCTATATGGGACTAATGTTTTATTCATTCACATGAAAAAACATCTAGGGAGCATAAGGTCTTGGGATCAAAACATGGTTCATGCATTTTTAATTAAAATTTTAAAAACGTTTTTTCTAACAATCCCCCACATGAATAATAAAACATGTCGATAAAACACGATAAAACATAACGCAACAAAATAGGCTAAGGTGTCCCAAAGATTGAACCTTAACTTAGTGAGAGGTTACCTGAACTGCTTGTTGATATGGTGAACGCAATGTCTTGAACCGCCAAAAATGAATGCAATTCATAAATAACAGCCACACTTGATGCCTCAACCGAAGAAAATAGCTGCCAAGCTCTTGCGGTTGTGCCCATTTTGGCCGTGGGCTAAAATCCCGGACTTAATGAATGTCTCTAGAGAATCAGCTCAAATTCTCATAGGAAGCGGCCCCACTTCCAACATCCACAAAGGTGAGTCCATAAAGAGTGTCCTGCCACACCCCTCTTTAATCAAAGCCATGGTACCCATTAAGATCGCAAAAGATCATCCTGTAATTCTGCAGGCATCACTATCGCACGGTTACACCATAGGGAGGGACATAGATAGTGCTATCCCAATATCACCATAAATTAGTTGTCTCATTGAACCTTGATCTTGGAAATCCAATCTCAAGGTTGAGTATCCTTCATGGTGATTTATTCAATGAGCTTAAGTCCCATCCCCATCGATGTAAATTTAACTTCCTCTCTGGTTAAGCCTTTCGTCAAAGGATCTGCAAGATTATCTTTGGATTTTACAAAGTCTATCGAGATAATACCAGTAGAGAGTAGTTGTTTCACCGTCTTGTGTCTTCTTCGTATATGTATAGACTTCCCGTTGTATACATTGTTCTTTGCACAACCAAGAGAAGCTTTAATGTCACAGTGGATTGCGATTGAAGACACAGGCTTGGGCCAGAGGGGAATTCCTCCCAGGAAACATCGTATCCATTCAGCTTCCTCTCCAGCTTTTTCCAAGGCTATAAATTCAGACTCCATAGTGGATTTAGCTATACATGTCTGTTTGGTAGACTTCCATGAGACAGACGCACCTCCAAGTAAGAAGATGTACCCACTAGTAGACTTGCACTCTACTGAGTCTGATATCCAGTTGGCATCACAATACCCTTCCAGTACAACAGGATACTTCCCAAAACTTAAGCAATAGTTTGAGGTCCCTCTCAGGTAACGTAGAACTCTGAAGAGAGCATTCCAGTGATCCAGCCCTGGGTTGCAAGTATACCTGCTTAATCTACTCACATAGTAAGCAATATCAGGTCTTGTACAGTTCATAAAATACATAAGACTACCAATAATGCGAGAATACTCAAGTTGATCAATACCCTCACCCTTGTTCTTTTTCAATTTACAAGTGGGATCAAATGGAGTAGATGCAGGTTTAGCATTTTCATAATTAAATCTCTTTAATACGGTTTCAGCATAATGAGATTGACTAAGACTATATCCATCAGACGTCTTTCTGATTTTCATCCCTAAGATTACATCAGTAGGGCCTAAGTCTTTCATGTCAAAATTATCTCTAAGCATGCTTTTAATGGTATTAATAATATCAAGGTTACTGCCTAATATGAGCATATCATCAACATATAGGCACACAATAACATGAGAATCATCCACAGATTTAATGTAAACACATTTATCAGATTCATTCACCTTGAAAACATTAGTTATCATAACATGATCAAATTTTTCATGCCATTGTTTAGGTGCTTGTTTTAAACCGTATAGAGATTTGTTCAACTTGCATACTTTGTTTTCACAACCTTTTACAATAAAGCCTTCAGGTTGGTCCATATAAATTTCTTCATTCAATTCACCATATAAAAATGCAGTTTTAACATCCATCTGATGTATATGCAAATCATAAATTGAAGCAATATCAATCAACATCCTAATCGAGGTGATTCTAGAGACTGGTGAATAAGTATCAAAGAAATCTAATCCTTCCTGTTGTCTATAGCCTTTAGCTACCAACCTAGCTTTATATTTATCTATAGTTCCATCTGTTCTAAGTTTCCTTTTGAACACCCATTTGCAACCTATGGATTTACTTCCAGGAGGCAAGTCTACAAGCTCCCAAGTTTCGTTTTGATGAATGGACTCCCATTCATTTAATGAAGCTTCTTCCCAAAAAGGGGCTTCTGGAGAAGTCATAGCTTCCTTGTAGGTTTGGGGTTCAGACTCTACCGTAAGAGTCAAAAAATCTGGGCCAAAACTTGTTTCAGTTCTAACCCTCTTACTTCTTCTTGGTTCAGTCTCATACTCTAAAGTTGGGGTTTGACTAGTCGATGGAACATCCGAGAGATCATCATGGACCCTTTTTCGAGGTCCATACCTTAAAGGAAATATTTGTTCATAAAACACAGCATCTCTAGATTCCAATATGGTATTCTGACTAATGTTATTATGGTCAGAGCTGATGACCATAAACCTGTGTGCAGTTGTATGCTCAGGATACCCTAAGAAAACACAGTCGACTGTTTTAGGACTTATTTTAGTTTTCTTGGGATGAGGAATGGCCACCTTGGCCAAACACCCCCACACTTTAAAGTATGCATAGGAAGGTTGTTTACCATTCCACAATTCGTAGGGAGTTTTATCTGATTTTTTAAATGGAACTCGGTTCAAAATATAGCATGCCGAGAGGATAGCTCCCCCCCACAAGTTCGAAGATAACCCTGAACTTGTCAACATAGCATTTACCATATCTATGAGTGTTCTATTTTTTCTTTCGGCTACACCATTCGATTCAGGTGAATATGGTGCAGTGGTTTCATGAATGATTCCATTATTTTTACAAAACTCTCCTATGGGTATCACATACTCACCGCCATGGTCAGACCTAAGAGTTTTAATCTTAACTCCTTTTTGGTTTTCTACTTCAAGTTTATAAAACTTGAAAGCCTCTAAGGCCTCATCTTTACTTCTAAGAAGATGAACCTGACAGTATCGTGAGTAATCATCTATAAAAGTGATGTACCATTTTCTACCACCTCTTGTTGGTGTTGATTTCAAGTCTCCTAAATCCGAGTGTATTAGTTCCAAAGGAACTGTTTTACGTTCAATACTTTTATTAAATGGTTTTCTTGTATATTTAGATTCAACACAGATTTCACATCTTTGTTTTTTGTCAAAGTTTATTTTTGGTATGCAACCTAAATTAGCAAGTCTTTCTAGAGATTTGAAATTTACATGCCCAAGTCTATCATGCCAAACATGTGAAGAGTCACAAACATAAGCAGAAGAAGATGCATTAACATTCAATTTCAAATCAGATACACTAAGCTTAATCATGTTATCAGTAACATAACCTTTTCCTACGAATTCACCATGTTTAGAAATCACAACAGTATTAGACTCAGCAACAATTTTAAAACCTTTTCCTAGAAGGATGGTTTCTGAGATAAGATTTTTGCATATGTCTGGGACGTAGAATACGTCATTCAATGCGAGAGTTTTTCCTGAAGTTAGCTTCAGTTCGACCTTGCCTTTCCCCACCACTTTCGCGGTGGAAGAGTTTCCCATGAACAGTTTCTCATCATCTCCTACTATGGCATAGGAGGAGAAAGCATTTCTGAATTTATAGACATGCTTTGTGGCTCCAGAATCAAGCCACCAGTCTCTCACATTAGTCATACTAGAGACAAGGTCGACTTCAGACACCATGCCAGTGAAATATCCAGAGTCCTCTACTATGTTTGCCTTATTTTTCTGTTTTGGATCATATTTGATCCTTTTAGGGGCCTTACACTCTTTAGCAATATGTCCAGGTTTACCACAATTAAAACAGTTGCCTTTGATGGTGTGCTTAGTGACACAACCTCTAGGCTTAAAATTGTTACCTCTGGGTTTTCGACGTCTGTTACGTCTATTACCCATTTTGCTGGATTCTCCAGGAGTTTTCTTTGAAGCAGCTTTATCGTCCAAAACATGAGCTTTTTTGGACATGTTTTTGCTCAGCATCATGCTCTTGTCCTTGCTGCACATAATCTCCTCAACCTGGATCTTTTTGCCAAGCTCCACCATGGTGATTTCACGAGTCTTGTGTCGCAGCCTCCTCTTGTATTCGCTCCATGAGGGAGGAAGATTTTCAATCAAAGCCGATACTTGTAGAGCTTCATCAAAAGTCATGCCTTCAGCAAGAATCTCACTGATGAGGAGTTGAAGTTCGACGAACTGTTCTACCACAGGCTTTTCGTCAGTCATGTTGTATTCTAAGAACTTAGCCATCAAGAACTTCTTACTTCCAGCAGCTTCAACATGATATTTTTCTTCTATAGCTTTCCATAAATCAAAAGCATTAAAATCTTCTTTTGCATTATAGAAGTCATACAAGGAGTCATCAAGACAGTTAAGAATATGATTCTTGCACAAATAATTCTTCCTATTCCACCTGTCCAATTTATCTTCATTACCACGGCGATGAAGTTTTCTCGAGGGTTTTTCTAAAGCATATCCATCTAACCTTTGGTCGTTTAGGAAGAATAGCATTTTAGACTGCCATCTCTTAAAGTCCTTACCACTGAACTTTGGTGGTTTTTCTAGAGTATTCTTTCCCATGTTCTTACAACAACGAATATTACAGTATTACAATATTACAATAAGGCACGATATTACCTTTAGATTGTTGGAATTAATTACAATAATCGAATGCAAATGGGAAATAATACTTAGATTACACTGATAGTAGTAACAAATAACTCAATAAACTTAGTAGAGGCACGTATGAGATACGCTGAGCTAAAGGTAATATTGCCTGCTACTCCTCTGAGATGCTATAGCAATTAAAAAATTACCTCCAGGATACAACTACTGTTAGTTCTCCTCTATTTGTAGCATACACAGAGAGAACCCTTAGAACTTGGCAGCAGAAATAAAACAAAAATACAAATCGAAACTCAAATAGTTTCAGAGAAATGTAAAAACTAATTTATCTTTCTGTAAAACAATTTCTGTAAATAAAGTTTCTGTAAACTAATATTCTGTAAACAAAGAAGTAGTTATACAAAATTATGTTTCTGTAAACTACAACTTGTTTCAGACAAGAACTGAATTTATGTTTCTGTAAACTTAAAAATAAATTGTTTCTGAAAGCATAAAAGAAGAAGAAGAATTTCAGAAGAGAAGAGTTCTGAAAGGTATGAGTTGAAAATGAAATTCTTCTCTCGTATTTATAGGTGGAAAAACTAAACGTTCGGATAAGAATCCAATGCACGACAAGATCCGTAAAACCCGCTTCTCGAACGTTACAAAAGTTAGGGTAAAAGCATAAGTGAAAAGCACAGTGTACACGCGTTCAAAATTTTGAGATTCTCTTCGAGGCACAGGTGTCAAATGCACCATGTGACACGCGTGAAGGAAGATGCTTCTCGAGGCTGTCGGATATCCAAAACCGAGAAGGCAAAGAATAAAATTCTTTACATGTGTGGGAGAAACGTGTGGTAAATTTCAGTAAAAAGATAGGGTCGGATAAACCCACACCCACACCCACACCCACTCCCACTCCCACTCCCACTCCCACGCCCACGCCCTCGCCCTCGCCCTCGCCCGCGCCCGAGCCGAGCGAGCGTGCTTGCTTCCGTGCGAAGAACCGCGCGAACGGGAAAGGCAATAAGAAATGCAATAAGGTTTAGGCAACCTTGCCATAGTCTAGGGCTTTCCCCATACACAAAGGTCTAAAGACCCAAAGGGCCATGCCCTTAAGGCTAAACCAATGCTATTTAAGTCTAAAACTCTAAATGTTTTAGTCTATATGGGACTAATGTTTTATTCATTCACATGAAAAAACATCTAGGGAGCATAAGGTCTTGGGATCAAAACATGGTTCATGCATTTTTAATTAAAATTTTAAAAACGTTTTTTCTAACAATCCCCCACATGAATAATAAAACATGTCGATAAAACACGATAAAACATAAGGCAACAAAATAGGCTAAGGTGTCCCAAAGATTGAACCTTAACTTAGTGAGAGGTTACCTGAACTGCTTGTTGATACGGTGAACGCAATGTCTTGAACCGCCAACAATGAATGCAATTCATAAATAACAGCCACACTTGATGCCTCAACCGAAGAAAACATCTGCCAAGCTCTTGCGGTTGTGCCCATTTTGGCCGTGGGCTAAAATCCCGGACTTAATGAATGTCTCTAGAGAATCAGCTCAAATTCTCATAGGAAGCGGCCCCACTTCCAACATCCACAAAGGTGAGTCCATAAAGAGTGTCCTGCCACACCCCGCTTTAATCAAAGCCATGGTACCCATTAAGATCGCAAAAGATCATCCTGTAATTCTGCAGGCAGCACTATCGCACGGTTACACCATAGGGAGGGACATAGATAGTGCTTTCCCAATATCACCATAAATTAGTTGTCTCATTGAACCTTGATCTTGGAAATCCAATCTCAAGGTTGAGTATCCTTCATGGTGATTTATTCAATGAGCTTAAGTCCCATCCCCCTCGATGTAAATTTAAATTCCTCTCTGGTTAAGCCTTTCGTCAAAGGATCTGCAAGATTATCTTTGGATTTTACAAAGTCTATCGAGATAATACCAGTAGAGAGTAGTTGTTTCACCGTCTTGTGTCTTCTTCGTATATGTATAGACTTCCCGTTGTATACATTGTTCTTTGCACAACCAAGAGCAGCTTTAATGTCACAGTGGATTGCGATTGAAGACACAAGCTTGGGCCAGAGTGGAATTCCTCCTAGGAAACATCGTATCCATTCAGCTTCCTCTCCAGCTTTTTCCAAGGCTATAAATTCAGACTCCATAGTGGATTTAGCTATACATGTCTGTTTGGTAGACTTCCATGAGACAGACGCACCTCCAAGTAAGAAGATGTACCCACTAGTAGACTTGCACTCTACTGGAGTCGATATCCAGTTGGCATCACAATATCCTTCCAGTACAACAGGATACTTCCCAAAACTTAAGCAATAGTTTGAGGTCCCTCTCAGGTAACGTAGAACTCTGAAGAGAGCATTCCAGTGATCCAGCCCTGGGATGCAAGTATACCGCTTAATATACTCACAGAGTAAGCAATATCAGGTCTTGTACAGTTCATCAAATACATAAGACTACCAATAATGCGAGAATACTCAAGTTGATCAATACCCTCACCCTTGTTCTTTTTCAATTTACAAGTGGGATCAAATGGAGTAGATGCAGGTTTAGCATTTTCATAATTAAATCTCTTTAATATGGTTTCAAAGATAATGAGATTGACTAAGACTATATCCATCGACGTCTTTCTCGATTTTCATCCCTAAGATTACATCAGTAGGGCCTAAGTCTTTCATGTCAAAATTATCTCTAAGCATGCTTTTAATGGTATTAATAATATCAAGGTTACTGCCTAATATGAGCATATCATCAACATATAGGCACACAATAACATGAGAATCATCCACAGATTTAATGTAAACACATTTATCAGATTCATTCACCTTGAAACCATTAGTTATCATAACATGATCAAATTTTTCATGCCATTGTTTAGGTGCTTGTTTTAAACCGTATAGAGATTTGTTCAACTTGCATACTTTGTTTTCACAACCTTTTACAATAAAGCCTTCAGGTTGGTCCATATAAATTTCTTCATTCAATTCACCATATAAAAATGCAGTTTTAACATCCATCTGATGTATATGCAAATCATAAATTGAAGCAATATCAATCAACATCCTAATCGAGGTGATTCTAGAGACTGGTGAATAAGTATCAAAGAAATCTAATCCTTCCTGTTGTCTATAGCCTTTAGCTACCAACCTAGCTTTATATTTATCTATAGTTCCATCTGTTCTAAGTTTCCTTTTGAACACCCATTTGCAACCTATGGATTTACTTCCAGGAGGCAAGTCTACAAGCTCCCAAGTTTCGTTTTGATGAATGGACTCCCATTCATTTAATGAAGCTTCTTCCCAAAAAGGAGCTTCTGGAGAAGTCATAGCTTCCTTGTAGGTTTGGGGTTCAGACTCTACCGTAAGAGTCAAAAAATCTGGGCCAAAACTTGTTTCATTTCTAACCCTCTTACTTCTTCTTGGTTCAGTCTCATACTCTAAAGTTGGGGTTTGACTAGTCGATGGAACATCCGAGAGGTCATCATGGACCCTTTTTCGAGGTCCATACCTTAAAGGAAATATTTGTTCATAAAACACAGCATCTCTAGATTCCAATATGGTATTCTGACCAATGTTATTATGGTCAGAGCTGATGACCATAAACCTGTGTGCAGTTGTATGCTCAGGATACCCTAAGAAAACACAGTCGACTGTTTTAGGACCTATTTTAGTTTTCTTGGGATGAGGAATGGCCACCTTGGCCAAACACCCCCACACTTTAAAGTATGCATAGGAAGGTTGTTTACCATTCCACAATTCGTAGGGAGTTTTTATCGATTTTTTAAATGGAACTCGGTTCAAAATATAGCATGCCGAGAGGATAGCTTCCCCCACAAGTTCGAAGATAACCCTGAACTTGTCAACATAGCATTTACCATATCTATGAGTGTTCTATTTTTTTTTCGGCTACACCATTCGATTCAGGTGAATATGGTGCAGTGGTTTCATGAATGATTCCATTATTTTTACAAAACTCTCCTATGGGTATCACATACTCACCGCCACGGTCAGACCTAAGAGTTTTAATCTTAACTCCTTTTTGGTTTTCTACTTCAAGTTTATAAAACTTGAAAACCTCTAAGGCCTCATCTTTACTTCTAAGAAGATGAACCTGACAGTATCGTGAGTAATCATCTATAAAAGTGATGTACCATTTTCTACCACCTCTTGTTGGTGTTGATTTCAAGTCTCCTAAATCCGAGTGTATTAGTTCCAAAGGAACTGTTTTACGTTCAATACTTTTATTAAATGGTTTTCTTGTATATTTAGATTCAACACAGATTTCACATCTTTGTTTTTTGTCAAAGTTTATTTTTGGTATGCAACCTAAATTAGCAAGTCTTTCTAGAGATTTGAAATTTACATGCCCAAGTCTATCATGCCAAACATGTGAAGAGTCACAAACATAAGCAGAAGAAGATGCATTAACATTCAATTTCAAATCAGATACACTAAGCTTAATCATGTTATCAGTAACATAACCTTTTCCTACGAATTCACCATGTTTAGAAATCACAACAGTATTAGACTCAGCAACAATTTTAAAACCTTTTCCTAGCAGGATGGTTTCTGAGATAAGATTTTTGCATATGTCTGGGACGTAGAATACGTCATTCAATGCGAGAGTTTTTCCTGAAGTTAGCTTCAGTTCGACCTTGCCTTTCCCCACCACTTTCGCGGTGGAAGAGTTTCCCATGAACAGTTTCTCATCATCTCCTACTATGGCATAGGAGGAGAAAGCATTTCTGAATTTATAGACATGCTTGGTGGCTCCAGAATCAAGCCACCAGTCTCTCACATTAGTCATACTAGAGACAAGGTCGACTTCAGACACCATGCCAGTGAAATATCCAGAGTCCTCTACTATGTTTGCCTTATTTTTCTGTTTTGGATCATATTTGATCCTTTTAGGGGCCTTACACTCTTTAGCCATATGTCCAGGTTTACCACAATTAAAACAGTTGCCTTTGATGGTGTGCTTAGTGACACCACCTCTAGGCTTAAAATTGTTACCTCTGGGTTTTCGACGTCTGTTACGTCTATTACCCATTTTGCTGGATTCTCCAGGAGTTTTCTTTGAAGCAGCTTTATCGTCCAAAACATGAGCTTTGTTGGACATGTTTTTGCTCAGCATCATGCTCTTGTCCTTGCTGCACATAATCTCCTCAACCTGGATCTTTTTGCCAAGCTCCACCATGGTGATTTCACGAGTCTTGTGTCGCAGCCTCCTCTTGTATTCGCTCCATGAGGGTGGAAGATTTTCAATCAAAGCCGATACTTGTAGAGCTTCATCAAAAGTCATGCCTTCAGCAAGAATCTCGCTGATGAGGAGTTGAAGTTCGACGAACTGTTCTACCACGGGCTTTTCGTCAGTCATGTTGTATTCTAAGAACTTAGCCATCAAGAACTTCTTACTTCCAGCAGCTTCAACGTGATATTTTTCTTCTAGAGCTTCCCATAAATCAAAAGCATTAAAATCTTATTTTGCATTATAGAAGTCATACAAGGAGTCATCAAGACAGTTAAGAATATGATTCTTGCACAAATAATTCTTCCTATTCCACCTGTCCAATTTATCTTCATTACCACGGCGATGAAGTTTTCTCGAGGGTTTTTCTAAAGCATATCCATCTAACCTTTGGTCGTTTAGGAAGAATAGCATTTTAGACTGCCATCTCTTAAAGTCCTTACCACTGAACTTTGGTGGTTTTTCTAGAGTATTCTTTCCCATGTTCTTACAACAACGAATATTACAGTATTACAATATTACAATAAGGCACGATATTACCTTTAGATTGTTGGAATTAATTACAATAATCGAATGCAAATGGGAAATAATACTTAGATTACACTGATAGTAGTAACAAATAACTCAATAAACTTAGTAGAGGCACGTATGAGATACGCTGAGCTAAAGGTAATATTGCCTGCTACTCCTCTGAGATGCTATAGCAATTAACAAATTACCTCCAGGATACAAATACTGTTAGTTCTCCTCTATGTGTAGCATACACAGAGAGAACCCTTAGAACTTGGCAGCAGAAATAAAACAAAAAATACAAATCGAAACTCAAATAGTTTCAGAGAAATGTAAAAACTAATTTATGTTTCTGTAAAACAATTTCTGTAAATAAAGTTTCTGTAAACTAATATTCTGTAAACAAAGAAGTAGTTATACAAAATTATGTTTCTGTAAACTACAACTTGTTTCAGACAAGAACTGAATTTATGTTTCTGTAAACTTAAAAATAAATTGTTTCTGAAAGCATAAAAGAAGAAGAAGAATTTCAGAAGAGAAGAGTTCTGAAAGGTATGAGTTGAAAATGAAATTCTTCTCTAGTATTTATAGGTGGAAAAAACTAAACGTTCGGATAAGAATCCAATGCACGACAAGATCCGTAAAACCCGCTTCTCGAACGTTACAAAAGTTAGGGTAAAAGCATAAGTGAAAAGCACAGTGTACACGCGTTCAAAATTTTGAGATTCTCTTCGAGGCACAGGTGTCAAATGCACCATGTGACACGCGTGAAGGAAGATGCTTCTCGAGGCTGTCGGATATCCAAAACCGAGAAGGCAAAGAATAAAATTATTTACATGTGTGGGAGAAACGTGTGGTAAATTTCAGTAAAAATATAGGGTCGGATAAACCCACACCCACACCCACACCCACACCCACACCCACTCCCACTCCCACTCCCACGCCCACGCCCACGCCCTCGCCCGCGCCCGAGCCCGAGCTGAGCGAGCGTGCTTGCTTCCGTGCGAAGCACCGCGCGAACGGGAAAGGCAATAAGAAATGCAATAAGGTTTAGGCAACCTTGCCATAGTCTAGGGCTTTCCCCATACACAAAGGTCTAAAGACCCAAAGGGCCATGCCCTTAAGGCTAAACCAATGCTATTTAAGTCTAAAACTCTAAATGTTTTAGTCTATATGGGACTAATGTTTTATTCATTCACATGAAAAAACATCTAGGGAGCATAAGGTCTTGGGATCAAAACATGGTTCATGCATTTTTAATTAAAATTTTAAAAACGTTTTTTCTAACAATCCCCCACATGAATAATAAAACATGTCGATAAAACACGATAAAACATAAGGCAACAAAATAGGCTAAGGTGTCCCAAAGATTGAACCTTAACTTAGTGAGAGGTTACCTGAACTGCTTGTTGATACGGTGAACGCAATGTCTTGAACCGCCAACAATGAATGCAATTCATAAATAACAGCCACACTTGATGCCTCAACCGAAGAAAACATCTGCCAAGCTCTTGCGGTTGTGCCCATTGTGGCCGTGGGCTAAAATCCCGGACTTAATGAATGTCTCTAGAGAATCAGCTCAAATTCTCATAGGAAGCGGCCCCACTTCCAACATCCACAAAGGTGAGTCCATAAAGAGTGTCCTGCCACACCCCGCTTTAATCAAATCCATGGTACCCATTAAGATCGCAAAAGATCATCCTGTAATTCTGCAGGCAGCACTATCGCACGGTTACACCATAGGGAGGGACATAGATAGTGCTATCCCAATATCACCATAAATTAGTTGTCTCATTGAACCTTGATCTTGGAAATCCAATCTCAAGGTTGAGTATCCTTCATGGTGATTTATTCAATGAGCTTAAGTCCCATCCCCCTCGATGTAAATTTAAATTCCTCTCTGGTTAAGCCTTTCGTCAAAGGATCTGCAAGATTATCCTTGGATTTTACAAATTCTATCGAGATAATACCAGTAGAGAGTAGTTGTTTCACCATCTTGTGTCTTCTTCGTATATGTATAGACTTCCAGTTGTATACATTGTTCTTTGCACAACCAAGAGCAGCTTTACTGTCACAGTGGATTGCGATTGAAGACACAGGCTTGGGCCAGAGTGGAATTCCTCCCAGGAAACATCGTATCCATTCAGCTTCCTCTCCATCTTTTTCCAAGGCTATAAATTCAGACTCCATAGTGGATTTAGCTATACATGTCTGTTTGGTAGACTTCCATGAGACAGACGCACCTCCAAGTAAGAAGATGTACCCACTAGTAGACTTGCACTCTACTGAGTCTGATATCCAGTTGGCATCACAATACCCTTCCAGTACAACAGGATACTTCCCAAAACTTAATCAATAGTTTGAGGTCCCTCTCAGGTAACGTAGAACTCTGAAGAGAGCATTCCAGTGATCCAGCCCTGGGTTGCAAGTATACCGCTTAATCTACTCACAGAGTAAGCAATATCAGGTCTTGTACAGTTCATCAAATACATAAGACTACCAATAATGCGAGAATACTCAAGTTGATCAATACCCTCACCCTTGTTCTTTTTCAATTTACAAGTGGGATCAAATGGAGTATATGCAGGTTTAGCATTTTCATAATTAAATCTCTTTAATACGGTTTCAAGATAATGAGATTGACTAAGACTATATCCATCAGACGTCTTTCTGATTTTCATCCCTAAGATTACATCAGTAGGGCCTAAGTCTTTCATGTCAAAATTATCTCTAAGCATGCTTTTAATGGTATTAATAATATCAAGGTTACTGCCTAATATGAGCATATCATCAACATATAGGCACACAATAACATGAGAATCATCCACAGATTTAATGTAAACACATTTATCAGATTCATTCACCTTGAAACCATTAGTTATCATAACATGATCAAATTTTTCATGCCATTGTTTAGGTGCTTGTTTTAAACCGTATAGAGATTTGTTCAACTTGCATACTTTGTTTTCACAACCTTTTACAATAAAGCCTTCAAGTTGGTCCATATAAATTTCTTCATTCAATTCACCATATAAAAATGCAGTTTTAACATCCATCTGATGTATATGCAAATCATAAATTGAAGCAATATCAATCAACATCCTAATCGAGGTGATTCTAGAGACTGGTGAATAAGTATCAAAGAAATCTAATCCTTCCTGTTGTCTATAGCCTTTATCTACCAACCTAGCTTTATATTTATCTATAGTTCCATCTGTTCTAAGTTTCCTTTTGAACACCCATTTGCAACCTATGGATTTACTTCCAGGAGGCAAGTCTACAAGCTCCCAAGTTTCGTTTTGATGAATGGACTCCCATTCATTTAATGAAGCTTCTTCCCAGAAAGGAGCTTCTGGAGAAGTCATAGCTTCCTTGTAGGTTTGGGGTTCAGACTCTACCGTAAGAGTCAAAAAATCTGGGCCAAAACTTGTTTCAGTTCTAACCCTCTTACTTCTTCTTGGTTCAGTCTCATACTCTAAAGTTGGGGTTTGACTAGTCGATGGAACATCCGAGAGGTCATCATGGACCCTTTTTCGAGGTCCAGACCTTAAAGGAAATATTTGTTCATAAAACACAGCATCTCTAGATTCTAATATGGTATTCTGACCAATGTTATTATGGTCAGAGATGATGACCATAAACCTGTGTGCAGTTGTATGCTCAGGATACCCTAAGAAAACACAGTCGACTGTTTTAGGACCTATTTTAGTTTTCTTGGGATGAGGAATGGCCACCTTGGCCAAACACCCCCACACTTTAAAGTATGCATAGGAAGGTTGTTTACCATTCCACAATTCGTAGGGAGTTTTATCTGATTTTTTAAATGGAACTCGGTTCAAAATATAGCATGCCGAGAGGATAGCTTCCCCCCACAAGTTCGAAGATAACCCTGAACTTGTCAACATAGCATTTACCATATCTATGAGTGTTCTATTTTTTTTTCGGCTACACCATTCGATTCAGGTGAATATGGTGCAGTGGTTTCATGAATGATTCCATTATTTTTACAAAACTCTCCTATGGGTATCACATACTCACCGCCACGGTCATACCTAAGAGTTTTAATCTTAACTCCTTTTTGGTTTTCTACTTCAAGTTTATAAAACTTGAAAACCTCTAAGGCCTCATATTTACTTCTAAGAAGATGAACCTGACAGTATCGTGAGTAATCATCTATAAAAGTGATGTACCATTTTCTACCACCTCTTGTTGGTGTTGATTTCAAGTCTCCTAAATCCGAGTGTATTAGTTCCAAAGGAACTTTTTTACGTTCAATACTTTTATTAAATGGTTTTCTTGTATATTTAGATTCAACACAGATTTCACATCTTTGTTTTTTGTCAAAGTTTATTTTTGGTATGCAACTTAAATTAGCAAGTCTTTCTAGAGATTTGAAATTTACATGCCCAAGTCTATCATGCCAAACATGTGAAGAGTCACAAACATAAGCAGAAGAAGATGCATTAACATTCAATTTCAAATCAGATACACTAAGCTTAATCATGTTATCAGTAACATAACCTTTTCTTACGAATTCACCATGTTTAGAAATCACAACAGTATTAGACTCAGCAAAATTTTTAAAACCTTTTCCTAGCAGGATGGTTTCTGAGATAAGATTTTTGCATATGTCTGGGACGTAGAATACGTCATTCAATGCGAGAGTTTTTCCTGAAGTTAGCTTCAGTTCGACCTTGCCTTTCCCCACCACTTTCGCGGTGGAAGAGTTTCCCATGAACAGTTTCTCATCATCTCCTACTATGGCATAGGAGGAGAAAGCATTTCTGAATTTATAGACATGCTTTGTGGCTCCAGAATCAAGCCACCGGTCTCTCACATTAGTCATACTAGAGACAAGGTCGACTTCAGACACCATGCCAGTGAAATATCCAGAGTCCTCTACTATGTTTGCCTTATTTTTCTGTTTTGGATCATATTTGATCCTTTTAGGGGCCTTACACTCTTTAGAAATATGTCCAGGTTTACCACAATTAAAACAGTTGCCTTTGATGGTGTGCTTAGTGACACAACCTCTAGGCTTAAAATTGTTACCTCTGGGTTTTCGACGTCTGTTACGTCTATTACCCATTTTGCTGGATTCTCCAGGAGTTTTCTTTGAAGCAGCTTTATCGTCCAAAACATGAGCTTTTTTGGACATGTTTTTGCTCAGCATCATGCTCTTGTCCTTGCTGCACATAATCTCCTCAACCTGGATCTTTTTTCCAAGCTCCACCATGGTGATTTCACGAGTCTTGTGTCGCAGCCTCCTCTTGTATTCGCTCCATGAGGGAGGAAGATTTTCAATCAAAGCCGATACTTGTAGAGCTTCATCAAAAGTCATGCCTTCAGCAAGAATCTCGCTGATGAGGAGTTGAAGTTCGACGAACTGTTCTACCACGGGCTTTTCGTCAGTCATGTTGTATTCTAAGAACTTAGCCATCAAGAACTTCTTACTTCCAGCAGCTTCAACATGATATTTTTCTTCTATAGCTTCCCATAAATCAAAAGCATTAAAATCTTCTTTTGCATTATAGAAGTCATACAAGGAGTCATCAAGACAGTTAAGAATATGATTCTTGCACAAATAATTCTTCCTATTCCACCTGTCCAATTTATCTTCATTACCACGGCGATGAAGTTTTCTCGAGGGTTTTTCTAAAGCATATCCATCTAACCTTTGGTCGTTTAGGAAGAATAGCATTTTAGTCTGCCATCTCTTAAAGTCCTTACCACTGAACTTTGGTGGTTTTTCTAGAGTATTCTTTCCCATGTTCTTACAACAACGAATATTACAGTATTACAATAAGGCACGATATTACCTTTAGATTGTTGGAATTAATTACAATAATCGAATGCAAATGGGAAATAATACTTAGATTACACTGATAGTAGTAACAAATAACTCAATAAACTTAGTAGAGGCACGTATGAGATACGCTGAGCTAAAGGTAATATTGCATGCTACTCCTCTGAGATGCTATAGCAATTAACAAATTACCTCCAGGATACAACTACTATTAGTTCTCCTCTATGTGTAGCATACACAGAGAGAACCCTTAGAACTTGGCAGCAAAAATAAAACAAAAATACAAATCGAAACTCAAATAGTTTCAGAGAAATGTAAAAACTAATTTATGTTTCTGTAAAACAATTTCTGTAAATAAAGTTTCTGTAAACTAATATTCTGTAAACAAAGAAGTAGTTATACAAAATTATGTTTCTGTAAACTACAACTTGTTTCAGACAAGAACTGAATTTATGTTTCTGTAAACTTAAAAATAAATTGTTTCTGAAAGCATAAAAGAAGAAGAAGAATTTCAGAAGAGAAGAGTTCTGAAAGGTATGAGTTGAAAATGAAATTCTTCTCTAGTATTTATAGGTGGAAAAACTAAACGTTCGGATAAGAATCCAATGCACGACAAGATCCGTAAAACCCGCTTCTCGAACGTTACAAAAGTTAGGGTAAAAGCAGAAGTGAAAATCATAGTGTACACGCGTTCAAAATTTTGAGATTCTCTTTGAGGCACAGGTGTCAAATGCACCGTGTGACACGCGTGAAGGAAGATGCTTCTCGAGGCTGTCGGATATCCAAAACCGAGAAGGCAAAGAATAAAATTCTTTACATGTGTGGGAGAAACGTGTGGTAAATGCCCACGCCCACGCCCTCGCCCGAGCCGAGCGAGCGTGCTAGGCAACCTTGCCATAGTCTAGGGCTTTCCCCATACACAAAGGTCTAAAGACCCAAAGGGCCATGCCCTTAAGGCTAAACCAATGCTATTTAAGTCTAAAACTCTAAATGTTTTAGTCTATATGGGACTAATGTTTTATTCATTCACATGAAAAAACATCTAGGGAGCATAAGGTCTTGGGATCAAAACATGGCTCATGCATTTTTAATTAAAATTTTAAAAACGTTTTTTCTAACAATTATTTGGTTTGTCCTTGTCTCCTGGCACTTCCCTATACGCGCTCTTTAAAAGAAACACCTCTTATATGTCACATTTTATAGGACTTCAAGTCTATTATCAATGTGTTTACGTTTTTGGACCACTTCTTGGATGAACATAAAGTTGAAGAATCGATTTTTTCAGGTATCGAAATTATAGGTAGTTTAATTGATACTGAAAGCATTTCTCAGTTTGACGAAGGAATCCCTAGTACTGCTACTAGTGATTAACGCATTGCTGATATTAACACAATTAATGCAGTGTTGCTACTACGTCTTCCGATGATGTTATGGCCTATAAACGACGCCACTGGTTGTGTTAATATTAGGAATGCAATCACTAGTAGTATAGTAGTATACTAGAGAATTTTTGGTCAAACAGAGAAACACTACCATGTCAATGAAACTGCCTAGATCCTTAAGACCTAAATACATCGGTTCTTCATCTTTATGCTCATCAAAGAAACCGAACTCATCGACTATATATAGACTCACACAATAGGCTTTTTTTGTTCTTGTTTTTGAGATTGAGGGATGAGAGGAAATGCAAGGATCAACCAAATGACAAAAGGTGGATTTAAAATACTCATCGTTTTTACACCATTACCTCTTTTGGTTGATTTGGTTTGGTTCTCACTGCTCGTCGTTTCTTTTTTTGCTTCAAATGACGGAAAAGATTCAACATGCATATGTGAAGTAGTGTTCCTACGAAAATGTACATTTGACATACTTTTCTGTATTTGTAACCAGAAATCTTCTCCTTTCCATTACCATTAATTAAATGATCGAATATATCTGATTCTGAAAATCTAGCAATGATTCTTCACATTAAACTAACAATCTGTATCACAGTTAATGGGTACGTAAGCAAATCAAACTTCGCAAATATAAAAATTGAGTCACGCGTATACTGGTTTTGTGGACTTTTCAGATTGTGAGTATTAAATCTAGGCAATTTTCATATACAGCCTCTGCTTTCGAACTCATTGAGAACAATTAGAATTACTCGATCTTTCTCCAGGATGTCAATTCCAAAATTCTTCACACGCACTTCCATACAAATTCGCCTTTTCTAATCCAAATTGTGGTGAGACTTATCCCGGCCGGTTTGGGCCCTATCAAATCTATTTGGGCCATGTGACAAAATCAGATTTTTTGAAGTAAAATGAAAAACTGTTGTAGGGCCTGCAGCCCACAGATGTGCGGTCCAACTAGCTATATTTAGGGTTTCCATTACATGTATATAAGGATATTATAGATATGAAATGTGGCTGATGAATTAATAATAATCTCTCTATCTCTTTGTGTCTTTCTGTGAGTTCTACTACAAAATGTTATCAGCCCGATGCTATACCGCAGAGCTGAATTGAATCGATTTTTTTTTAATATGAATTATTGGAAATCAATTGCCGTCAAGCCAATGAAATCGCAGGAATCAAATCAGATAACTTTTTCTTTTTCTTTTCCCTGTTTTTGATTTTGGCTAAATCCCAAGCTAAATCCAATATATGTACGAAAAATAAATTTATGGTCAATTGATTGATAGATTACTTCCCTAGTTTAATTGGGGGCCTTCCACATTAAATGGGGGTCAGGCACTAGAAGACAAAACATGTCTCCCAATAGCAATTTGTGTCACGCCTTATAAAAAATATTTCTAAATGCCTAAAATATCCTTGAGTGATTAGTATTAAGAGTTAATGAAGTAGATTAGTGTGTTAATTTAGTTTAGATGAAAATCTGGTTTTTGGATTAAAATTTGGGGAAATTTTAGTTGTGTTTATTTGTTTTGAGAAGAAGAAGAGTAGTTATGATAGGAAAAACTAGGGTTTTTGGAAATGAGTGATTCAAGTGGAGGGAATGAGGTTGGTGAAGCTTCAAACAACAACCATGTTTGTGTTGATGGTAAGATTGTATCAACTAATCCTATGGATTGGATGTTTGATGAAGAGATGTTAATGGAGGAAGCCATGAATAATGGTGAAAATGAAGATCCTATTGCCCCAAATGAGGGAACCAACACTCAAAATGAAGAACCCGCACCTCCAAACAATCAGGTAAACTTCCTATACTCTTCAAATTGCATGAATGGTACTCCAAGTGGTCGATTCATGGACACCATGCAACTACTCAGGGTGACGGTCGTTAGTGTCGGGTTTTTTATTCGTTAACGATCCTCCAGAGTCGTCCGTCTGTTTACACCCAAGCTGACGACTCAAACCTGCAATTTTTAATGGTGATGAAAATTCGTCAGCTTGGTGTGCTAAAAGATGACGACTGTCTAGGGTACTTCAACAAGAGTCGTTTGTTTGCTTTGTTTACACTGCAACGACGCTTAACATATGAGTTGAGTATTGATTTGCTTGGTTGGCCATATGAGTTTATACATTGACTTGAGCTCAGTTTCGGAAAGGGCGGTAACCATCCCAAAATTCTGCCGTGGAAGGAAAGCAAGGTAGTGAAAAAACCAAAGAAGAGCTTCATTTCACTTTGACAGGGAAAGAGACATTCCCTCCACTGCTCCATTGGTGTCTAAATCAAATTCTGTTGGTTAGAGCATTAAATCCATCTATTGCTCTTTGACTTGGAGGCCTGAATTTTATTGTGTCACGCAGCTGGCAGTACACCCAAAAGTCTTTCGAAAATCAATATGACCATATTCTTTCTAAACAAAATAAATTCTGTTCAATTTACTAGGAATAATATCTAGATGCACTTCGTGTCTATCTACTCTGAGAAGGATATTGTGTGGTTTCTATTTCCGTCAGACATCAAATAATTTTTAACCTAGTTCCTCTTCGTTTAGTTTTTTTTTTTTTTTTTTTGTCTTTCAAATTGTTCTGATTTAGTTTGTTTTAGTATAACTGAACTTATGATTACACAGGTTCCATTTTTATGGTGAGTGGAAAGAGAAGACTTCTAGCAGCTGTAGCCACCACTGACTACTATTCTCTCCATGGTTCTGTTCAGTCGTTAGAATTTAAGGCTGTAGGAGACTTGCAGTTGGCTAAGGGTTCTAATCTCAATTGTAGTTGTTGTGGCTTTTGGGTAAAGGGTGCAGCTCTTGGCTGTTTCATAAGTTCCTGCAGGAATACATACATATCTCGAGACATCAAAAAATTATTCAGCTAGTTGTTTTTTCTCTTCATCTTTTATTTCAGATTTAGGGGTTCTGAACTTGGCAAACCTTCGACCTAAAAGGCGCACATGTTCATCCCTTCTATTCCTTTTAATGCAAAATCCAACATTAATTTTGTAGTATATGACTTGATTATCCTATGATGAGTGGACTGTCGGTGTAGAATTATTAAGCTGTCGGTGGTGGAAACTATCATAAGCTGTCGGTGGTGGAAACTATCATGTATTACATCTAGTGGACTGTCGGTCAGTGGTGAATGTCAACAGATTTCCTTCCTTTTGCTCTTATATATAGCCACATATGTATTCATTGTATACACCACAAATCAGTTAGAAACAAGCAGAGAGAATCAGTGAGTTCTTGAGAGATAAAGAGTAGTGTTCTTAAGAGAGAGTAAGGTCTTGTTCATGAGAGGAGTGTATACTCTTGTAACCTTGTTCCAATCATAGTGCAACGTTATCGTCGTCTTCCAAAGTGGATGTAGATCATCTTGATCGAACCACTATAAATCCGTGTGTTGTGTGTGTGCCTATTTTACATTTGTTTTTCATTTCTATTTAAATTCTCTATTGATTGTGCTTAGAAGAGCCGTTGGTCATAACAAATTGGTATCAGAGCTCCGGGTAAAAGCGATCAACGATGGCGGAAAAGTATGAGATTGAGAAATTTGATAGAAGAAATGATTTCAATTTATGGAGGCTAAAGATGAGGGCTGTTTTGGTGCAACAAGGTTTGGTGAAAACTTTGAAGGGAAAACGGCTCTAGCAAAAACATTGAAGGAAGAAGAAAAAGAAGAACTCATGGAGAATGCACATGGATTAATTCTATTGTGTTTGAGCAACGAGGTCTTGAGAGAAGTGGCGGCGGAAATGACACCGGACGGGCTATGGAACAAGTTGGAGAAAAGGTATATGAATAAATCCGTAACTAATCGTTTATATCTTAAGAAGAAATTACATACTCTTAGAATGCATGAAGGAACGTCTATTATAAATCATATTGATGATTATAATAAAATTCTCTTGGATTTGGCAAATATTGAGGTCAAAATTGAAGATGAAGACCAAGCTTTGGGTTTGCTTTGTTCCTTACCACCATCTTATGAAAATTTTGTTGATACCGTAATGTATAGAAAAAATACAATTTCCATGGAAGACGTTAAAGCGGCTTTGAACTCTAAGGAGTTAAAGAAGACGGGTATCGACGGTAAAGATAATTCGGGAGATGGGTTGTTCGTTAGAGGAAGAGGAAACCAAAAAGGCGGATTTGATAGGAGTAGATCAAAGTCAAGGTCTAAATCAAAATCCGGTAAATTCTATTGCTTTCATTGTAAGGAAAAGGGCCATTTCAAGAAGGATTGTCCAAAATTAAATACTGTCGAGAAGAATACCAACCAAGGCACCGCAGCAAATGTTGAAGCAGAAAGTGATGATGGAGCGGTTCTCACGGTTCATACCAAAAGCTCGGAGAACGGGTGGATTCTTGATTCGGGATGTACTTTTCACATGTGTCCTCATAAAGAGTGGTTTACTACTTATCAAGCTAGAGAAGGTGGTAAGGTTCTTATGGGAAACAATGTCACTTGTAAAGTGGTGGCTGTAGGTACAATTCAAATTAAGATGTATGATGGTATGGTGAGGACTTTAACTAAAGTTAGGCATGTTAGGACACGAGAAGAAATCTTATTTCTTTGGGTACGCTTGATTCAAATGGCTGCAAGTATCAAGGTGAAGGTGGAGTTATTCGTGTCTCAAGAGGAAGTCTTACAATCATGAAGGGCGAGAGAATTAATGGTCTTTATACGCTGCAAGGTACTACTGTGACGGGTGATGCAGCGGTATGTTCTTCAAGTTCTGATGATGATACTACCAAGTTATGGCATATGCGGCTAGGGAATATGAGCGAGAGGGGGTTGGATTTTTTGAGCAAGCAGGGATTGCTTTGTGGTCATAAAACAGGCAAGCTTGATTTCTGTGAACATTGTATCTTTGGAAAGCAGTGTAGAGTCAAGTTTAGTACGGCTATTCATAACACCAAAGGCATTCTGGATTATATTCATTCTGATCTTTGGGGTCCTTCTCGGGTCGATTCACATGGTGGTGGTAGATATATGCTGACGTTCATTGATGATTTCTCAAGAAAAGTATGGGTATTCATACTTAAACACAAATATGAAACTTTTGTCAAGTTCAAGCAATGGAAGACTATGGTTGAAAAGCAAACCGGAAGAAAATTCAAGTGCTTGAGGACAGACAATGGTTTGGAATTTTGTGGGGGTGAGTTCAACGAGTTCTGCAAGGAGAAATGGATTTTGAGACACCGCACATTTATAAAAACACCACAACAAAATGGTGTTGCAGAAAGGATGAACAGAACCATAATGGAGAAGGCACGGTGCATGCTCTCCAATGCCAGGTTACCAAAGCAGTTTTGGGAAGAAGAAGCTAACACATCAGCTTATTTAGTGAACAGATCTCCATCGACTGCCATTGAGTGCAAAACTCCAAATGAAGTTTGGACAGGTTCGCATGCTAACTATGAAGAATTGAAGATATTCGGATATCCAGCCTATTCTCATGTGAATGAGGGGAAGCTAGAGCCTAGAGCAAAGAAGTGTATATTTCTTGGGTATGCAAAGGGCATGAAAGGTTACAGGTTATGGTGTCCAGCAGAAAGATCAAACAAGTTTCTTATCAGCAGAGATGTGAAATTTGACGAGCAATCGATGTTGAAGCCAAAGAATGAAGAACTAGATGGAGAAGCTGAATAGGGTGTTAGTGATAAGGTGGATCTTGGTGACAAGGTGGAACTTGAGGTGCAAGTTCAAGGAAGCAATAAGACTGTTGTTTCTGATGATGATGATGATCAAGATATTGTGCAAGAACCTGCCCAGGAAGAAGAAGCACAAGGTCATCAATACAATCTTGCAAGAGACAAAGAGAGGAGGGAAGTTAGAGCACCTCAAAGATACGACCATGCCGATTTGGTTTCATATGCATTTGCAGTAGGTGAGAGCATAGATAGGGATGATCCAACAACCTATGAAGAAGCAATCGGTGGTGAAGAATCAGCAGAATGGGGAGCATCCGAAATTAAAGAAATTGAGTCTCTTGACAAGAATGGCACTTGGGAGATAGTTGCAAGACCAAAAGGGAAGAAGATTGTTGGAAGCAAATGGGTCTTCAAGAACAAACAAGGTACTTCAAATGGTGAAGGAACAAGGTACAAGGCAAGGCTTGTGGAAAAGGGGTTTACGCAAAGAGAAGGCATTGACTAGAATGAGGTATTCTCTCCTGTTGTTAAACATAGTTCTATTAGAACATTGCTTGCTATAGTTGCTTTGAAAGATCTAGAATTGGAACAACTAGATGTTAAGACCGCTTTCCTTCATGGTGATTTGGAAGAGCGTATTTATATGCAACAACCAAAGGGGTTTGAAGTTCCTGGCAAAGAAGATCATGTATGTTTGTTGAAGAAATATTTGTATGGTTTGAAGCAATCTCCAAGGCAGTGGTATAAACGTTTTGATACGTTTATGGTGGAAAATGGCTATGACAGGAGTAAGTATGATAGTTGTGTATATCACAGGAAACTCCAAGATGGTTCATTTGTGTATTTACTCTTTTATGTTGATGATATGTTGATTGCTTGCAAAGACATGTCAGAGATACATAAGCTGAAGGAGCAGTTGAGTAGCGAGTTTGAGATGAAGGATTTGGGCGCAGCAAAGAAGATATTGGGCATGGAGATTCATAGAAACCGAGATGAAGGCAAGTTGCATTTGTCCCAGAAGGCTTACATCGAGAAGGTGTTGGAGCGGTTTGGTATGAAAGATGCAAAACCAGTAAGTACTCCTTTGGCAGCTCATTTTAAACTTTCTAGAAAGCAATCACCTCAAACTGTAGATGAGGCAAAGTATATGTCTCGAGTTCCATATGCAAGCGCAGTTGGTAGCATCATGTATGCTATGGTTTGTACAAGGCCGGATATCGCACAATCTGTGAGTGTGGTAAGTATATACATGGGAAGGCTCATTGGAAAGCTGTAAAGTGGATTTTGAAGTATCTAAGGGGAAGTACAGATGTTGGTTTAGTGTTTGATAAACACTATGGTGATTCGACGAATGTTGTGGGTTATGTTCATTCTGATTATGCAGGTGATCTTGATAGAAGAAGGTCATTGACAGGTTATACTTTTACATTGTGTGGTAGTACTATCAGTTGGAGGTCGGTTTTGCAAAGCACGGTTGCATTGTCTACCACTGAGGCAGAGTACATGGCAGCCGCGGAAGCAGTGAATGAAGGTATATGGTTGATGGGTTTGGTTGGTGATTTGGGTTTCAAGCAAGAGAATGCAACTTTGTTCTGCGACAGTCAAAGTGCCATTCACTTGACCAAGAACCAGATGTATCATGAGAGAACGAAGCACATCGATGTCAGGTATCATTTTATCAAGGATGCAGTTGAAGAAAGTAGGATAGCGATGCTAAAGGTTCCTACGGAGGATAACCCTGCGGACATGTTTACGAAGCCAGTTCCAAGTATCAAGTTCAAGCATTGCTTGGACTTGGTTGGTGTCAACAGGTGTTGAGAGCCCTTGAGGGGCTGAGAGAAGATGATGATGATGAGTGGTGATGGTATTCAAGTCAAGGTGGAGATTTGTAGTATATGACTTGATTATACTATGATGAGTGGACTGTCCGTGTAGAATTATTAAGCTGTCGGTGGTGGAAACTATCATAAGCTGTCGGTGGTGGAAACTATCATAAGCTGTCGGTGGTGGAAACTATCATATAGTACATCTAGTGGACTGTCGGTCAGTGGTGAATGTCGACAGCTTTCCTTCCTTTTGCTCCTATATATAGCCACATATGTATTCATTGTATACACCACAAATCAGTTAGAAACAATCAGAGAGAATCAGTGAGTTCTTCAGAGATAAAGAGTAGTGTTCTTAAGAGAGAGTAAGGTCTTGTTCATGAGAGGAGTGTATACTCTTGTAACCTTGTTCCAATCATAGTGCAACGTTATCGTCGTCTTCCAAAGTGGATGTATATCATCTTGATCGAACCACTATAAATCCGTGTGTTGTGTGTGTGCCTATTTTACATTTGTTTTTCATTTCTATTTCAATTCTCTATTGATTGTGCTTAGAAGATCCATTGGTCATAACAAATTTTCAGGATATTGATCAATTTAATGTAAAGATTGCTAGATTTTAAGAATCAAACATATACAAAAAGAAGCATCTGTTAAGTAATATAATGATAACGCATGACTAATAGAATACTGGTTATAAATATATTGGAAAGAAGAATCAGCCATTTCAGACGACGATGTTTTCCAACATTTGAAGCCAGGAGTGCAATGAGTTATGAAGAGCAAGCTGACGTAATGAATCCCAAACAAAAGATAGCAAGAAGGTACATAATATGTAAATGATCGGTCAATTTATGTCCCTGGTGATTTTAGTTTGTGTCATTGTTTACTGTTAACATATCAGGAGTTCGGCGAAACGTCAGCTTGATGCTGGTTCAAATGAGAGGAAATCAGACCCGTTGCTGGATAAAATTCACCTCCTGGAAACTCAAATGGCAATACGTATTGCAAGGGCGGTACTCCAACCACCTTCACATCTCAAGGTTTAACTTTATATCTCGTTGAAAATTTCAGTGCATCTATAAGAAATTTACGACGGACCAGTTTGCCGTTCCATGATTAGTCTTAGTGTTTTGGACATTTTTGTTTTTCCACTTTCACATGATTTTTTATTAGCGAATTTTCTTTTCATTTTGTATAAACTTGTTGAGAAGAATGCAATTGTTCGACTGTCTTGGTCAGAAGCACCTAGTGAGTCAGACAGTGAAGGTGATGGTTGCATATCCCATGTTGGGGAATCTCCTTATCTCAAAATTTGCATGGATACTCTCATACATGGGATGTGAAATTATGGAATTAGCATACATTTCATGTTTGCACCAACCTTTTATTTCTATATATTGCATTCATTTAGGAAAAATAAAAGAATGAGTCCTCATTTAATAAACTTTTCCAGAAAAAAAAAAGAATTCGTCGATAATTTTTTTGTTGTTGGTGGGTTTCGAATCTGAAAACTGCCACCAGTATTATTTACCTAATAATTTTACTATTGCATTACAGTGACATCCGCATTTTCACAAACATAATCAGAGGGTAAATCGAATCCAGATTTCTTGAAAAATTTGAACATACAATTCTAGATGATACTCATGATCTCGGGTAATAAGTATTAATTCAAGATAATTTCACAATTAGACGTCGAGTTGAAAAGATTGTTTTTTTTTTGTTTTGGAAAAGATAAAATTTCATTCAGCTGGAGTGCTGACCTAGCACTAAAGATACATCAGACATCATCCGCCTAAAACAAGGGAAGAAAAAAACAAGCAAAGAGAGTACAGACTCGGAGAAAACCTTCTGACATGTTGAGACTAGTAATTATCGTTTAAAAACACCCCAATCACTCATAAAATCCATAAACTTAAATTGTTTAAAAGACTCGTGAACCATTGCCCAACTATACAGACAAGCCTTCACTAGAACTAGAATAATAACCGGCTCTTCCATTTTTTGTTTGTATATATTTGATATTCGAGTATAATATTACATATTTTCATATATTTTATATGCTATTAGAAGCCATTATTAATGAATTATCTGGGAAATTAAAAAACTCCTGCAAATCCTCTATGATCACCTATATGTATAAACCTAGCGATTTTCCTTGTAACTTCTTTTAAATTCCACCTACTCTCGCATTACCGAAATTTTCAAACTAAAGCACTGAGAATATCGGTGAGAATACAAGTTTGGCATTTTACATCCTTTCATTTTGAACTCCTAATGATTTTAACTCAATTTTCTCCCCCATCTGAATTACATAGAGTATGCTTCCGTACAAATTTACCTCCTCCATCTGATCTGCGGATTAACGAAATTTGTGAGACTTATATATAGAACTTCATGTTCATTATTTCCTTCACATTCACAAGTGATATTGGAGTATTTTCTCAATTTACACAAACTTGGTGTGACAAGTCATACAAACAACATTTTTGTGCAGACGCAAAAATGTCATGAAACAATACCATTCTAATGTTGGTTTTGAGGTATAGTAATGAATGATTATGGAGTCCGAGACTCTCGGACTAAATGCTACAACATTCCTCGATCTAAAATTTGATTGTGTTACATATTCAACGAGTACAATTCAATTGAACCTGTGATGTTCAATTATGATATATTACGTCCTCAGTTCATCTGAAAGAGAAACTCGGGTCTAACTCTAGTAATCTTTGAACCTATGATGTTCAATCCTGATATATTTCGTCTCCAGTTCATCCGAAAGAAAAACTCGGGTCTAACTCTGGTAATATTTGAACCTGTGATGTTCAATCCAGATATATATTTCGTCCCCAGTTCATCCAAAAGAGAAACTCATGTCTAAATCTAGTAATCTTTGAACCAGTGATGTTCAATTCTGATATATTTCATCCCCAGTTCATCAGAAAGAGAAACTCGGGTCTAACTCTGGTAATATTTGAACCTGTGATGTTCAATCCAGATATATATTTCGTCCCCAGTTCATCCAAAAGAGAAACTCATGTCTAAATCTAGTAATCTTTGAACCAGTGATGTTCAATTCTGATATATTTCATCCCCAGTTCATCAGAAAGAGAAACTCGGGTCTAACTCTAGTAATCTTTGAACCTGTGATGTTCAATTCTGATATATTTCGTCGCTAGTTCATCCGAAAGAGAAACTCAGGTCTAACTATAGTCATCTTTGAACCTGTGATGTTCAATTTTGATATATTTCACCCGCAATTCATCCGAAAGAGAAACTCAAGTCTAACTCTAGTCACCTTTGAACCTGTGATGTTCAATCCTGATATATTACGTCTGCAATTCATCCGAAAGAGAAACTCAGGTCTAACTCTAGTAATCTTTGAACCTGTGATGTTCAATTCTGATATATTTCGTCCCCAGTTCATCCGAAACAGAAACTCAGGTCTAACTCTAGTAATCTTTGAACCTGTGATGTTCAATTATGATATATTTTGTCTGCAGTTCATCCGAAATAGAAACTCAGGTATAACTCTAATAATCTTTGAACGGGTGATATTCAATTCTGATATATTTCGTCTCCAGTTCATCCTAAAGATAAACTCAGTCCTAACCCTAGTAATCTTTGAACCTGTGATGTTAAATTCTGATATATTTAGTCCGCAGTTCATCTGAAAGAGAAACCCAGGTCTAACTCTAGTAATCTTTGAACCTGTGATGTTCAATTATGATATATTTCGTCTCCAGTTCACCCGAAAGAGAAACTAGGGTCTAACTCTAGTAATCTTTGAACCTGTGATGTTCAATTCTGATATATTTCGTCTCCAGTTCATCCGAAAGAGAAACTCAGGTCTAACTCTAGTAATCTTTGAACCTGTGATGTTCAATTCTGTTATATTTCGTCCTCAGTTCATCCGAAAGAGAAACTCGGGTCTAACTTTAGTAATGTTTGAACCTGTGATGTTCAATCCTGATATATATTTCGTCCCCAGTTCATCCGAAAGAGAAACTCGGGTCTAACTCTAGTAATCTTTGAACGTTTGATGTTCAATCCTAATATATATTTCGTCCCCAGTTCATCCGAAAGAAAAACTCATGTCTAACTCTAGTAATCTTTGAACCTGTGATATTTAATTCTGATATATTTCATCGCTAGTTCATCCGAAAGAGAAACCCAGGTCTAACTCTAGTAATCTTTGAACTTGTGATGTTCAATTCTGATATATATTTCGTCCCCAGTTCTTCCGAAAGAGAAACTCGGGTCTAACTCTAGTAATCTTTGAACCTGTGATGTTCAATTATGATATATTTCGTCACTAGTTCATCCGAAAGAGAAACTCAAGTCTAACTCTAGTAATCTTTGAACCTGTGATGTTCAATCCTTATATATTTCGTCCGCCGTTCATCCGAAACACAAAATCAGGTCTAACTCTAGTAATCTTTGAACCTGTGATGTTCAATCCTGATATATTTCGTCTCCAGTTCATCCGAAAGAGAAACTCGGTTCTAACTCTAGTAATCTTTGAACTGTGATGTTCAATTCTGATATATTTTGTCTCCAGTTCATCCAAAAGAGAAACTCACACTAGTGGAAAATTGGCTATCTGAGACATAATAAAACGACACAACTGTATATATCGCAAAATAACTGCATTCGAAACGACCAAAGTCAGAATGTCGTTGTGTTAGGACCTTGGAAAACGATACTTTTGGTTGTCGTTGACTAAAGTCATGATGTCGTTATGTTAAGACTTTTGTTGACTTAGATAACGACAATTGAGTAGCATTCTTTCCTTGGTAGGATATTCCCCTTCTACGGTTAGGATTAAATCTCAAAAGATATCTATCCTCGGTCGTCAACCTTACTTATCTGTACCCCAAAGTAGAGAGAGAAAAACATTATCCTTCTCACTCACTTCTGTATCTCCTTCTCCTCCGCTTCTCGTTCTCATTCGCCCTCATCTATTTCTCCTCCAAAAGTCTAACCAGAAAAACCCCCTAAACTTGCCACAAAAAAATAATAATCCTAAACTCCCGAGAATATATCTGCAAACCCAATTTACAGAAATCAAATCTATCTCTGAATAACCTGATTTCGCAGAACCCTTGAGATTAGATTTTAAGACCGAAGAATCAAGTATTTACCCAGTTGATTTTGCAATTTGTGAGAATAAAAATAGGTTAACTCTAAACTTATTACTTGTTTTTTCTTTTGATTTTGAGATGAATCTGAGAATGAATACTGATTTTTCAGTTGGATTTGTATCTTTAAAGATGCAGAACGGAATGAAGTCGACAATAGCAGATAAACTTCATGGGTCGAGATTTCTTCAAGGTAAAACAACAAAAGACCTTAATTTTGATTAGTGTTTGTTTTGGTAGTTCTATTGCAATGAAGTTTTACTAATTAATGGTTATGTCTTGAGTGATGCAGTCTTCTATTGCAGATGTTCCTACTAGTAATTCCCCTCAAATGAAGATTGAGAAAGATGCGGGATATGCTAGTGAAAAAACTGGTGGTGGGTCTGGTAGTTCCGGCAGTTGTGATTCATCCTCTGATAGTGGTATGGGTTTTATAATTTGTTTTGCCTGTATCAATCTTGTTCTGCAATTGTTGATTGTTCAAGTTGTGATGTATTTGATGTTAATTTAAGATTCAGATTCTAGTCATTCCTCAAGGAGTGGTACTGATGGTTATGATGCAAAATCTCATTTCCTTGCCAAAGCTGATAAATCAAATGAGGGATTCTCTTAATTTGTTCACTGAGAGAAGTGAGTTGTGCATTGACTAATGGTGTTTCTAGGTATAATGTCTCTCATCCTTTGAATTCTTTCAGTACTCAATTTCACTGAATTGTGCATTGAGAGTAGTGACTCCTCTTTAGTTTTACTGAGTTGGGTCGTTCTTTTTAGTGGTTGTTAGCAAAGAGTTGGGTTTGGGATACCTTAGAACTTTGAGAGACCTTACATAGTTATATACCACTATGAATTTGTAATGGGGTGTAATTGGTTGTTATGTGTATTGTTCTTTGGTTTAGTGTTGTTTTCTCGAATGGGCTTTTCTAGTAAAGGTGTAGTCTTGACCTTTGAGGTTTAATCAGGTTGTTTTAATGGTTTTTAGTAATTTTCCTTTTTATTGGCGTGTAAATACAGTAAACAATCCGATAAAACCTTTAGAATATCCTGAAGGCACAGTTTCCATTCGGAGGATAAAACCTTATGAAAACAAAGTCATTCTTTGAGACTTCTCCTTCGGGTATCCATCTCACAGGCACTGCTGATAATGTCCCCGGCGAACATGTAAGTGATCATGTATTTGATTCTTTTTTTTGCAGTTTCTCATCTCATATTGATTCTTATAATTTTACTTTCCCATTCTAGGGTAGCAAAACGAAGATCGGTTGATGGGGAAAAAGATGCATATTTAGGAGCACAAGCACTTGTAAATATAAATAACCCGAAGGTTGGAGATAACCAATATAGCACAGCTCAAATTTGGGTTGAAGGTGGTCCATCGGACCATGTTAGCACTTTACAAGCGGGTTGGGCAGTAAGTCAATCACATACCTTAGTTTTTGTTTAATATCCTTACTCATCATATCCCTTGAAAATGAATGGTCTTAAAAATTAGTGGAGTCTGGTTATGAGTTTTCAAATTTTTTGGTAGATTTTACTTCAATTACGTACAGTTTGTCAGATGGAGTATACATTCTACAGGAAGACTTGAAATAAAACTAAAATAATGTGGGATTTGGCAGGTGTCACCACAATTGCTCGGAGACAATCAGACACGCTTGTTTGTAAACTCAAATGTAAGTTTGTCCATTTAAAATTCGTTTGTGGTATATTTTTATTGAAAACTAAGTATAGTTATTAAGCACAAATTTTAAATTAACAGCCAGATGTGCAACATGAAGAAGGGTGTTTCAACCTTCAAAACTGCCATAGATTGTTACAATTCAATGAAAAATTCTCCCTCGGCCAAGCTATGACTCCCGTTTCTGTCTATGATGGAGATCAATATGCAACGTTTTTTTACAGTATATCAAGTAAAAACAAGCATGAAACTCGGTTCTTTTTTTTTGCCTTGCTTTTTTAGCTGAAAAAACTAACGATTATTTGAGTAGTGCACATTCAGTTAGACTTACAAAATTGATTGCAGCTGCAAACCTCTTAGGACTTAGGAATTAGGATTGACTTATACAAAACCAGTCGAAACTGTTAGGAAAGAAGATGTAAGCTTCTTACAAATTTTCTGTGATGCAAGCTTCTGGAATAATCCTGTTATACAAATATACCTAATTGATGTACACCATTTATTAATTTATATTTATTTTTTGAAATTGAAGGATGATGTAACCCAGCATTGGTGGTTGGGTATTGGACCGAATCCTAACGAGGTTACTTGGGTTGGTTACTGGCCAACATGGTGGTTTCCGAACTTAAAAACTGGAGCGAAGAATATTGCATGGGGTGGATTAGTGTCCCTATTTTTAGATCAGGATCATGATATGAATTGCTTGAACTTCTTTGTAATTTAGGCATCTCAAGCACTTAGTTCTCCCGACATCCTTGTCTTTCTTAAGTTAGGCATATCTTTCACGCTTTGAGGTTTACATCAATGGATTTATGATGAGTAATACTATTAAATGGTTGGTTCTCCTGTGTTTTATGCTTTACTTGTGTGGATCTTAGTGCTTTGGATGACCTTTTATGAACTAATTTATTTGCACTCCAGGCTTTCTATACAAGGTTACAGTCTTACTGGGAAAGTTCCATTTGTGATTTATTTATGATGAGTAATACTATTACAGACCTTTTATGAACTGATTTACAGACTAGTCACGTCATGCCAAGACAAGCACCCTTGCCTTGGCCCTGGACAAGCCATACGCCCATGGAAAACCCTTGGACCCACATGCCAAGCCAAACCAAACCTAGTCATGCTAGTCACGTCGTGCCATGATAAACAACTCTCTCCATGGCCCCTCATGTCGCGCCACCATGCTGGCCTTCCCCTCGCGGCTAAGAAAGTGAAGGCGTGCAACAATTAACGGTTTCCTTCAATCCCAGGAGAAAATCCTAGCCGTTTAAGGTCTCTTCACGACTTTGGATCAAAACCCTAGCTTGGTCACGCACCTATCCCAAGATAGCCAGGCCATACGCCCATGGTAAACCCTTGGCCCCACATGCCAAGCCAAACCAAACCTATCCAAGCTAGCTGCGCCATGCCAAACGCACTCTGCCTTGGCCCTGGCCACGCCATATGCCCATAGAAAACCCTTGGCCCCACAGGCCAAGCCAAAATCGTACCTAGTCGTGCCACCATGTTGGACCTCACTACGCGGCTACCAAAACAAAGACGTGCAACGATCAATGACTTCCCCTCCTCTCAAGATGCAAAATCTTGATCGTCGAAGGTCACTAGGCTAACAAGTTCCGCGAGAGGGACTTGCCAAGCCACAACAACATGTTTTCCAAAAAAACTCTAGACATCAACACTAACTGGGGGATGCTTTCCAGGGTCTTGGTTTGGCGGTCACAGCCTGCAGCGTACACTACGCTCACATTAAGAAAGCGTGAATAGGAATAAAGCGGTCAAATAAATGAGGAAATAATGGTGAAAACGTTTTCACCCATAAACACCATGCGGTTACCACCTCCTCCCATTATTTCACCCTTTACTCTCTTCCTTAATGAGACCAGGGTATGTTTCAATCTCGACTTGTATAAATAGGTCTTACCTATTTCCACCAGAGAACAAGTCTCGTCTAGGAGAAAAATACAACACTCTCAGAAAGGAAACTACACAAGCTCTCCCAAAAAGGCTTCCATCTCTTGTAAGCTTCCTAAGATTCCACTTTTATGATACAAGTTGAGACATTACCTATCCAGAACTATTCTGTTCTCAACACCTTTCTTCGCCTCCCTCCCTAAACCAACCCTTATCCTCCACTTTGTGATCGAAGCAAGTCTGGAACGACCATTTCTTTGTTTAGGCCGGACTTGTACAGATTGATCTCTCGAGTCTAAAAGTACTCCCTTGCAGTACATTGTTTAGGGTTTAAACTGTTTCTCACTTTCACACCTGCAATTACCAAAATTAGCAGAAACCGTTTTCACCTATAAACAATAGGTTATGCGAGACCCTAATGATATTAGGAGAGGTTCAAGATTTGTTGCCTTCTCAACACCTGAGGAATCATCTCGAGCGGTAAGTTTTGTATATTTGCTTGTATCATTTTATAATTTGGCAATTAGGTGATACCTTAATTATCTGGATGTCTATATTGTAGCTTGCGGAGATGAATGGGAAGATTGATTTCAAGCAAGCCTCTTTATGTTGCACTTGCACAGCGAAAAGAAGACAGGAGAGCTAGGTTGAAGGTAAAACCTATTTTGTTGAGTGAATGCATAATGGATACAATTATATAAATTTTCTTGGTGATATATGTTGTCTACCCCCTTGGTTTATCACGGGGATAAGAGAAACGAGGACACCTCTTTCAATTAGTGCAACGAGTTACCATTGTTCATGCTAAAGCTGTAATTTAAGTCTTTGTTTATCAAGTCTAGGATTTAAGTTGTTGATATTCTAGGGACTTGTTTTGTTCAGTTCTTTCCTTGGTTGTTTTTTTTTCTTCATCTTTTAGATATGTATTTTTCAAGTTCAAGTAGGTTCTACTCTACCTACCCATAAATGTCTTCTCTAGAAGAATGGTGCCATTTAATCAGAGGCTATTTTGGTTTGTAATATTATAACTCGTAGTGCGTGAATTTTGGACTTGTCAGAATTTGTAGGAAATAACTTATTCACGTGGTACTTTACCTCTAAATTACGAAGGACTTTATTGATGATGTTAAAAACTTGTCTTCCTTCGGATATCTAAGACTGTGAAGGTTAAGCTGCTAATTGACCCTTTATCCAAATGTTGAATTTGAAACTAACCCAAGTGAATTTTATTCAACTTATTCTCAACTCCTTGATGCAGTCTTATTGTCTTATTTGCGTCAGTCTAGATATGCATCTAGAATTCGTAACTTGTAGAATATTTCAGTGGGCATGTTCAATTTGGGTCCAGATGTGATGATAACTAAATGTCATATAACTGGATGTCATGATGATATAGCTATGTATACTTCTACTTGGTTTGGAAAGCATCTTAAGATGTGATATTATTGTCTTATGAAGGCATTTGTTGGGTATGGAAAGGATCTTAATGCCGTCGTCATTGCATTTAGGGGTACTCAAGAGCACATGTACTGATTTGTTTGGTAGCATGCTTACCATACTATTTGTTGAAAACTTGAAATTATAGAGAGAAGCCTTAGTTATTCATCTCCATTATTTAGAACATGTTACTAGTATATAAATTTCTTTTTGCTGTGTGAATATGTATTTAAGGTAAATTCCTGTAACTTTCTGTGAATTTGAAAAGAGAGCAAGTTAATCCCATTGACTCTTGGAATTATGCAGGACATATTTGCTGACTTTGTTAATGAAGTTCCATTTTCCAACATGTTTTCTCTTTTATCATACCCTATTAAACTTCTAATTTTGTTTGTATACCTATTTGTAGCATTTTGAATTGGGTTGAAGATTTGTTCTGGAAGCAACTTGATCTGAACTATTCAGGCATGCCCGATGCAATGGTTTGTTCATTTAACTAAAACCTGGTAAGAAAGATCAAGTTCATATAAAAGTGAATAATCCTTATATTTTCTCTCGTAAACATTTTCAGGTGCATCATGGATTTTATTCAGCATATCATAACACGACTATTAGGACTTGTCTTTTAAATGCTGTCAGAAGATCCAAGAGGATATATGGGGACATTCCCATCATGGTCACGGGAAATTCTATGGGTGGGGAAATGGATTCTTTTTGTGCACTTTATTTATCAGTAATTAACCTACCTGTCAACTTTTCTTCTTAGTAATTTGGACATTGCATTATTTACGCTGAAATTCGTACCAGTTTACAGCATTTCGTTTTGATGTTAGATTTTATTGGCGTTTTTATTTTATTTGGTTATAGTGTATTGAGGGAATACTTGTAAATCTTTCCAGGTTAATTTTGATGGACCTTGTGAAGTTCAACTCATGAACTTTGGAAAGCCACGTGTTGGCAACTCAGTATTTGCATCGCATTTCAGACAGCATGTGCCAAATAAAATAAGAGTAACTCGTGTGCATGATATAGTGTCTCATTTGCCTCCCTACTATACTTACAATACGAGGTAATGGTTCTGCTTACTCTGAATTCCTGGAAACCACTTTTTTTCTCCATGCAAATAGAACACACTCAGCATGTTGCAGCGGATAGTTAGTGTTTGATTGTTTGCTTTCATCTTTGAAGCTTGTTAATTTTTCAATTTTATAGGTGTATATTTACAACGGCGGTTTGGAAAGTCTAGTTTATGTAGCCGAGAAGATCTGTAATGCATCTGGTGAAGACCCATCGTGTAGTAGGTATGGGTGTTTTCCTTCTTCATTTTAATTTTTTTCTAGCCCTATATATCAGCAAGAAATATAACAAGTTATCAGGCTTTGTACTTGCTCTTATACTGTTAAATTTGAGTAGGTCTGTAATGGGATCACAGATCACTTGTCATATCAAGGATTCCAACTGCAAGCTGAGACATGGGGTTCATGCACTCCGACCAGGTTCAGGGTGACCGAAGATCACTAATTATTTTTTATTTAAACGTAACTAAAACTGTAACGGAAATTACCGAAATAATTTTTGAAAACCGTGACTAAATTAAAACACGTGTATTCTTCCGAGTTGTTGCAAAGATAGATTTAACAAATATAACTATTACAAGAAGTGTGAAGAATTGGGACACGTGGCATCCAACTAATTGTTGCAAGAAAGAGTAACGTTTAATCGTTAAGATAAATGTGACATAAATAACACGTGTCGCAATCTCAGTATTTGTTGGAAATGAAAAGTAACAGGTTAAATGTAACAATATTCGTGGCAGAAGATTGACACGTGTCCTCTAAAGAGTCGTTAGAAAATAAGACGTAACACTTATAATTGTTGTTGTAAGTGTGGCGGTTTGATACACGTGTCATTCTTTGAATTGTTATAAATATACAGTAACAGTTAAAACCGTTAAGATAAATGTGACAAATATGACACATGGCGCATTCTTCAAATTAGGTCAACTGTGGCTATTAATTATTGTAACGCTTTTTATATGTGACTGTATCTGGATATTGTCACATATATAACCGTTAAAAAACTCCATCACAATTATTAATAACGGCCAAATTGTTACAGGCTATAACCGTAACAAATTTTATAAGTAACAGGTATAGCTTGTGACAAAATTCCTGATTTGGTGTAGTGGTCACCGGTCAACAATATGCACCCCACGATCAACAACACTTTTTCGCGTGTCCAGTAGGAAAATATCTTATTACAATCTATTAAGAAAATATAAGTCAAAAAATTTACCAGACCGGAGGGTAATAAAAATTTAGATAATTATTGTAGACTAACTTTATTTTTACCAGATAATTCTTTACTAATCTAGACAATTACAACTTGTATTTCCAACATTGTGTGTTTGAGTTGCCCAATTACAAATTATATGTCCAACATCCTCACATACTGGGAGTTAGTCAATTGAGATTTATATAGACTTTCATAGATTTTTTATTTGAGTGACTCCCGGAGATTCTCTAAAAATATAGAGATTTCTAGTGATTCTCTGAGAGTATATTAGAGAGTCTTTGTGACTTGTAGACACAAAAAATTGATAATTGTAAAGAGTCTATGTGATTTGTAGAGACAAAAAAATGTACACAATATCTAATCAAAAATTCAAAACATCTACCGGTTACTTTATTATGCACATTATAATCTAAATAAAAGTACCATGAAAACCTAGTAAAATACATGTTCATTGTCAAAACAAATCTCGTTGTTTCCTTATGCCTATGTTTTTTTTTTCACTCATCCCACAATCATTTTATTTTCTATGCAATCTCGTTGTTGGTTTACTCCGCAAATGGCATGTTACTTGGTCATCAGCTCAAACAAATAAAACCAAAAAAATTGGTCATACTCTAAAAAAAAAAAAAAATCCTCAAGGTCCAAGTCTCCAAAAATATCACCTCTTGTGGAGAGATTTCTACCATGCCTATTTTCATAAAAAAAGTCTCTCCAAATCTCTGAAAACAATAAATCAATGACTTTCAATTCTCATTCAAATAACAGGTATGTTATAGTGACTCTTATGAAATCCTAATCCAATAACTTGGATTTTCGGAAAATTTGAATGAATTAAAAAAAAAGTCTCAACCAATAACAAAAGACATTAGGAGACTCACAAAAAGTCTCAATGGACTAACAGTGGATTTGAGAACTCTCTGAAAGTCATTTGAAATCTCATTTGACTAACCCCATGTTAAACTATAATTTGCGTATCTGGCTTGATTTTCAGTAATCTTTTAGTTGCTCTTGGGTTCTCTTGCTCGTAGTGTTTTCGTATCCGACATTTAATCGGGCCTTAAATGCTTTTCCTTGCTAAAGACAACCGAGAATGTAAGTTATCTTCTTTTCGGGACTTAAGTGCTTTTGTATGGAAATCAATAACGCTGACATGTGAGTTTCCTACCAAGGAAAATAATAAACGATTAATTGGCTCTCCAACTTTATCATGAAAATATGTTTAAGATTTTCTCTTTTGCTTTTTCGTCGATCTAATTGTATTTCTATACTATCTATATGTTTCGAATTAGGGGCTTACCCTTATTTCCAAGTAAGCATGAATCGTCTTAACTTGCCCTGCATGCCTCCTGGCATAAATTGTATTAATTTGTCATGCATGCCTCCTGACATAAATTGTATTAACTTGCCCTGCATGCCTCCTGGAATATTCCCTGTGTGAATTGGTCAACAGTTCTCCAGATATTTCCAGAAGCTTCCTCTAAGGTTATAGAATTAACCAAGCAAAATGGGTAAAACCCAAAAAATAGATGAAATAGGCTTAAACCCACGCAGTGGGGTGGAAAATTCCAGAAGACCGGTTGATTTGGGTGGCTACATCCTAGCCGAACGAATCAGCTGGGTTATGACTCGGCTCGCTTCCAACTGGGTTTGGCTTGGCTAGGTGTGCGCAATAATCCTCCAGTTTAAATGATCGGGGTGTAAACATCCGAGGTGCATGGAAATATCATACTCCGCCGGCAACCTATTGCTACCGACCGTCGCCAGAGGTGTTGACATTTCCGGAGAAGATGAAGGTGACGTTGGAGGATGACATCATGGTGACGCTGCTAACGACGTCATGATGGCGTTATCTCAGACGGTCCTGATTTTCTTATTCGGTGACAGCGTTAGATTTAACTGACGGAGTCTAAACCTTAACGATATATGTTTATGGTGTTAAAGACGGTAACGGAATATTCTGACGACATGAGAAACCGGTGACGTTACTGCACAACAGACTGCTGACTGTGCATTTGCTAACGTGGCACCTTCTGATTGGCCTCTTCTGCTGACATGGCATGGATGTCGTGGCATCCCCTCAACTTGACTTGGACTTCTGCTCATAGGCTCCTATGTATAATGCTTTGTGAGGTCTAGTTAGCCATGTTTGGCTAACAAAAAGAGCATATTAGGCCCAAGTAAGCCCATTTTTATGTAAAATATTAGGGTACAAACATCGCCCCTCTTAATCCATAACTTTTTATGGGTTAAGAAGTTCGGGTTACCCAATATCATCCTCAACTGAACTTCGCATTATTCTGGAGTGTTGCATAACTCGCCCCCAGGCATTGTTTTGTTTGTGAGCTGAGGTGTTATATAACTCATCCCAAGTGATTGAGGTGATATAACTCACCCCAAGTGATTGAGGTGATATAACTCACCCCCAGTATGTAACTGTGTCATGCTAATCAATGATTGCACAAGGGTTCACTTCCTTTCTACATTTTGCTCGCACATGAAATGAGAATTTTATGTTTTTCTTATATCTTGAATTCGCGCAGGGGGCCAATCCCACTATTCAAGATGCGCTCAGAGTTGAGATGTGTACACTTTCCCATGCCTGCTCAGGAGAAAATGTTCGCCACATTTGTTAATATCCCATATGACAGGGGTACATTTGGAATAGAGTAAAAATGCTCGAACTATGCATTTTCCCTATTTGCAAGGTGTTGGAGATGTTGTTGACAATAGGATCGAACTGCACTGCTTATCCATTTGGGACTGACAGAGGATTTAAACCATCCGCAGTAGCTTATTATTAAACATAAAAATTTTGGATAGAGTGTGGAGTACCAAAATTATGTTAAGTTAAACCTACTGCCCGACAACAGCTACCTTGTTAAAACCTTTGCGTGGAAAACCCAGTGGGATAAAACCATCGTAAAGGAAAAAGAGTGCAACATAGCAGAATTTGAACGAAACTACTCATATGTGAATTTATCTAGTGATAAATCTTCTTCAAGTGGAACGAATTCCATGGCTTCCATGGTTTTTAATCTTGAGTTCCATCGAGGTTCCTTAGGTAGTATGAGCCATGAGACGCGAGCCTGTATACTATGTATGGACCCTCCCAAGTTTCTCCGGGCTTTCCATAGTTTGGTTCAATCGTGGCTTCTCGAGTTTTCTTTCAGACATATTCCCCTGGATTAAATGCTCGTTCTCTGACTTTTCGGTCGTAACTCAGCTTGATTTCCTGTTGATATATAACCAATTATTGCAAGGCTATTTCTCTTTGTTCTTTCAACAACTCTTTATCTAAAGCCATTATGCTTTCATTGTTTCCATATTCGACAGCATGGGTATTTGTAGTCTTTAGGTGTACCTCAATGGATATTATTGCCTTTGTTCCATAATCCAGTGTGAATGGGGAGAATCCAGTGGATCTTTTCGGGATCATCCGGTAAGACCATAAGACTGCAGGGAACTCCCCTATGCACTTTCCCTTTGCCTTCTCCAACCTTTTCTTGAGGTTGTCCATAATAACACGATTTGTTGATTCTGACTTCCCATTGCTTTGAACATAAAAGTTGTGGCAAATGATCAAGTTCTCACATAATTCTTTGATCACCCTGGAATCAAAATGTTTTCCATTTTCTGATACCAACTCATGTTGGATTCCAAATCTGTAGACGATGTTCTCCCATACCTTTTTACGTCGTTCCTGGTAACATGTACAAATTCCACTGCATCAACCCATTTTGTAAAATAATCAGTAGCGTCCAGTGCGTATTTCACTCCTCTAGGAGCTTGGGGGTGTGGTTCGACGACGTCTAGTCCCCACTTAGCGAATGGTTGATAGGTTGTGAAACCCACAATAAATACTGCAAGTGCACAATGTCTAACTAGTAGAACGATGGCAAGTACAAGTCGTTCCCACGAGGAGTGTGAAATACTACTACTAACCAATACTAAGAATTGAGTAATCGAATTAATAATGTTTTAATAATTTTCAGAAACTCGAAAAAAAATCAAATAATAATAATTCTAACAATAAACAAAATGGAAATGAGTTATTAGGATTTTCGGTTTCCACCAATTAATTACTCAAACTCTACTAATCTTTAAGAATATATTCCATGCATTTTCAAATTACTGTTTCTCCTCTATAGTTTCCTTCGCCTCATGGGTAGTGATTTTAAAGCATTACTTATCAATCCTTGCATACCATGTCTAGGGATTTAACCGAAGCAAGAAATATCAATTCAAAAGAAAAAATAATCAAGAAAATCACATGAGCAATTAAATACCAAGCTATGTGAAGAAAAACTATTAATCAATCAAATCATTATTAAGCATATATCAATATAGAGTCTTCATAATTAATTGGTTTCTACCTAAACCCTAACAAACAATCTAACAAATCATGAGAAAAAGAAATCAAAACAGCAAAACCCTATTCTCTATAAACGGCTGTAGCCGCGCCTCCCCTTTCAAATAGTCGACACCCTTCTTATACCCCTTGACTTTCTTTTATTTCATTAATCAAAGTATCAAAATAAATTATTCCATGAAATAATGCATGCAAGTTGATGTCGTCATCAGTATCTTTCCCAAAATAGTATTGCAACCTCGTGCTTCCATTGAAATAATAAACTATCCTTATTTCCAAAATCTCCCAGACGAAGAAAGAGTTATTTTATTTCCAAAATAATCTCATGTGTAAATATTCCTCAACTAATTCTTCACATGGAAAATAATTTATCTTTCCCATTGGAATATATTTGTAATAAAGTAAGAAAGATAAAATACTTCCCATTTTTAGTTTGCATGTGCCAACCCCACTTTGATTTCAATTACAAATATAACATTCCCTTTTTGTAATCACATACACATTAAGTAGAATATTCTTTTCCTTTTTCGAGTGAGAGTTGCATGCATGTGGATCCCATAACACTTCATGAATATATTGTCATGCCATACACCATCTTGCAAAATCTTTTCACATTGAATATTGATTCCCTCTTGACAATCACAATATTCTCTCATTAATAAATTAACACCAATTAATTATCCCCATATATTTTTCTTTTGCATGTCATTACCTGATGGAGGTGTGCTACTAAGGAAACAATCTTGGATATTGAATTTGTAAGTATAGCAGGTGCTTCAAGAATTAATACGGCTACATTTGGTGTCATGAATAACATGAGTGGTTGCTGATATATGAAAATACCAGGCCAACCCCATTTCATCATTGTGGTTGCTTATACATGGAAATACCAGGCCAACCATTTTGGTTGCTGATATATGGAAATACTAGGCCAACCCCGTTTCATCATTGTGGTTGCTGATAAATGGAAGTACTAGGCCAACCCAATTTATCATTATGCTGCTGATATATAGAAATACCAGGCCAGCATAATAAGTGTTGCTGATATATAGAAATACCAGGCCAGCATAATAAGTGTTGCTGATATATACAAAAATACCAGGCCAGCATAATAAGTGTTGCTAATATGTAGAAATACTAGGCTAGCATAATAAGTGCTGCTGATATATAGAAATACTAGGCCAGCATATTTGATCATTGCGGTTGATGATACATGGAGATACCAGGCCAACCACATTTTGCCATTTTTGTCGCAAACATCAATAAGTCTCACATTTTGCTGTTTATTCGTTGGATGATCGAATTCACTTGTACTTTCTACAAAAACACTAAAATAGTATTAGTAACTAAAATATTGTATCCTAGCTAATATAAATATGGGTGTAAAATGTAGCATTTACATTCTTATCAACGTCCAAGGATTTAAAACTGGATTTAATTCATTGGAGGGCCTTTTAGGAATTGGAGCATCCTCTTGGCATGGCACACACTTCTGCGCGTACTCTTTAGCGTCTTTTTGCATGTATGGCCATAAGTACCCTTGGGTAAGTATCCTGTGCGTGAGACTACACCCTCCAGAATGTTTTCCACATATTCCTTCATAAGCCTCTGCAAATATCCGTTGTCCTTCCTCGATTGATATGCATCGTAAAGATGGCTCCAAAGATACAGGTTTGAGGTATAACTGTCCCTCGATCATTTAATATCTCCATGCATTCTTTTTCACTTTTGAAGTGAGATGCTCATCTTCTGGGAGTTCGATGTTTGTTAAATACCGAAAATAAGGTGGACGCCAGTCTGAAGAGTTTTCAGCAGGATTGCCTGAATCATCTATCACTATACTGTCAACATCTATATTATTGTCAATGTTTTAGATATCTTTCTGTGCTGATGTAGTTACCCTCTCGCCCCCACTATCATGTTCGAGAGACAAAACAAAGTGGTTGTCGGAGATGCTAGGTAACTCTTGGAAATCCACTACAACGAAATGGGTGCTGTCAGTATGCTAGATATGCTAATGAGTCTGCATGCCTGTTTTCCAACCGTGGTCGCTTCCCAATAGAGAACTTGTTGAATTCATTTACCAGATCTCTCATACGATCTAAATATAAGGCCATCCTCTCTTCCTTGGCTCTTTAGGTCCCCAAAAACTGGTTAACTACTAGCATAGAATTTGTTATCAGCTTCACGTTCTTCGTATCTAACTATTTGATATCCTTTAAATCGATAATTGCTACTTCATATTAAGCTTCATTATTTAATGCTCGAAAGCCTAATCTAGTCGCTTTATCGATCCTTAAACCTTCCGGAGTAAGGATGACACATCCAACTCCAACTCCACCAATATTTGATGACCCATCAGTCCATAGTAGCCCAGGTGTATCAACCTCCATTGTGACTCTCCCCCAGTTTGATTTTTGGTTGACTCTGTGGGTTTGTATAATAACTCATCTTCTTCTTCGGTAACCGTTTTTATGTCGTCCACAGGAAAATATGCTAGCAGTACAGCCAGAGCGTGTCCCTTTTTTATAGTTCTGGTTTCTGATAGACGCATTTATGTGTCTAATTTGTCCTCAATGTTTCTTATTGTTAGTACTCGTTTTTGTCCTTATTATGGTGTTTTGTGTGTTTGTAGGTATTTTTTTGGAAATAAAGATTGTTGGAAAATTCGGCTCGAAAAGTTGCTCGGAACACCCCCGGAGGACATTTGCTATTCGGACTCCCACTTTGGATAAGGGGTAACCCAATTACTAAGGGGAACCCACAGGATATTCGCACCCAAGCAGCTGGTTAAGGGCACCTTCATCCACTTCGTTTGAACTGAATTTTGGCGGGAAAAAAATATTTTTCTGACAGCAGATTAGGGTTTGAATTTCGATCAACCTAGAAAGAGATTCAATGGCTGAAATTTTATTGTAAGGCCTGTGTAAGCTTAACAGGCATGGTACGGTCGTAGGAATTGGTTCAATTTGGCTGGAATTTCCGCGAGAAGAGAACAGAGCAACATGTACACGTACACGGGTTTGCATGAGTTTTGGAGTATATGAACGTGTTATGTTCATGAATGTTGACCCAAAAAACAACCAAGAGCGTGTATAAAACATCTAGTTGCGTGAAGAATCAAATAAGGGAAGAAAATTCCCGTATCTTGCATGGATATATTCTTGATTAACTGCCGGATATATGGGAGTTATGAGGGGTTGTTCTCGGTCCAAATGACTATATATAGTCCTATGGGGTCACATAGGAGGGTTATTGAAATATTGGGAGAGCTTTAGAGCACCAGAAGGTCGATAAATCAAGCCGCGAAAAATTCCAGTTCTGCTGCTGCTGCCTCCTGAAAACGTGAAGAACAGACTCTTCACAGAAGTCGTTTATTCGGCAACAGTTCTACGACACAGAAACGTGGGTCGCACAGTAACAGCAACAGAAACAGTTTTCGTTCTTTGTAACGGTTTTTGCTACATTTATAAGCGTTGCAAACGCTCGATTTTCATCATTTTCTTCTTTGTAAGCACATTTTGAGCAATGAAAAACCATTTTGAGCGTGTATACAACATGAGAAGCTAGAACCCAACACTGGGACGACGGAGGAAGGCGAATTTCATACATGGGTAAAATTATTTAATTCTTTTCAAGACTTTTACACTTATTTAAAATTGATTTATGATTCGATAAAATTAGTTGTGATTCAATTAGATAGGTTATGCTTTGTATTAAGATAATCTATGCTTAGGGGATACAATTAATGTTTTGAGGATCTACTTTGGCAAAATAAGAGTCCAGGTTTTTATTTGTTGAGCGATAATTGTTAAAAGAATTAATTTTTGAACCTTTTGTTGTGAGTTTGGCCGAATCCTGAGTCCCAGTACATCTCTTCATCCTGTGACAATTTTTGTATATATAGTTTTATCTAATTTTAGTTTTATTAAGTCTAGAACTCTATTTCTTTCACAAGTCTCAAGAACCTTATTACTACAACATCATTGATAAATAACATCAGTTTCGTACTTGATTTCATACGCCCCCAGAAAATTTGACCATATGGCTAGTCGGCTGGAATCATCAGCATGTTCCAGGATTCTCTTCAGCGAATATTCTGAGTAGACAAGGATTTGTCTCCCTTGGAAATATGGTTTGAGGGGATGATATGCATAGAACAGTGTATGTGCTATCTTCTCAATTTTTTTGTATCATGTTTCCTCCCCTGTCAAAGATCTACTGACGAAGTAAACAGGATTTTCATGTGGATCCGTAACAAATAGCACTGCACATACAACGTTCTTCATTGCATCCAAACAAACTCCGACAGGTTGTCTAGTTTTTGGACTCACCAATACTGGGGAGTTGAGAAATATTGTTTGATCTCATCGAAAGCTCTTTCACACTCATCCATTCAACCAAAACTCACTGTTTTATTTAAAACGTCAAAGAATGGTTTGAATCGATCTGGCGAGCATGAAATGAAACGATTTAAAGATGCTAAATGTCCCGCTAGCTTCTGGACCTCCTTATTCGTTCTTGGGAATGACATCTATCTGATGGCTCTGATTTGCTCCAGATTAGCCTCGATTCCTCTATGTGTCATCAAGTATCCAAGGAATTTTCCCGAGGATAGCCCGAATGAACATTTTTCTGGACTGAGCTTCATACGATATCGCCTCAAGATATTGAATGTCTTCTATAGATCGACAAAATGCGACTCCTTTTGCTTAGATTTCACTACCATATTGTTGATATATACTTCCATCGTCTTGCCAATCAAATCTTTGAACATATGGTCTACTAAATTCTGGTAGGTCGCCCCTGCATTCTTTAGCCCGAATGACATTACAATATAGTTGTAAACTCCTATGTCATTCACAAACGCAGTATGCTTTTGATCTTCCTCGAACAAAGGTATTCGGTTATACCCCGAAAAACCGTCCATGAATGACAGCCTCCCGTACCCTGAGGTTGCATCCACTAAATCTCTTATCTGCGGAAATGGGTACGGATCACTCGGACATGCTTTATTTAAATCAGTAAAATCGATAAAGACATGAATTTTACCATTCTTCTTTGGAACATGTACGACATTGGACAACCAGCGAGGATACTGTACTGGTCGAATTAAGCCTGCTTCCAACAACTTTTAGATTTCTGTAGCAACTCCATCGTTTTTGCTTTGCGCCATATTCCTAATTTTCTGATGAATTGGATGAAACTTCTCATCGATATTTAGCCCGTGACAGGCTACGTTCGGAACTATTTTAGGCATTTCAGCAAAACTCGATGCGAAAACGTCAACGTTTTCCCTTAACAGTGTATTCAAACCATCAAGTTCGTGTGCGGGTAGATCTGCCCCTACAAACGTGGTTTTGTGCTTCTCATCCCCAATATGGACCTAAATCAGTTTCTCGACTATTGGGGGTTCAGCCACATCCTCTCCCATATATGATTCTGGAGAGAGAGGATTCTGTAATTGCTATTTTTGTTCAACTCACACGATATGATTCCTTCAAACTTCTGATTTCATGTATTCATCCACAACATTCTCATGACACTTGTGGGCGGCCATATGGTCACTTATAACCTTCACGACCCCTTCAGGGGTAATAAACTTCAGGCATTGATGATATGCGGATGTGACTGCACTGATTGCATGCATCCAGTATCGTCATACGATCGCATTATAGGGACCTCGACAATCAAGCAATAATAAATTTCCTAGAACGGACTTGGCATCCACTTTTATATGCATCTTTACTTTCCCGATCTCCTTTGTAACATCGCTACTGAAGCCGATAATTGGATTTTTATCCTCCTTGATCAAGTCGTGTGAGAGATTCATACAGGAATAGGCTCCTGGAAATAGCACGCTCACTAAGCTTCCCGTATCCACTAGAATACAGTGTACGCGGAACATGCCAATCTAAGCTTTTATAACGATAGCATCATTATGGGGATCATATACACCTATTGATAGACACATTTTTGTGTCTGAATTATCCTTAGTGTCTTTATTGTTAGTCTCGACTTTTGTACTTATTATGGTGTTTTTATGTTTGTGTAGGTGTTTTTGGAGGAATACAATTGTGTGGAAAAAGTTGCTCAAAAAGTGCTATTTGGACCCCCGGAGAAAAGTACTAAAGTCACCCTCACTTTGGATAAGGAGCACCCTCAGTTAGGCACATGTTATTCGCACCCCCGGTTTGGTAAGGGGGAGGTCATCTTTAACCTTTCAAATTCTAGTTTTGGCGGGAAATTTGGTTCTTCTTCAACATAAATTAGGGTTCGATTTTGGAGAAAATTCAAGGAGATTCAATGGATGAAATTTCATGGGAAGGCCTGTTTAAACTTAACAGGCATGGTATGATCGAGTTTTTGGGTTATAATTGGCTGGATATTGAGATTGAAGAAGTCAGGGAGTTACGTTTTTCTCTTCAAAAACCCGATCATCCCTGTTTTGGATTTGGAGGCATTTTAGGAGGATTCGAGTACTACTAACGATCATATTGGGCCTGTTGTAGCTAAACAGGACTGGTAAGTCCATCAGAACTGAGTAATTTGAGCCGCAACATGAACTTGAAGTCCAACAGGGAAGAATAGTTACGTGAGATATTCTCGAGACCGTGAGTTATTTCGTATGTTGTGGTGTGTTTGGATGAAGATTGGAGTGTGCCAACTAGATACAGAAGCGTGGAGAATTCAAATATGGAAGTAAAATCTTCATAGCACGCGTGTAGGAAACTAAAAATGAACAAAAATATTTTTTTGTTTAATGCAAAGTAAAGGGAGATTATTGTGAGTTATTACGGAGGATTTTCTTCACATGTTGAGTATAAATAACATCTAGGGGTAGCAGAGAAGAACATGGAGAGTTAGGGGTAGGCTGAGGACGAAGAATCAGGCTGCAGGAAAAGTACAGCAGAAGCAAGAAGAATTGGTTGCAGAAGACACATAAAGAGTGTCGTTCTGAAGAACACGAAGAACGGACACAATATAGACGTCGTTTAGTAACAGTGACAGCGATACAAATTTTGTAATGGCTTTATTCCGAATTGTAATGTATATCTTCGTTAGCAACAGTTCTTTAGGTTTTATTTGTAATAGTGTGTTCTGTGACGCCCATACAGCGTTCCGAATCTCTGTACTATCTTATTTCCTCAATAAAAACACCATTTGAGCTATGAATAAATACTTTGAGTGTGTTTCCACCATGCAGAGATAGAACCCATCACTGGGACGATGGAGGAAGCCGAATGTTATACGTGGGTAATTTTAATTAATTTTTTTTTTATGACTTTTGCACTATTTAAAATTGAATTATGATTTTGATTAATTAGTTGTCATTTCATTTGATGGGTCATGCTTGCTTAATTTTTTTGATGTCCCATGCTTAGGATTTACAATTGATATTTTGAGAATCTACCTTGGCAAAAATAAGAGTCTATGTTTTTATTTGTTAAGCGATAATTGTTAAAAGAATTAATATTTGAACCTTTTGTTATGAGTTTGGCCGAATCCTGAGTCCCATCACATCTCTTCATCTTGTGACAATATTTTGTATACATTTTATTTATTTCTAGTATTTAGTTTATTAAATATGAAATCAATCTCACAAAGTCCAAGTGAACGACAACCCTTACTATCATTTTCTACAAAATTATTGATTCACATCACCTATCATGTCTGCTTCAGAGAACTCGATATTTGTGCATCCAGGCTCCATAATTTTTGCACCATTTCCACTATCAAAATCGATGTAATTTGTCATGTACCATTTCTTTATTTTCCTGAGCTTTCTCCTGGTCTCATCTTCTGATGTTGTTGGTCATTGAATGGATCCTGGCGTGACTGAAATTAATCACATTTGTTGTGTCAAATTGTCCCGAACCTTTCCCAAAATCTTTTTTTACGTACTCTTGTAGCTTTCCAGCGTCTATCATTCATTGGACTTCGATCTGTAAGGAGAGACCATTCTCAGTCTTGTGACCAATGTCTTTATGATAATTGCAGTGTTTGAATTTGTCACGTTTATCACATGTCTCTCCTGGCAAAGGCTGTGGGGGGCTCAAATCCTTGCTTATTTTCTCATACAACTTTGTAAGTCATATGTTCAATGGTGTCATCTTTGTATCCTGATATTTCTGATATCCAGCTTCCATTCGTTTACCTTGATTTTTCTCTCGAACTTCACCTCGATCGTTATGCTGTCCACTCGAACGGTTCTTCGACTTGTCTTTCTTCCTATCATTTGGATGAGTGGATGATTTTTTAAATTCTTTTGTCTCTCGAGCTTTGGAATCATTCTCAACTCGAGAGTATTCTTCTTCTCGATCATATAGTTCTTCCAAAGTCTTTGGTGGTCTCTTGACCAAGGAACCATACACACCTCTTTGATCATACCGGTATGCCTGTTTGTAAGCCGGGATGACGACTTGATCGTTGGCACCATCTATATCGGCCAACTATTGCTTGAAGCGTCCAGTAAACTGTCTGATGCTTTCCTCCTTTTGAATTACCAGAAGGAAGCATCCCTTCCGATCACATATGTTGTATTTCTAGTAAGAACAGAATTCGTCAACCAGCTTATGGTAATTCCCGATCGACTGTGCCGGGTTCTCATTGAACCACGTTATTTCTCCACCAGTCAGTGACTGTGGAAACATCTTGCACGTCAACTTATCGTTGTAGTGCCATATAGTAATGGCAGTTTCATACTTTAAAACATGCTGATCAGGATCATCTATTTTCTCAACTAATTCTGGCATCTTGGGAACTTGAAAATTCATTGGCGGCCGGAATTCTCTGATATTTAGTTTGAAATTAGCTCCTGGGACTACATGCAACATGTATATCCTTTCCTATCTAGAGCACTTTTTCGACATTACTTTCTCGATCATCTTTCAAAGGCGAGCATCTGTTATTATGTTTACATCTCCATCAGAGGAACTGTATCCCTTCTCATAGTCCTGATCCTCTAGAATATCAACTTTATATCTTATTCTTTTCCTTTGGGGTCCAGTGGACTCTCTTCCAGCTCTGCCTTCCTCCGAATGAGCATTATAATCGTGCGAAAACTCTTTCTTATCGTGCCGATATCGAACATCATCTTCGTCATTCCTGAGACATTTTGAGCGGATGGTAGTTCTGGTCATACTCTGCTGAGTTATAGTTGGTCGTAATCGGGTTCCTGCTCGTCGGGCTCTTACACACATTCGTCTAGGTAGATCTCTACTGACCAACAAATTTTTCTCTGGTCTATCAAGATCGATCACTTATCTATTTTGGTTTTCCCTTTGCGCGATAACTTGACTTCCAAGGAGCTCCCATGCAGACCGACCCTTCTGGTTGTTCAGATTACAAGTCCTTGGTCGAGACTGGTTCTCACGTTCTAATCTCAAGAGAGCGTTCTCTTTATCCACCTTGTTCAGCTGATAGAGAAGTAGTTCTTCCTCTGTACTAGGAGTCCCCGTTTGTCCATCTCGCAGGTCATGCCGATCGTCATTCATCCTTAATGGGCTACCGAATACATGCCCTCTGCTTACTCTAACTCGTTGGTTTTGTCCATCAGGTATGGAGTCGACATCATTTCCTTCTTCTTCGATCATCGGTTGTTTTTCTCTTCTCCGATTATTCAGATCTGGGGCTCTATCATGAACAAGATCTTGATCTCGACCACGATCTGGGGTTTTATCACGAACATGATCTCGACCCTGTCTATTTCTGGTAGGCACTGCAGGTGCTTATTGAACTGAGTGTCGAGGATTTCTAGTAGAAACGATCTTTCGTGCATTTTTTCTTACTTTTTCCATAATCTCGATTTGGGAAAAACACGATCTGTTTTCTCGAATCCCCTTTGTCGGCACCAATGTTGGGATGGTAAAATATTTTCACCTCCAAACATGAATCTGATGATGATGTTAATATTGATCGAACTGCTACCTTTCTATCCACGTGAATAGTGTTGGGAGGGGGGGTACCTGTAAATAACCCTCTGATGCTTAAGTTAGCTAAAGTTTTCACTACACCAAATCCTGGTTTTTGCAATGCCTTAAACTTTTGATGTGCAACGGATATAAACATTGCATACAGAGGAACGGGAATATACGTTGCACAATAAAATATCCGTTGCACCATTTATAATTTAACTCATAATAACTACGAGTAATTTGTGCACCGTTGATATAGGTTGTGATCCAAGGGTTATTATAAATTGGATTATTTTCAAGGGTTTTTATTTATTTATATCTGTTTTTATTTTAACTTTAAAATATTTTATTTAGATTTGAGGAGCGATAAAATCGTCGGTTTTCGCGGATCTCTTTTTATTTTTATTATCTTTCTCATAAACTTCCATCCCATAAACCAGATCGAGAAGAAAAGTCATTTCTTCTTTTCACTTCTTTCATCTTCTTCTCTGTTTTTTCTCTGTTGATCTCGATTCCGTAGATTTTTAGCTTCAATTGTGTGAGTAATTCAAGGAAACTTCGTTAGTATGATGAAACGAAGAAGAGGGAGTTGGAGTTGAAGTTGTTTGATCTCAGGAGAAGATGGGGTTGACTCTGTTGTAGTTGAAGTTAGGGTTTTGAGATTAATTTCGAGTTCATCGGTAAATAGATGGGTTAATCCGGCTCTTGGTGGATGAATATTAAGAGTGTTGGTGTTAATTGAAGCTGAAGAGTTGTTCTGATGATAGAAATTGAAGAAGCTAGGGTTTGTAAATGAATTCAGAGAAGTTATAGAAGATGAAATTGATACTTTAGAAGATTAATTAGAGATAGGTTTTATCTGAATTGGAGTTTGAGATTGAAGAACAGCTCGAAATTGAATTAGGGTTTGGTCAAGAACTGACAGTGAGGATGGAATATTCTGGTGTTGGATGAAACTCAGGAAGAATGGAAAAGGTAATCCAATTAAAGTTTCTTTTATTTGATTCTGTTTTTGGGTTTATGGAAAGGTTGATTAGATTACAACTTTTGGATGAATGGGTGTGTGTAAATTGTTTCTGAAATTAAGTTTTAGTGTTGAATTGAGTATCATGAAGATAATTAGGGTTTCTGTGAATCAATTTGGGAATGTAAATCAAGCTTGTTTGAGATGGAGATGGTAATAAGGGTGAGTATAGTGGTGGCTGTGTAATGGTGAATGCAGATGGTATGAGTTGAATGTTGTATTAGAGGTGATGTCTTGAGAACTTGGGAATGGTATTATTTGAGTGATGTGTATTTGAGCTAGGCACAATTTTCATTGGTGTTGTTGAATTGGTGGAGTTGCAGGGTGATGTGTATGTGGGTCAACAACATTAGGACCAATGTAATTCGATTTTGGGATCGACCTATTTTCATACATCATGGGTTTTTTCGAACAGTTGCCTTACTGCTTGTTTGTATGGTGAGTTTAGGTTTTGTAATGTACATTTTGTTTAGTCCCCTTGTTTGTTTCTTAAATTATTACCTTAGTTTAGCTCAGTCGAATTTGCTGCTTGTTGGGATATTTCTGAATCTGTTTTATGTTATACACTTTCCTCGTCCTGTTTGTTTTTTGTTTATTAGTTGTTCTTTGTAATTAGTAGTTTCTTGTTGGTGATTGTCAGGGATGCTTTTAAAGTTGTTTCTGGAGGTAGCTTTGCCTCTCAATTCTCTACTGGTAAGTTGTGTTGTTGTATTTAAATATATAGGAGTGTATTTTTTAGTGAACTTGCTAGACTCTCAATTCTCTCAGTAACCCAGTTTTCATCTATCTCTAGGTCCTGCTGGTACAAAAGAAATTGCACTATATGACGTGCCAAATTTTTGGTTTAGAACTATTATCACTGAGATTCTTCTTTAGTGGCATCACCATATATGTTTTAACTGCATTTGTCATGTGATTGAAACCATGAAACTTTATATGCTTGAGGATGTGTGTATGTGCAAAATTCTCTAAGATCTTGGACAAGCCTATAGAATTTGTTTGCTTGTATTCAACTGTAGTATAGTTGATAACTAAATGTAAATTAGTTAACGAGGAAATATTTTGCAGTCAAAAAAGAACACAAGGAATATGACCGACTTTAGTGTCAATTGGTCATGCACATGGTGACGAAGACCAAGGTGGCAACAAAGAAAATTTGCTTTATTATTTAACATGGTAAGATGTCTTTACAGTAATTGTTGTCTTATTTATTTTATTTCTTACTTCTTTCGTTTTATGAGGATTCCTAATAGAAATTAAGGTTTTCCGCGCTGGATAATATGTGAACTGGCCATTTACTTGAAGTATGTGACCATACTTCTCTACTCTACTTGGCATCTTAATTTTTTTTATCATCGCTGTGTCAAGTAGAGGAGTAGGGACACGTATTTGAGATTTTGAGGTATGTGACATGTTCCCATCCTAGCCGGAGAAAATGTTTGCATAATCCATATTGTTAGGAAGATTATCCATAACGGATCCTAATTGGGATGGTAGGATTCCCGCCTGACTCAAAACAGGAGAACAACTGATTCTCCCAATCCTTATGCCTCTTCTAGTACTTTGCGAGTCAGGTTTGGTGTTGACCAAAATATTTGTGACCGACACCTGCAGAACGATGTAGATCTTATTCATGAACTAGAGGCTGTCATCGGGAAGCAGTTGGAAAAGTTTGAATGCATAGAAAATGATGTTCTTGCTTACAATACAAAGGTAATAACACCTATGTCTTACAGAATATGTGATTGCTTGATGGTCTATATCTCATTTTATTTACTTATTCTAAAATTTCACGAATTGCATCAGTCTCTTATGGAAAAGGATAAATTAGTAAGGTTAATCTTACCCATCAGAAAAGTAGTTAAGTGCTCATTTTCATTACATTTTTTGCAATTCATTTTTTTAATGAACCTGACACTTCATGAGGATTCATCAATGTAGGTCTACAAAGATAAACATATTGCGAGTATGAAGGTGATGGATGGCACTATCAGAGAAAGGATTGTTGAAAGAATTGCATCAGTCTCTTATGGAAATGGATGAATTAGTATGGTTAATCTTACCCATCAGAAAAGTAGTTAAATGCTCATTTTCATTACATTTTTTGCAATTCATTTTTTTAATGAACCTGACACATCATGAGGATTCATCAATGTAGGTCTACAAAGCTAAACATATTGCGAGTATGAAGATGATGGACTGTTTCAAACAAAAAGCATAAGAACGTAAGGCCCATAAGCTAAAAACACTATCAGAGAAAGGATTGTTGAAATAAAAGGCTAATGATAGGGATACCGGTTAATTCCTAGTGTAACTGACCTTCCTCCAAAAGCTGGTGAAAAATATGCCATATTAGAGGAGTATCACAGGCATGCTTCAAGTTTGTTGAGTATATCTACCATGTCTGGTTGTTCTCAGGTATAATATTTTATTCATTCTTTTCATAATATTATTGCAGTTACATGTGCTTTAAAATCTAGAGCACCAAAAGTTTGGTTTCCTTTTTATATTCGTTGTGCTTCCATTTTTTTTTTTTCGTGAAACAATCGTGTGGAAGGTTTCCATACCAATGGGATTTCAAACTCTTTACAAGAAAATACAAGCATCTATCCGTGTTGATCCTACTGTAAAGAAAACCGAGAAGACGGCTCCCAAGTCCCACAAGAGGTATAGAACGACACTCATTCCATTTCAAAGCTTCCAGTTTTATTAAAACAAAGAAATTGTGGATGTTCATCTTCGTTTCTTTTCTTTATAGTTTTATCCATGGACAAATTATTTAGTTTTGTTTGTCTTAATGGATAAAGACCTTGTTAGTCCTTTTGGGTCATTACAAGTGGAGAATCAAATGCAACTCGTTATTGTTAAGTAGTAATAACTTATTCTGCCGCATTTCATAATACTAATTGATCTCACATAAAAAAAAGGAATGTATATTTTCCCGACTACTTTTCTCTCTCTCTCTTTGTGTGTTCACATGCACAATATTTTATGTAACATTGTATATATGCACCATTAGAACATTGTCTGGGGGCAAATCAATTTTTAAATCGGTTTATACTATCAAGCCACATTTTAACTAGTGATATGAACTACTACTCTGGACCATGTGTAATAACATGTAACGGTGAGGCTAAATCAATTGTACAAGGAAATGAAAGATGGATATGCAACATCAGATAGAGGGATCTCAATCCGAAGTAAGCACTTTTTTGGTGTAATAATTTTTATAGTTTCAAGTTATTTGTTTGATCTTCGGACCATTAAATTTTTTGAGGGAATTCCTTTAGGTTTAAATGTAAATTATGTCGAAAAGAATGTTGTTAGACTTATAAAAATCAGGATTGATTGCAACATGGGTTTGTAGTATAGAAACTTCAAATATACAATTTTTTTGTTTTTTGTTTTTTGTTCTCATTATATAGATTGTGATGACCAACCATATGTTTCATATGAAAAATTGGGTCTTTTAGTTGATCTACAATGGTATATGAAGGTGGAGAATATATGTTCAGGTGCAAAAATCTGCTGGAATTATCGTCGGAATTTATTTTTTCGATCTGTAAAGGGTCTTTAAGTTGATCTACAATGGTATATGAATGTGCATAATATATTTTCAGGTGCAGAAATCCGTCGGAATTCTATTTTTTACCTGGAATTATCGTCGGAATTTATTTTATTTTTATCTGTAAACGGTTTTGCAACGTATATAAGTGTTGCTCAAATTAGAGTAATACGTTGCCTAAATTATTGTAATCGTTGCACAAATTAAAGAATCCGTTGCTCAACAAACGTTGGTAATCTATTTTACCAACGTTTATATACGTTGCACAAAATAATTTGACCAATGGATTTTGGCGTTGCACCAAAATTTGCTACGCCATATTCCCAACAGATATTAGCGTTGGTGAAATTCATTTGCAACGCGTATATCCGTCCCAAATCAGATGTTTTGGTGTAGTGTTTTCATAGGAGTTTTAGTAGATAAGATTGCATACCTTTTAGGGTTGTGAACCCCTGTATTTATATTTCGCAAATTAGGGACTTTCTCTCATTTTGAGGTAAGCATGAATCGTCTTAACTTGCCTTGCATGCCTCCTGGCATAAATTGTATTAATTTTCCCTGCATGCCTCATTGAATATTCCAGAATATTCCCTGTATGAATTGGTCAACAGTTCTTCTAGATATTTCCAGAAGCTTCCTCTAGGGCTATGGAATTAACCAAGCAAAATGGGTACAAAAGGCGAAACCCAAAAAATAGATGAAATAGGCTTAAGCCCACGTAGTGGGGCGGAAAAATCCAGAAGACCAATAGATTTGGGTGGATACATCCTAGCCTAATGAATCAGCTGGTTTAGGACTCGGCTCATCTCGGCTCGGCTCGCTTCCAACTCGGTCTGGCTCTGCTAGCTGGGCACAAAATCCTACAGTTTAAATAATCGGGGTGTAAATATCCGAGGTGCATGCAAATATCATACACCGCGAAGGACTGGATAACTCCAACTATCGTCGGACGGAGGTTACCGGCCGCCGGGACATGGCTGCCAGGCAAGGATGCTGGACATGGTCTCTGGCAACCTGCGGCTGCCTACCGTGGCCGAAGGTGTTGACGTTGCCGGAGAAGATGAAGGTGACGCTGGAAGTTCACGTCATGGTGACGCTGTTAACGACATCATGATAGCGTTACCTCGGATGGTTCTGATTTGCTTATTCGGTGACGGCATAAGATTTAACTGACGGAGTCTAAACCTTAATGGTATATGCTGACGGTGTTAAAGACGGTAACGGAATATTCTGTCGACGGAGTCTAAACCTTAATAGCCATGCCGACATCAGAAGGTGCTTTCTACTGACGTGGCATCTTCTGATTGGCCCCTCTTCTGATGTGGCATCCATCATTGCTGACATAACATGATGACGTGACATGCTGAAGTGGCATCCCCTTAACTTGACTTAGACTTATGCTTATGGGATCATATGTATAGTGCTTCGTGTGGCCTAGTTAGCCATGTTTGGCTAATAAAAAGAGTATATTAGGCCCAAGTAAGCCCATTTTTGATGTAAAATATTAGGGTACAAAGAGATATCGATAAGGGAATACTACTTCCTTTTTATGGAAGCATCGTTCATCGATGACGGTGATAATACATAAACAAAATATCTACTAGCAAGATGGTTTGAATCCATTAGAAAGATTTCAAGTTTTTCAATGAATTGTAAGATTTATGTACAATTTTCTAATTTTCTTATTGAAATATATAATTTTGTAAAGGTTGTTTTTCTCCGTTTTCAGATATAATTAATTTATATAAGCAAAACTTCATATTAGTGAAATCCTATGGTGATACTTCCTCCAAAAAAAAAATAGAAAAAATAATTATGCATATAATTCTAAGAGAAAAGTATATTGTTCAGGTTGTCAATGTTGAAAAATAAATATTTAGAAAATAAAATAAAAACGAAAACGAAAACGCGAATATATGACTACTGTCTACTGATGCATATCGATTATATTTTGCATATGCTAAATTCATCGACTTTCACAAACCCAACTAATAATAGTAAGATTTGATAATTAATGAAGAAATCTGATTAACCAATAAAGTTTAAAAGTACCTGTACATAAAAATAATATATTTTGCACCAGTTTTTGCTTTGGTTTTAAATGCGAAAAATCTAGTAGAATTTTTACTTTAAGATTATCCCACATAAATATGCCTTTCTCCTACACCCATGTCAAATATTTTGTTTATGAATCAGTATTATCAGTTTTCGAGAAGAATATTCAGACTAATCATGTCTAAATTTTTCAATTCAATTAGTTGGTTTCAAATCCTAACGATACTCGTGTTCATAATTTTAAATCCAAAAGAATTAGTTGATGGAAGGACGCATTCTAATGTCGTAAACGAAGCAATAATCAGAAGTATTAAGGTGAACAGTATCTTACATTGGTTTATAAATAATCTCATTTTTTTCGATGTATTGACATATTTGCGGTGTAGGTTGACAAAGATGAAACCATCGATTGTTATGATATCTACAAGCAACCTTCTCTTAACCATCCTTCGCTTCGTTATCATACAGTACAGGTTTATTACATAAATATTTTTCCTTATTGTATATATAGTGATATGTTTTTATTTTAAAGAGACTTGCTTTGTTGTGATTTTTATATTGAAGCAGATGAAGCCAAGTATGTAACCGAAAAATATAAAGTCAGATAATCTCAGTACACTTCAAATTACACAAACTTGGCATAAATATGGAACATGTCCACAAGGAACTATCCCTATACGAAGGCAGACGAAAAAACATTATCGTTCAACACTTTCGCATAGACATCGCCGTCCAAAATATGCTCATAATAAGACACCTTATACATTGCAGCCAAATGTAAACAGGGATGTCCATGAGGTATATTTGTATGCCATTATTTTTCTTATGAAAAGTTTTTTTAATTTGTTTCGTTAGTATATGGTGGTTGTAGTAATTTTAAAAAATATGTATTTATATGTACTTAAATACTCTTATAGTACGCAGTAATTAAGATGCGCGGTAGTTTTATAGGAGCACAAGCAAAAATAAATCTTTGGAACCCAGTTGTGGAAACACGATATGAGATGAGCATATCTCAAATCTGGGTCGTAGCTGGTGACAATGATGATCTTAATACTATTGAAGCTGGATGGGAAGTAAGTTATCCGTCCAAAGTTAAGTTTTAAAAATTCAAACTTGAAATTAGTATAGTTTAATTATTATTTTTTTAATTAGGTATACGTACCCAGACACGATGATTACCATACCGGATTCTTCATAAGTTGGACTGTAAGTGTTATTACTCTATGAATAAGCATTTGTTTTTTCTTTTCGATACTAGAAAATATTGTACGTAATTACTACACAAGGAGGAATATTAATTATGTGTTATTACCCATTTCATGGGGTAGAGTGATAGGAATTTATCCATCCGAAGTACGGTCCTAAGGCCTTTATTTTTGTTTAGTATCATTTATTCTCTTATTTAATTTTTTATTAGACCGATGCCTACAAACATGATTGCACCAACCTCTAATGTCCTGGTTTTGTGCATACATCCTCAAATATCGCCCTTGGTTGCAATTTTACGGAAATGTCAACTTTCAGAGGCGACCAAAAAGATGCCACCTTCAGCATACACAAGGTAAGATAAGTAGTATTACTCAGATCGTCTAGCTATCTTTATTCAAAAATTGACATTGAATAATTTTGCAGGACCAAAATAGTGGAAATTGGTGGATAAGTGTACAAGGTATTCCCGTGGGATATTATCCTAGTTCTCTATTCACTCAATTATGAAGCAAGGCGGTAGATATATAATTTGGTGGAGAAATCTATGGTGAGAGATCTACAGGACGACATACTTCGACACAAATGGGTAGCGGTCATTTTCCTTCTGAAGGAGGTTTTGGAATATCAAATTTTTTCAATCATGTCCAAGTAATTAATGAAAATAATGAAGCCAAAGATCCGGAAAATGTTGACATATATATCGGACCCGAGTTGCTATGATTTGAAAATTGACAATAAACATACGAATGAATACAGTTTTTACTATGGAGGTCCTGGTTACAATGATAATTGTCAATAATGAAGATATGATGCATGTCATATGTCCATGAGGTAGTAGTATGTAGTAGTAATAAATCCACAACGAATTGTAATAATGGCCAGTATGAGATCAAATGGCGTACGTTAAAAGAGTATTAATTGATATAACGTTGTGCGAGTATTTAAAGTTGAATGGATACCCATTTGTATCCACAACAAAACTTAATCCACTGACTGCGATACTAGTACATCCTTTATCTTTTCTGTTTCTTTTTATTTTCTCCATATTTGTTTAGAACAGAAGATTTGAGAACAGAAGTGTGAAGGATATGTAAAAAAGGTGCGGTATTTGTAGGCGGTAGAATTCCTAAGTTGACGATATTGATTATAACGCCAGCAACCGAGTTAACAGCGAGCGGCGTTATTGACAATATTATCAGCGATAAAGACTTTATCGCTGGTGATATTGTCAATAACGCTCGCTAGAAACTCGATCGCTTTGTGGTTTTCCCATAGTATTATAATTGGTTTGCCATGCCAACTAGTATGACAAACAACTTTCTTTTGGCATGTACATAGGAATAGGCCTAATCAATGCTTGATTCTAGTTACAATGAAGAGCATGTCAAATCAACATTTTTTATTTTTGTAGAGGCAATATATACTTCAGATTCTTAAATCTTCTTCTCTAAAATTTGAAGTAAAAAAGAAAAAGAATTGAAAACCGAGCCGAACCAACCAAAGAACTAATACTGTAGAACCGATGAGCATATGATCAAATCCACCGTTTTTCTCGGAGGGGCTGTTTCTGTCGATTTGAGGAGATTTCAGGATACAGGTCTTCATATGATCAAACCATTTCCTGGTAATCTCTTCTTATCATTTTCGACTCCTCATCTTTTCCTCCTCCTTCTGCTCTACTTTTTGATACCACTCTTGGCATGTAATCTACTCCAACTCCTTGGCAGATAGTTTCTTTTTCTCCTAGGGTTTTGATGTCTAGGGTTAACACCTCTGTAAACCCTTGTTCCTCGACTGTGTCTGCTACCCCATGTATTAACCCTAGGAATGATGTTTCTAGTGGTATAACTGATCTATATCAATGTCCTTTTAAAGGTTTTGATGGGTGCAAAAATGGTGTTGGTGGGAAGGGTTTGCTTAAGGTTTCTCTGTTCAATCATTTAAAAAACCTACATTACAAAAGAGATAGAGGAACTAAAAAATGCCGTGATAGGTTGCGCAGTCGTTGTGATATCTACCAAGCTTGGCAATCTACCTTACAACACCTGGAGAGTTGGCTATGCACCCAATGCATGCATGTTTATGCCTTGGGAAGGAAATGCACGCATCTGGACGAGAATGAGCTTGCCCCTTCTTCAGTTACGATACTTGGCATCACTGCCCCGACTAGCATTGTTGTTCCAGAACCTGCAACTGTGTTGGAAGAAGATGCACCAACTCTGGGACTTGAGCTTTTAAACACGGTTTTTCTTTCCCAGATTCCCACGGTCTTCAGCATCCCAGTTAAATTCCGACTGCATTTTCCTCGTACCTTCAAGATCGTGTTGCAGAAAGTTACTTCACTGCCTAATGAACTGTCATCGTGGTTACAGCTCCTGCTCTTTCCTGTATGTACCCTTCATGTTGCCGAGAGTAATCAAGATGAGAAAGCTACAACCCGTAAAAAACTTCAGATTAATTCCATTAATCGTGCACTGCATTTATGGGGCGATTCAAGTGGGTGTGTTATGCTGATACAAGAAGTTTTGGCGCTTAATGAAGAGAGGAGGAAAAAATTAAAGAAGGTTAAGAAGAAACCTAAACAGGCAGATTACTAAACTACTGGCCTGAGGATATGCAGGGACAAGATTCGGAGAGGCTTATATACTGCTGCAATACGTACTCTTACCTATAGTGGTGTCGCACCTGAAAACAAGGGTACGTTAGATAAACTGAAATGCAAGCATCCCGTTGCATCTGCTCCAATAATCCAGTCTTGCCCACATACACAAGCTACCATGATAGCTTTTATTGAGCTAGTGTTATGCAGATTAAAGATTTTTCCCAAATAGACATCTTGTGGGCGTGATGGATTCCGTGCGCAGCATCTCCTTGATGTTCTCAGTGGTCCTGCGGAAGTTGTATCGGATGAACTAATCTCTTCCATCACAGATGTGGTCAACTTGTGGCTTTCTGGCTCATGTCCATCTGTGTTGGGAGAATTCGTAGCTAGTTCCCCTCTAACTCCACTCATCAAGCCCGGCGGTGGTTTGCGCCCGATTGCAGTTGGCATAAATTGAGTAATTGTTGTGTATTTAATTATGCATGAAACTCCAATGCATGCCTTGACTTTCCTTGCATGCCTCTTGGCATTAATCGTTCATGAAACCTCCTTGATTTAATACTGCATGCAACCTCTTGGAATTAATTCCTAGAATTAATATGCCATGCATAACTCCTGGCATTAACCTTTCGTGCATGGCTCCTTCTATTGATTTGCGGGCCTCCTGTGTATTTTATACACGGTACAAACAGCAGGCATGGAATCTTGACGATGACACGATTATTAGTGATATTATGATGGTTGCAAGAGCATTAAAGATAATACAAGAGGAAGGCGTGGATAGGGGGTTGTTTTTGAACATCAGGAAGACAGAATTATTTTGGCCCTCCCCTGACCATAGAGCTTCCATCACATGTGGTATTTTTCCGTCAGATATTAGTAGACCAGAGAAGGGAGTCCAGCTTTTAGGTGCTCCTGTTAGCCTGGATGCCCAATTTTGTATGGACCTGGTCGTAAAAAGAGTGCATAAAATAGTGGAGCTTATCGACGCAGTTGAGAAACTCGAGGACCCACAGTATGAACTTATTTTGTTTAGGAATTGTGATGGAGTTTCCCGTATGTATTTTGCCTTACGTACCACCTTACCGGATTATTTATATAAGGCTCAAGAGTTGTTTGACACTCGGCTTTATAAGTTCCTACGCCATGTGATCACAGGTGATGGTCATGGTTTTGGTCCCTTGCAACAAAGGTTTGCCACCTTGCCTCTAAGGTTTGGCGGGTTGGGTGTTTACTCGATGCAAGACACTATGCAATATTTTTATTTAGCGTCGTGCCTGCAGACCCTAGATCTTCAGTCTGTTATCTTGAGACACACATGCATCTATGGTTCAAGTCCCTACCTTGAGAGAGATGTATCTTTCTTCAACTTTGTGCATAGTCATGCTTCTCCTATATGTGTCGATAACACTGCCACCCACTCAATAAAAACCTTGGCGTATGTTTATTTTGATACTGTAAAGAAGGACCTGACTTCCAATTTCGAGATGTCTGAACGCGATTTGATGTTATGGAAGAGTAACCAAGTGAAGCATGCTCTAGATTTCCTGATGGCTATCCCTATTATTGGTTTAAATCAACAAATTGGTACAAGGCAGTTCAGTGCGGTTTTATGTTATAGGCTTGGCATTCCTTTATTTGAGTTGGATAGTAAGTGCCCCTTATGTAATAGGGAGATGGATGTGTTTGGTGACCATGCTATGCATTGTACAAACGAGGTAGGTTTGAAGTTTCGGCATGACTTGGTGTGTGATGTGATTGTTGATATGTGTTATAGAGAAGGCATGCCGACGCGAAAATAGGTGGATATGGGGCTTCTTGCGAAAAATGGTACTTCTTTGAGGCCAACTGATATTCTTGTACTCAATTCGGATAATGGGCGGGATGTTTGCTTGGATATGACGGTTGTTTCTCCCTTTGCTGGAAATGGTAATCGTATTTTGGAGCTGGGTCAAGCTATTAAGGAGGCCGTGACTTGTAAGAATACCAAGTATTTGGAAAAGTGTAATTTGCAAGGCTATGGTTTTGGTGCTTTGGCCTTTACTACTCTTGGTGAGTTTGGGGATACAATGACTGAGTTCGATAAACGTCTTTTTAACTACATGGCCAGCTATGATGCTAATGTGCGAGTTGGAGATTTTAGTTTTCATAGGCTAAGTGTGGTACTACAAAAAGGGGTTGGAGCCCAGCTTGTTACTCGGCTTCCGACTAGTTTCATGTCTGTTGAGGATCCTTTGTAATTATTTATTTATTTCATAATCGAAAATAAAATAAAATTCCATTACCTCTCTTTGCTCACTCTTGAATAAAAACTTATGGTATTGCCCATCTTATGTTAATTATTTATGCATTTGGGTTTCCTAATTAGCACTTTTTTGATGAGTATAAGGATGAAACCGACGTGTATAGGTTTCGACAATTTAGAGAGTTTCATTGGTACAAGAAGTGTTTCTTAGTTTGATGAATAAATCTTTTGTACTACATATTAGTACATTGTACATTGATTTTTTATCTCTTTATACTCATCAAAGAATGGCTATGGGTACCCAAATTTGATACGTTCAATCCCAATCCAAGCCAAATGTAATAATCTTCAATCCATTATTTTCGTATAAATGTTAATTAAAAAAATAAACAAGCCAATGAAACTTGAGAGGTGAAAGTTTAATTAGAACATGCGATTGGGGGATAATTAAACTAATGGGGGATATAAATTACTTCCCCGACCAATTGTGTTTTCCAAGGGGTGTTTTCTGGGGCAAAACCAAGATAGTTGATCTCGGATTCCGGTTTGTCTTGGCCCCGAGCGAGACACTGGTACAACGTTGTCTCGGGGAAATTCCGTTTCCGAATTTCGGTTCCAACTTTTTACGTATAATTTATACATATGTTAAGATATAATGAAATAATCAAATTAACCAAAAGAAATAAATATTCATTAAGAAAATACAAAAGACTTCTCATCAGATTTGGTATGCCGATACATATCATCAACATTATCCCTGTGAGCTTTCTTTAACTTCTTTACACTGTCAGCTTGTCAAATTTTACTTATAACTTCAACTGTTGCTTTCAAACATGACAAAACATTCCCCTTGACTTGTGTGATATGCTGCTTAAGCCTAGTAATTCCACCACCACGCATTTCTTTGTTACAAAGCAAACAACTTAGTTTCTTCGGAAATACAATATCTTTGCATTTAGCCCATTTGCATGCTGGATCTCTAGTTTGAGTCTGAGTAGAAGATTGAGGAAGCATTGTAATATATATAAACCGGCCATATCATTCACATTTCACCAGTACTGCTGCTTCATGACATCATTCGAATTGAGCATCACAACCAAAAGTGCAACTGTGTAATCTCAGCTGCAACCGACCAACAACTCATATCAGTACCACCTCCTCATTCTCATATTAGTGCTACAATCACAACCATTAACACAGCACCATCATCGGTTGCTCATTTGTTGCTTGAACCGATCCAGCAAACCATCTCAGCTCAAGGACAACACCACCATCTGATATACCTCAGCCAACCCACTGTTTCTCTGCAACTCAACAACAACATCAACCTAGACATTGCAGCAACACTAATTCATTGCAGCTCAACCCACTTTCCTTGTTGAACAACGACCACCAGGACCTCCATTGCAGCACTATCATGCAACTCCTACAAAGCCAACAACATAAGCACATATCACTGCAGCTTCCCTATTCCACCTGCAACATCATATGCTCTGTACTAGTACCTGATCAATGCTCACATTCATACTGTCACAGCCATCAATTTCATATCCACTTGCAGTCATGTCATTACTTATAGATCAAACCACTGTGCCAACTTCAATCACCCATAAATACACAGCTCCCACAGTTCCCATTAAATATATGGCATCAGTTCCACCAGTCTTCAGCTGCTCCACCAGTACTGCCTCCATCTTATTTTATCACTACCAACATATCCATTGGCATCTCCTCCTTTAGCTCAAAGCATCGACGACATCACCAGTTAACAGCCTCAACTCCTGCAAATCCTTCTCAGCATCAGACTTGACTCCATCTCAAAGTAGCACTTCTTTCCATCCCAAAATGCTTAGATTTTCCTTTCTGCGAAACACCCAAAAAAAACTCAACAATCAGTACAAATTACAAAACAAACATACCCTAATAATCAAAATCCAAAACATAAAAGCCAAACAAACCTTCTTATTCCTCACAATTTTCAACGGCTTAATAGTAAAAGAATAGAAACTAAATAAACAGTAAAAAGACTAGAAATCGAACACCCAATTCTTCATTACTAAAGAAATCAAATTAAACAGCACCCAGAAAATCAACAAAAACCCATAAAAACAAATCCAATAATTAAACAAAGAAGACTTCAATTGAAATTCAAAATTATAACCTCAAATGAACATTACAGATCAAAGTAGAACTCACAACACAAACTACCAAAGCATAGAGAAGTTCTCAATACAAACCTAGCTCATGTGTATCTTGATCTTACTTATATTTACATAGAAAGCTCTAGATTATCCGAGAGACTGCAGAGAACGAAATAAAGAAGAAGACGAAGTGAAGATTCTGTCGATTTAGGGATTATAATGTTTTTAGGGACCGAATTTTTTTCGTTTCTGTATGTGCCAGCCGAAAAGGGAAAAACCGGCGAAATTTCAGCCGAAATGGCCGAAATGGACTACATTGGGCAAAACTACTAAAATAACCTTCCCTCAAAAAAATAATTCAAAAAATTAAAATAAAAAAACAAAATCATATTCCCCATTAGTGTGACACAAAGAAAGACACAGAAAATAGGGAAAAGAATGAAAGAGATTTCTTATGCATTAGTGTATAAAATACAATGTTTAGGCCTCTATTTATATAGATAGAAGATTTGGTGTCCAAGATATGTAAACCCTAAACTTAGACACGAAGGTAATCTTAGTAAATAAATAATGGTTTATAACACTCCCCATGATGACCACTGTGGCTAAGTCAATACAAAGATATCATGAAAACTCAAAAGAGAAAAACTTAAAATTGTATAAGCATGTAAAGACTTAAAACAATGTTGGACATACAAATGTTTCCTCATTAAAACCTTGACAAGGAAAACCCATAGGGACAAAACCTTGACAAAGGAAAAAGAGTACAACTGGATAAGTCCAATAAATGCACCTTTGATGATGGCGCTCCCCCTGATGAGCACTTCAGTTAAATCTCATCTTGCAAATCTTTGAGTCGCGACTTCCCTATTTGATAAACGGATTTCTTGAATGCAGATGATTCTTGTTATCTCATGGAGAAATTGCTACTTGATGAAGTGTTCTTTTTTGTTAGTCTTCTAATAGTAGGTTTCTCGAGTCTCCATGCTTCTCTAAATACATTGGCGACTTGTGTCTTGGGTTGCTAAATTCTCAGAGATGATTTGCATAAATAGTTGATGTAGTTTCTTCAACGAAGTTCCAAGATATGAATACCTTACCATACGTGAACAAATATTGTATTTTTGAGAAGGAAATCCAAATTTCTAGGAGATGATTAAGTTGATTTGGTTTAATCAAAATGTGGGCATCCACTAAACAACCAAAATTGATACAACTCCCCCTTGGATGACCATCATGTTGAATTAAATTGACTCACTAAAACCTTGCCAATAAAACCCAATGGGAAAAAGTTTGGACGAAGGAAAAAGAGCACAAATATCAACATTATGAAAGAAAATTAAACGTCAACGAGATGTTGCCTCATTAAGACCTTGTTAGGAAAAACACATAGGATAAAACCTGAAAATGAAGGGAAAAGAATGCAAATTTTGACGTAAATATGATGCTTACCCAACTATATGAGTTTTACAAAAGAAAAGCATCAAAATAGTAACACTAGTTTATTTTAAAGACGAGCTTAAGCTGGCATAATTCTAACTGCAGATTTCAGAAAATAAAAATAAAATAGAACTTATGTTGCTAAAGGGTAGATTTTAGTGTTTTTATAGACTCTTCAAGAGACCTATAAAGTTGATAGCATCAACTAATCCGGATTTTTGGTTTTGTACCAAATTTCTAAAAACACTAAGGATTGTTAAACCTGATATAATCGAGTCAGGTGGCTTCCTGGATATAATTTAAATCCTACAAGGATTACAAATTAGAACATATTCTCCGAATGCAATATGAGTCATTCAAAGACTACCACTCCAAATGCATTTTTCAGGGAGAAAAGAATATTATTGAATAAATCCTAGGATTTGAGTAAAAATAAAACCCTCAAATCGTTTTTAATACGATTAATTTCTCTCAATAACGCATCATGACTATACCAACCTGCAATTTTAAGAATTCGAGCTTGCACGTTTAAGGTGTTAAGTCTTGGATCCATAAATCGCGCTATTCAAGAAATTTCAATCCAACATAATTTGAATTTTGTGCATACCAATCACATATGTCGATATTTGTCTGGAGAAGGGTTGAAGAACAACCATAATTTTTGTTATTTTAGTAGCTACCATAAATGAATATTCTACAATAATTTAGCTTACTATAAGCCGACACAATTCTCAAGTGTATGCATATATTGAAAAATTCAATCAATTACTGGTACCAGCGCCGGCGGGCATTATAATCTCCTCATATTCAAGTGAGTAGGTATTATAATTAATTTGAGGATGTGAATTTGGTATACTCAATCGGAGAACTACCTGTAGCCTCTTATAAAACGCTACTTATTTGCTAGATGTGATTGGATTTCCTCTTAAGAGGAGAAAGCTTATATAAAAGCAAAGTGAGAAACTTCACGCCATTCATATAATGGCAGCCTAAATCGATTTGATTGTGATGGGAAAAAAAATGATATAACTTTTAAGTTAATGAACACCAACATCCGGTAGTGCATCTCCCCCTGATTATATACTTCCATTCATATACGAAAACAAATATTATCCGATTAATTTGAGACATATACATATAATAATTTATGGATTTTAAGAAAACCATGTTGGACAGTAGATACTGACTTCAAAAGCCATAAAACAATGTCCAAAAAATTGTAGTTCATACAAATTAAAGATCAACCATGGATTTTATTGGTTACAGGAAAAATATGCAAATAAAATCTCCAATAATTTCATTCCCTCGTGGGCCAACGAGATAATGGTTTTTTATTGAAGTTATTGGACATTTTCTTTATCAGAAAAAAATAAATAAAAAATTAGTCAAGATTAATATAGTCACTACAAGGACTAATGATAACAAGTCGGGTGCGCACCCTTTGATCTTTAGTGTCCAATTCCAACTACAAGTGAAACAACTTCAAATTATGGAGAATAATACAAGGAAGAGAACTAAACATTGAAAATATCGCTCAGTAATGCAGCAATTCTCCGTCTCATTGATGTTTGCAATTGTGAATACATGATAACGATATCTCAAAATTCTAGGATTTACAGAGAAACCAATTTCAATTGGCTTATATGATTATTTTTAATAAAATAAAGAAATCATTGTCATTATCGACTTTGGAAGAAGAAAACATTCCATTATGTGCTCAAAAAATTCACTCCTTTGTGGCAAATTTTTTAGAAAATATGCCAATCTTTTGGAAATGATGGAGAAAATTAGCACCAATTATAAGATTTAACAAACTCGTATGACAAAATAAAAATATTGTCGTTTTAGTTATCGCATGGGAAACAAACTTTGAGGTTAGAGGATGCTTTCTTGTGAAAAAAACAAAAACCATATGTAAATCAAATGATCCTTGTCTAAAATACAAAGATACCAAATTGAATTGGTCGTAGATTTTTCTACCATGCACGTGATCAGTTACCACGAAGGTAATTAGATTGCGATAACACCGATTTTTGCTGTTTTCAGTTTTATTAGAGGAATAAAAACGGTACCATCATTTAATGGATTCGTATTTATTATTATTTTTTTCTCTATGCAAAGGATTGGAGATGAAAGGTCATCGAACTTTATTTGTAAAGTTCATCACCAAAAATAATATTATTGATAATCATGGCAAAATTTTAGAAGATATGTCAATCTATTTTTTCCAATCTTATAGAGAACAATGGAAAAAAATAAATCAAACAATACTAATTGGTTTATACGATTCGAACGACAAAATAGAAGAATATTGTCGTTTGTTTATCGATCGATATTTCTCTTCTTTTTTCTTAAGAGAAGCGAAAAACAAAATTAATGGAAACTCGAGCCTGATGAAACCACTTAATGATCTGATTATGTCCGGCGGACATCTATCCAATTATCCGTTTAGATGGTAAAAGCCAGTGCCTTGGAAATATAATAAGAAAAGATAGAAAACGAAGTATACAAACATCTGTATACATATATAAGACAAACAGTTATTAATCAAAGATGAAAACCAAAAATACAACCAAAGTGGGTCACTAACAATCTTACAGACATATGTTGCCACGGGTGTCCAAACTTAACACCACATGGTTTTGAATTTTTGATCCAGTTGTCCATCCAAAGTATATGCACCAAGACAGAAAGATGTTAGTATCAGATTTAATAAACCAAACCTATTTAAATTTGAATAATAAATGTAAAAGATAGAACAGTAGATTATTGTCTCGTGTTGGTAGGATTCGAACAGATTACTTAGCAATACCTATATAGAAGCCGATAAAACCATATCACAATTCTTTTAATAAATTTTTTTTTTTTTTTTTTTAAATTTTATTACATGAAACTAATTGGAAGCCTAACAAGCTAGGCTCCAACGACATACTACTACATTAATTGAACAGGTTGCTGTGCTAGCCTACCAGCGAGCCTCATGGGTAACCTTGCCAAGGGGAGCTGAAGCGGGAGGGTGGGCGAAATTGTGTCACAAGGGGGGAAAACTAACACTACCTTCCATGTTAATTCCTGCAATATTACGTCATTGGGGACTTGAACCTGGGACCTCCTGGAACGCATGAAACTTCGGGAAACGGGGATGACCAGCTGAGCTAGGGCCCGTTCTTAGTAATAAATTAAACAAGGAGAAAAAAAAAATCAAACCAACAGAGAATGTTAGAAAATAGATGTCGTGAATCTTCTTCGTTTTCATGGATTTTCTCCGTTCCCATAGTTCAGTTAATAGAGCAACGTGCGTGATAACATAGTGTGACACAAATAAAGAGACTGAAAATTGGGAGAAGAATGAGAGAGATTTCTTATTCATTAGTGTATAAAATACTATGTTTAAACCTCTATTTATATAGATAGAAGACTTGGTGTCCAAGATATATAAACCCTAAACTTAGACACGAAAGGAATCTTAGTAAATAAACAATGGTTTATAACACCCATTTCCATCTTCACTTCTTATTAATCTCTTTTAGGGTTAGGAATTTGAAACCTAAATATTCCCCGTTCCTTTTCAAATTCTAAATTTTACCCATTCCCTTTTAAATTCTCTTCTCCTTCTCTGTCGGCTCCTCACTTTGAAAATGATATTTTTTTTTACATTCAGAAGTGATGAAGACCATGCCAGTAGTGATGAATACCATGCCGGTAGTGATGAAGACCATGCCAGAAGTGATGAAGACATGCCGGTAGTGATGAAGACCATGCCGGTAGTGATGAAGACCATGCCGGTAGTGATGAAGACCATGCCGGTAGTGATGAAGACCATGTCGGAAATAATTGTTTTTACATCGCCGGAAGTGATGAAGACCATGCCGGAATTTATGAAGACCATGCCCGAAAATGGTGCCGGCATGCTTCGTATCTAACATTCAATACAGTAACTAAATGCCGGCATGCTCGATAGAAATCTATCAATGCCGTTAGTCAAGTAAAAAAAAAAAAAAATCCGGATACGCAGTACCGGCATGCTCGAGAATTAATTAACTGTGCAGGCACTGGACTGATTAAAATCAGAAAAAAATTCAAACAGAATAGGTTTTGAATTTCAAAACCAGAAAAAACAGAATAGGTCAAACACAGCCGGGTGGGGCTACGCCCCCGTGCCCCCACCGGACCCGCTGCAAAATATCTATGAAAATTTCCAACAAATGCCGGCATGGATGAACGATCGATAACAACGCCGGCACACTGTGTTGGTGTGTCGGCATTGATATAACTATGAATACCATGCCCGCTTGAATTTCAAAATGGGGGATAAGCTAGGTGACGGCATGGACGTGGTATGAATACCATGTCGGTATTGCTGCTTCCGGCATTGTATTTATACGACGTCCATGCCGGCACCGAGCTTTTTCAGTTTCAAAAATGGTGGATTTAAAGAAAAAAATTCAAGTTTTCAACCTCCTAGCAGCAATTCTTTCTTCACAATCATACTCAATTTTCACCAAAAAAAAGTCCCTCTCAAGTTTTTTCCCTCCTTCTACTCTCGCGTCACTCACTCAAATACAAATAGAAATACACACTAATCATTTATCAAATAATCTAAATATAATTAATCACTAAACCTGATTAATAAGGGATGACACTGATTTGATATTTGGATCCGTGTTTGTCTTTTTCTTCTATCCCGAATTAATTTTAGTATCCCAATCGCGCATTCTTTAATTACTTACCGGACCCAAAGGAAAAACATCCGGTTCCAGTTTATATGTACGTTACACGTACACTAGTTTTCATATTTTCTTAAAATATTCATTGCATTTGGCAATCCAAGGTTCAGATGAAGAATCCAATACAGTAGTACAGGCTTTGACACAATCGCTTTTTAACTTCTCAGTCTTGGTTGGCCGAACAAATAATATTTTTGTATACAAAGACTAAAAAAAATACCACATATTGCCAATAAAGTCTCATTTGCTCGTTCCTTCTTATCCTTTTTACCAACCCCTAAAAGTACAATTTTCTTAATCAGACATGCAAAATTCTCCACTCTTCAGCTTCTCTTATTTTACTGGTATTATGTATTTATGGGGTGTGATCTTTAATTGGCTTGCTTTTAACTGCATTATCAAAAAAAAGATATTGGAAAGAACTAGAATTGAAGTGGTAGATGTATTGATCTTTTCTGTCAAATAAATCTAAGGAACTAACCTCATTAACTAATGAATCAGACTGATAGATGCTTAGTTAGGTGAACTTTACAAATCAATCTCGAGGACCGCATAATGGTTTGGGCATAAGGATCACATCCTCATTATTTGAATCACGTATAGATACAAGCTACTTCTCCGTCTTGGTTGGTAGCACAAATATTTCGTTTACAAAGAATAAAGAAAACTAACTAAAGTCTTATGCGGGTTTCGTTTCTTCTTATCAGCTATTCTCCACTCTTGAGCTTCTCCTATTTTACTCATGTATATTTATGGGGTGTGATATTTACTTGGTTTACTTTCAACAGCATTATCTAAAAAAGACATTTGAATAAACTCAGAGTTTAATAGGTAGATGTATTGATCTTTTCAACCTAATAAACTGGAACTCAATTGGTAGACGACGTATAATGATCTTTTCAACCTAATAAATTTTAGGGACTGATTGATGTTTACCTATGAACAGAACTCTAAGTCATAATGAAATCACTTATAAATTCAAACTACTCTTCCAATACTAATCCAGCCTCAGCTTACACTGAGTTCTCTCCTCCAACTGAGAATGATGCAGACTACCTTTTTTCTCCAAGATGTTTAGTTCATGAATCCTACCTGTGAGCTCATTTTTATCCCTAGAAATATGACCAAACTCCTTAATTTTCCAATGCTTAATAAGATGTTTCAAATTGTTAGAATTTTGGGTGATTAAACTTAGATGATTTTGATGAATTTTGATAATGAAGGAGTGGGAACTTTTGGTTTTTCTCACTCTCTCTCTATTTTGATTAATTGAAGAGATAATACTAATTCTCTTCTTTTGTTTTTATAACTTATGGATGTCCTGCACCCACATGTGTAGTCTACACACACACAACTTAAATATAAAGTTGACACTCCAATTACACTCTTAACATAACTCACATTACTCAACAATCTCCTCCTTAATGTGATGTTCTTCTACTCCTAGTAGTTCACGGAAATGTTGAAATTTTCCTTTGGGAAGTGCCTTGGTGAATATGTCCGCCAATTGGTCTTCCGTCTTGCAATATTTAAGTTCTATCTCACCATCTTCAACCGCTTCTCGAATGAAATGGTACTTGAGTTTGATGTGCCTTGCTCTACAATGCTCAACCGAATTTTTGGACATAGAAATTGCCGATTTGTTGTCACAAAAGATTTCGGTGCTTTCTTCTTGCTTCTCTTGAATGTCTTCCATAATTCTTCTTAGCCATACAACATGAGATGTATCTATTGATATTGAAATGTACTCCGCTTCCGCTGTGGATTGAGCTACGGTTTTGTAAGGATCCTCAAGCTCGTCAACGCTATTTGACTGGTCCAACGATAATCAAGAGACGAATTAGTCGATAATAACTCGATTAGTGTAACTCGAACGTTAATTAATAGTAATTAATCTAACAACGATTTAGATACGAAACCGTTACCACTCGATAGATCTCGAAAAGTAATGCGAGATTAACTACTTGAACGTGTCATTCGGATACCGGACAAAGAAGTTATCATCAGTTGAGTATGAAGGGCAGATTAGTCATTTTGTAGACAAACCGTTCTGCCTCCCCTTATCAAATCTCGTGAGTACCTTAGTGTTTTCTTGGTCTTATCTTTAGGAACCGATCAAGAGAAGAATCATTTTTATTTCCCTTATTCTCTTTCTTCTTCTTCTCTTCCATTTCCTTCTTCACTGTTCTTCTTCTGTTCGAGTTTTGATTGTTGAAATGGAGTTTTGAGATCAAGGGAAGATGATGGAGAACAATTAATGAAGGATAATGATGGTGTTGGTTAGAATAGATAATTCAGAGTCAATGGAAAGGTGAATCAGAGAATTGAAATTAGGGTTCAGAGATTTAGGTTTGGTTTTAATTGGATTTGATTAATAAGTGAGTTATTAACAGTTATGAGGCAAAGGGCTTGATGTTTAATTGAAGTTTCAGAGTCGCTCTGGTGATTGAATCCAAAGTTAGGGTTTGTAAGAAATTCAGAGAAGATTTATAAGATGAAGCTGATGTTTAAGAAAGGTGATTTGAAGATGGGTATTGCGTTAATTTAACAGTTGAGGTGTTGAGTTGATAAATCAGTAAATTAGGATTTTTATTGTTCTTTCCCAAATCGTAAAATTAGGGTTTGTAGATCGAATTTTATATTCGTATGGAAATTGATAAACGAACTGAGTTGTTAGAGGATGAAGAGTAAATGGGTTGTTGTGTAATTGAAGTTCTAGAGTTGATTTGGCAAAGAATTGGATTTAGGGTTCATGGATTGAGCTGCAGTTGGAAAAGAGGAGTTTGAAGTCGAATGTTTGAGGTAATTGATCTTTTTGGTTAACTTTAAAAAGTTGTTCTTATTGGTTGTTGAATGTGTGAGTTATAATTGAAATTAGGATGTAATTGAATATGGAACAGAACTGTTTGGGTGGTTAGGTTTGTGATAAAGATAAAATGTTTGATTTGGAAGTTGAATTACAGCTGAGATTAGAACGCACGGAGTTTTGATTTAATGATTGTTTAGCTGTTGATGTTGTTTTGAAATGTATGTGAAATTATTGAACTAATAGGGAGGTGATGGTTCTGAAACAAGTTTGTGAATTGAGATGAGGATGGAATTGAGTCTAGTGGTTCATGTGAGAATTAATGTATGGGAATTGGAACTCGGAATGCTATGGTTTGGTAATGATAATGATGTTGATGCTGCTGTGGTGTTGTAGAATGCAGAGTTGTTGGTTTGATAAGTGCAGTTTCAAGAAGAAGGATCTGGGAGTTATTATTATGGTTTTGATGATTGTGTTGGTGGCCTTGTAATAAGTAATAGAACTGTAGTAAAGCTCAGATGTATGGAATATGAGATGTATGTAACTAGAATTATAACTAGTGATTGTTTGATGTAAGGAAATTGATTTGCATAGGTAGGTGATTGTACTGGAGTTAAAGTTGTGGGGTTGTGTTGCTGCTGGGTTGTAGAGGTATGAATCAGTTATGAGATGATTGGGTAATGGAATTGCAGGTTATGAGATTTGAGTTATGTGGTTGGATGTTGAACAAATTAGGTTGGATTATGAGTTAAATGGATTTCCAATGCAGTTGACTGTGTTCCAATTGAGACGTGTTATCTCAGGTTGAATGGATGGGGTTATATTTATGAAGAATAAATGAATGTTGCACTGTTAGGCTTTGATATTGGTAACATGGGGTTAGAATATGAGTAGTTGTACTGTTGAAATGGAAGTATAGCGTGAAAGCCTGCTATTGCAAATCAAGGTAAGCTTAGCTTACATCTGTAATTGATGTTATTGTTTTCTCTAAATGAATGTATTATTATTAAATTTGAACTGAGATGCAGGTTAGAGTTATATTATTGAGTTAGTGATGTTATAGTTATGTTTTGGGCTTGTGTTATGGCCTAGCTTTACCCTTAGTCATCCCAGTCAGCTGACTCAGTTAATCTGATCGAGTCAAAAGTAAACTGACTTAATGAATCAGTCTTGTGGACCGAGTTGACCTGCATCGATTCATGTTTGACTCGATTGATCGAGTTAACTCGTTAACCTTTGACCCTGGACTTGATCGAGTTGGACCGTTGACTTAGCTGACCTAGACATTGACTCTGTTGATGACGTTTACTGTTAGTTGACTCTTGACCGTTAGTTGACTCAGTTGGACTGGGCCTTAGATTAAGGGGCCAGTTTAGAGGACTTGGGCTTAGACCTAGTATTCATATTTTGAATGGTTGGAGCCTTATGGTACGAATTGACCTTTGGATTCTTCTACAATATTGTAGATATTCACAAGACTTAGCTAATGGACTATAGATACAACCTAATTGAATTGGTAAACCTTTACATATGCCAGAGATGGATAATTAAGATGTGTAGAACGACAAATGGGATTGCAACCATTAGTTACACTTATATGATTCTTGTGTGAGCCATTTTGGCTAAATTATTAGAGTTCTTGTGTGATTAACAGTTAGTCTTTATTAACAACGACCGATTCAAAGGATGAACCAGTGGATCGTGGATCGCGAGGTAGGCGTGGCTTGTCATCAAAAAGGTGTGGGAATGCATTTAACTCTTTGTATTCATTATTGTTGCTTTTATAAAAGTTTATGCTTAAAAAACTCATGCATTGTCTGTTTCTGCATTCCATGTTTTGTTTAAAATGCATTATGATAATCCTGTTATTTCTGTGAATCTTTCCACGATGTGGAAAGGACTTGTATTGTTTTGTTGTCAATATAAATCGTTATGGGGAATGCGAATTTCCACTTGTGGTATATAGGATACTCTCCTTCACATTTATACCTACTTTAATTCAGCTTTTATTGTTTAGAGTATTGGCCACCATGGTATTGGTGGCATCCATATCTAAATAGGTGTGAATTGCCGGGTAGGGATTTACAACCATATTATACATTGTTTGAAGAAGGAGATTGTCCATATACATGTATGATTATTTCAGTGACTTAGTCACTGTTTAATATTTTCGGAAAAACATTATTGTTTTCCAAATCTTGCATATGATTACTTAGAAGGTTAAATGTTAATTATTCCCACTTCAGTTTCTGTGACAGATCAGGGTTGCACAGAGAAAGCTTCAAGGGTTGACTTCGCTAGTTGATTAACTTCTGTTATATTTATTATGTTGTATATTTTATTTAAAAACCAATTGACTATTATATATGTATCATTTGAGAGAAGATCTTGTATATATGTTTCTGAGCGGGGTTAGCTTTGGATTAAGTTTTTGTAGAAGAATTCTTAATTGAAAGTTTAAGTGTTTAATTTGGATTCTTAGTGCCTTTGTTTTTAGTTAATTTCTTGAATTAGTCAGCTGCTAGCTTAGGGGGCGCTATAGGTTTCTTACTTCTTCGATGCCCATGTAAAGATACCCGAACCAAGAGAAAAAGCATACCCCGATGTACTCTTCATGTCATCAATACATCCTCCCAAGTCGCTATCACAATAGCCAACTATTTTGACATCCAAATTTCTAGAATACATGATTCCAAAATTCATTGCTCCTTGTATGTACCTCAATAACCTCTTTGCCGCGCCAAGATGTATATGACTAGGTGAACTCATGAACCTAGAAAGCATACTTGAAGAAAACATTATGTCGGGTCTTGTATGTGTAAGATACAACAAGTTTCCAATAAGACCTCTATAGTAAGTCTCATCAATCTTTCTTCCTCCATCATCTTTCTTGAGTTTCTCATTCACTACAAGTGGTGTTGATGTGGGGTTACAACCAAGCATACCAAATTTCTTCAACACCTTTTCGGCATACTTGCTTTGAGAAATGAACACTCCATCTTCACTTTGGTGAACTTCAATACCAAGGAAGTACTTGAGCAAACCCATGTCACTCATCTCATATTTCATCATCATTTCTCTCTTGAATTGTTCAATCATATGAACATCATTACCCGTAAAGATAAGATCATCAACATACAAGGAAACGATGAGAATAGACGTACCTTTTGTTTTCACATATAGTGTAGGCTCACTCTTGATTTTTTTGAAGTTTTGCCTTTTGAAGTATCCATCTATCTCACTATACCAAAAGTTTTGCCTTTTGGTGCTTGCTTGAGGCCATACAAAGCTTTCTTCAACTTGTAAACTTTGTCTTCTTCTCCTTCCACCACAAAACCTTGTGGTTGTTCTACATAGACCTCTTCATGGAGTTCTCCATTAAAAAATTCTGATTTGACATCAAGTTGAAAAAGTAACCAACCTCTTTGGGAAGCCATAGCAATCACGTCTCTAATGGTGTCAAGACGAGCAACCGGTGCAAAAGTCTCATTGTAGTCGATGCCGGGTTGTTGTGAATATCCCTTTGACACCAACCTTGCTTTGTTCCTTTGAACTAATCCATCCGCATTGTACTTCACCTTGTAGATCCATTTCATACCAATAACTTCTTTGTCACTTGGCCTTGCTACTTTCTCCCATGTATTGTTCTCGTCGATGACAAAAACTTCTTCTTCCATAGCTTTTATCCAAACCGGTTCTTTTGATGCTTCTTCAAAAATTTCCGGTTCCACCATACAAAATTTACATCTTTCATACACTTCACTCAACCTTTGCATCTTCTTTGGTCATGGTGGTGGTGATGTTGATGCACTAGTACTTGGAGACATACTTGGAGATGCTCCTTGTCTTGTACTTGGAGGTGTTTGAGGTAGTTCTTCCTCATTTTCTTCACCTTCTTCAACTTCATTTGTTGCTGGATTTTCTTCCTCTTCATCAACAATAATGTTTCTCTTCTCAATTTTACCTTCTTCTCAATTCCATGAAGTTCCTTCATCAAACAAGACATCACGACTTCTAATCATTGTGTTGTTCTTCAAGCTAAACAACCTATAACCTTTTGATTGGAGGTTATAGCCGAGAAATACACATTTCTCACTTGATTCATCAAGCTTTGTTCTCTTCAACTTTGGAATTTGAGAATAACACACACTACCAAAAACTTTGAGATGTCTTACCGATGGATTTCTCCCACACCATGCTTCGAAAGGAGTTTTATCCCATACGGCTTTTGTTGGACACCTATTCATCAAGTAGACGGCGGTGTTGATGGCTTCGGCCCAGAACACTTTAGGCATACCCTTCTCATGAAGCATGGACTTCGCCATCTCCATAACGGTTTGATTCTTTCTCTCAGAAACACCATTTTGTTGAGGAGTATAACCCACGGTTAGTTGCCTTTCCAAGCCTTCATCTTCACAAAATTTATCAAACTCTTTGTTGTTGTACTCTTTGCCTCTATCACTTCTCAAAACTTTGATGTAGTGACCACTTTTCTTTTCAACAAGGCTGTTGAACTTCTTGAAGATGCTAAAAACTTCGGATTTTTGTCTCATGAAGTAAACCCAAGTCATACGACTAAAATTATCAATAAATAAGATAAAGTATATATTACCTCCATGAGTTGGTGTCCTCATTGGTCCACACACATCGGTATGTACCAAACCAAGAAGTTCATTTGCTCTCCATGCTACACCTTTTGGGAATGGTTGGCGATGTTGTTTCCCAAGTGCACACCCTTCACATACTCCATCCTTGTGGTTGATATGTTGTGGAAGTCCTTGCACCATGTTCTTGTTGGAAAGTACCTTGAGACTATTGAAATTCAAATGCCCAAGTCTTTTATGCCATAACCATGTTTCATCAATGGTTTCCATCCTCAATGCAACATTCTTCTCTTTTTCAAAGATAATTGGAAAGCTTCTATTTTTCTCCATCTTGATACTCTTCATGACTTGTCTCTTTTTGTTGTTCTTCTTGTCATAAATTGTGCAATATCCATCTTCAAAATGGACAGCATAACCAAGCTCCACAAGTTGCCCAACACTAAGCAAATTTTGTGCCAAATCCGGAACATATAACACATCTCTAATGTATTTTGCTCCATTGATAGTTTGCACGCAAATTGTACCTCTTCCGTTAGCTTGAACCATGTTTCCATCACCCATCTTCACTAGAGAGTTTATGGATGTATCCATGTCAACAAACAAGCTCTTCACACCGGACATATGAGTTGTACAACCACTATCTACAAACCACACTTGACTTTTGGAAGTCTCCATAGCACTTTGACAAGCATAAAACAAATTTTGTTTTTCTCCTTTCTCTTCGGCTCTACCGGTTTGTTCTTCACCTTTGTACCTACAATCCTTCTCCAAATGTCCATACTTCTTGCAATGAAGACATTGGTGTTTTCCTTTGTTCCAACAATTCTTCTCCAAATGACCATTTTTGTTGCAAAAATTGCACCTTGGTACTTGAGAAGTATCACTCTTTGTGTAGTTGTTGGAGTTAGCTCCTCCTTTCTTCCATTTTCCCTTTCCTTTGAAGTTTGATGTTGATTCACCCTTGTACTCATTTTTATATGTTGCTGAATTTTTTGAGTTCAAGCTCAATTTTGATTGAAATGCACTTTCAATTGATTTTTCGGAATGCCTTGACACCCTTAGTTCATACACCTTCAAAGAAGCCCATAATTCTTGTGACTTCAATGTAGCAAAATCCTTTGTCTCCTCCAAAATTGCCACAATGGGTTCAAATTTAATTGGCAAACAATTCAATATCTTCTCACAAATTATTCTTTCTTCCATCTTCTCTCCACACATCAACATATTATTAACAATTTCAACAACTCTTGAAGAAAACTCATTCAAACATTCATTCCCATTCATTTTTAGATTTTCAAAATCTCTTCTATATGATTGTAATTTTAATTCTCTTACCTTCTTATCACCTCCATACTCCTTTTGAAGAATATCCCAAGCTTCTTTAGCTTTAGGAAAATGAATTACTCTTGGTAGAATAGTGTCTCCAACTCCTTGTTGAATGTACATGGATGCTTTAGCATTATTCTTCCTACTCTCCTTAAGTAAATCCTTTTTTTCTTTTTCTAGAGTTGATGTATCTTCAATTTCATCATACCCATCTTGAACAATCTCCCACACATCTTGAGACATGAACAAGGTCTTCATTTTGATGGCCCAAAAATCATAATTTTCTCCATGAAAAAGTGGTATTGAAGGTTGTTGAATATAAAGACTTGAGTTGCTAGAACTTTCCATTGATTGGGTTGATGATTGATTGAAGAAATTGGGTTTTTTCTTTTCTAGATCTAGATTTTGAAAACTTTAAATGTTGCTGATTTTTTTTTATTTAATGGGTAGAAATGGATTTTTTTACTCACCAAGATTTAAGCTCTAGATACCAATTGTTAGAATTTTTGGTGATTAAACTTAGATGATTTTGATGAATTTTGATAATGAAGGAGTGGGAACTTTTGGTTCTTCTCACTCTCTCTCTATTTTGATTAATTGAAGAGATAAAGCTAATTCTCTTCTTTTGTTTTTATAACTTATGGATGTCCTGCACCCACATGTGTAGTCTACACACACACAACTTAAATATAAATTTGACACTCCAATTACACTCTTAACATAACTCACATTACTCAACACAAATTCTGAAGCTTGAGGAAAAAACGTGTACTAGCACTGCCCGAATACTCCATTACCTCCCACCACTGCTTTACATTCTGAACAAAATCCTTATGCTCTAGCCAAAGTCTATCTACCTTGAAGTATGGTTTAGAATGTGTTACCGGCTCTGAAATGACCAACAAAGGATTATGGTCTAAAATTATTCGAGTCAAAACAATTTGTAAAGAATTTGGAAAAGCTTCCTCAGACTCATGACTTTGATTTGATTGCCATTTTTTTTTTTTATGTGCATGATTTAATTCCGAATAAATTGGTTACTAGACAATCAAAAATTCAGAGAAAATTAAACACATCATTGCTGATTTGCATGTGGATAATCACACTATGGATTGAAGCACAGTATACTGAGTACAATGCACCATCAATTATAGCACTCTCCTTTTCCTTTTTCTCTTTTGTGGTTGTTGAAATTCAAATTTTCAGAGCATTTGGGTCTGTCATGCATTATGGTTCATAGACCAATGAAACTTTTGTCATACTATTTTACCTTTTCCACCTTTGTATTACTGTACATGAAAACGTTGTTAGGATACTTATGATCAAATTTGCAAGTGTTGTCATACTTATGTAAGTTCTTGTCATGAAGCTGATTTTTCTAAAAAAAAAAAAGTTAATTTGTGTTACCTCCCCCGTAAAGATTGGTAATTTGCATTACCTGATCCCCTACAGAAATAAAATTAGCAAAACCTCCTCTCATCAATAATTTTTTTTATTCCAAGTTAGCCGACTCAGCATTAACTTACCTGTGGTTTTTATTTATTTTTGGGTAATTTGCGTTACCTCTCCTGTAATTATTGGTAATTTGCATTACCTCTCCTGTAAAGATTAGTAATTTGCATTACCTCCCCTGTAGAAAACCCACGTGTAAGTTAATGCTGAGTCAGCTACCTTGGAATATACGAAATTATTGATGAGATGATGTTTTGGTGATTTTATTTTTGTAGGGAGGTAATGTAAATTCCCAATCTTTACAAGGAGGTAATGCAAATTGCCCCTTTAAATAAAAAATAAAACAATTTAGGGGAGGTATATATTATTATGCATTTAAATAAATAAAAAAATGTTGTCTCAATAATTTTTAGGATTCTCCTATTTTTTTACTCATCGTACTAATGGTATTTCTATACTATTTGGACTTGTTATCTCGTATCAAATATATTTTGTAAAGAGACAATTTATTTAGGCAAATCAGAATAAGGACGATATTGATTGCGATGATATCAATAAGGACGTATTACTTCTTTTTTTATGGAAGCATCTTACATCAATGATGAAAATACCAAGAAACAAAATATCAACTAACAAGATGGTTTGAAACCATTAGAAAGATGTCAATTTATCCAATGGATTGTAAGCTTTTAAGGTAAAAGTTTCTATTTTTGTTTCTCAAGTATGTAATTTTTGTAAAGGTTGGTTTCTCCGGTTTCAGATATAATTGATCGGTATAAGCAAAACTAAGTACAAATGAAATTCTAAAGTGATACCTCTTCCTTTCAATACAAAAAAAAACAACAACTTTATGTCTATGATTATATGAAAAGTATGCAGTTCAGGTTCTAAATGTTGTAAAAAATAATTTCAAAAACAAAAACAAGAAGGCAAATATATGAGTACTAATGCATGCATAGCGATTGAATTCTGCATTTGTCAGATTCATTGACCTTCACAAACACAATTAATGATAGTAAGATTTTATAATTATTGAAGGAATCTAAGATTCTAAATTCAATAAATTTCAAATATACACACATAAAAATCATATATTTTGTACCTGTTTTGCTTTTGTTTTGAATGCGAAAAATCTAGTAAAATCTTTATTTTAATGTTATCTCATATAAATCTATCTTCACCTCCACCCATGTCACATATTTTTTGTATTTATTAGTATTGATGGTTTTTGAAAAGAATACTCAAACTAATCATTTCTAAATTTATCGACTCAGTCAGTTGGCCTCTCATTCTAGCAATACTCATTTTCAAAATTTTAACTCCAAGAGAATTAGTTGATGGAAGGACGATTTCCAATGTCGTGAACCAAGCAATAATCAAAACTATTAAGGTGAACCGTTGTTTACATATATTTATAAGATAATCTCATGCTTTCAACATATATTAACATATTTATGGTGTAGGTTGACAAAGATGAGATTATCGATTGTTATGATATCTACAAGCAACCATCTCTTAACCTTCCTTCTCTTCGCAATCATACAATACAGGTTTAATACATAAATAAGTTCTTCTTATTGTATAGATACAATAATATGCTTTTATTTAGAAGATAATGGCTTTCTTGTGATTGATATATGTAAAACAGGTAAATCCAAGTATGTACCCGAAGAACATAAAATCATATAATCTCGGGACTCTTCAACTAGCACAAGCCTGGCATAAATATGGAACATGTCCACAGGGAACTATCCCTATACGAAGGGATATGGGAAAACCTAATCGTTCAATACTTTCGCATAAACATCACCGTCCAAAATACTCTCTTACTAAGACACCTAATACGTTGCAGCCAAATGTAAATCTTGCTGGCCATGAGGTATATTTATACGACATTATTTTTCTTACAATTTTTTTTTGGAATTTGTGTCTTTAGTATATGTTATAATAACTTTGAAAATTGTGTGTTTATATATACTTAAATACTCCTACAGTACGCGGTAATTAGGGTCCGCGGAAATTTTTTCGGAGCAAACGCAAAAATAAATCTTTGGAATCCTGTTGTGGAAAAACAATATGAGATGAGTTTATCTCAAATATGGGTTGCAGCCGGTGATAATGATGACCTCAATACCATTGAAGTTGGATGGCAAGTAAGTTATCAATCTAAAATTAAGTTTTTGAAATTGATACTTGAATGTATTATGATTTTTATTTTTAATTAGGTATACAAACCCAGATACGGTGATTCCCAGACCAGGTTCTTCGTAATTTGGACCGTAAGTGTGGTATTAATGTGTGAATAACCATTTATATTTTCACTTTTCGATATTAGATCATAATCAATATGTATATATATATTATACTTACTACACTAGGAGGAATTTTAATTATGATTTATTACCTCTCTCTTGGGAATAAAAATAGGAACTTATTGTACCAAAGTATAGCATTAAAGGCAATCTATTTAAGTATCATTTGTTCTTTTGCTAGACCGATGACTACAAACACGGTTGCACCAACCTCGAATGTCCTGGTTTTATGCACACATCTTCAGATATCGCCTTTGGTTGCAATTTTACGGAAATGTCAACTTTCAATGGCGACCAGAAAGACTCCACCTTCGGCGTACATAAGGTAAGAAAGTAAAATTATTCATGTTGTTTTGCCAGCTTTGTTCAAAATATTGACATTGAGTAAATTTGTAGGACCAAAATAGTGGAAATTGGTGGATAAGTGTACAAGGTATTCCCGTGGGATATTATCCAAGTTCCCTATTTACCCAATTATCAATGAATGCAGTAGATATAGAATTTGGTGGAGAAATCTACGGTGAGAGATCTAAAGGACGACATACTTCGACTCAAATGGGTAGTGGTCATTTTCCTTCCGAAGGAGGTTTTGGAATATCAGGTTTTTTTAATCATGTTCAAGTAATTGATGAAAATAACGAAGCTAAAGACCCCGAAAATGTTGAGACATACGTATCGAGTCCGAATTGTTATGATTTGAAAATTGATAAAAAACACATAAATGGCTATGGATTCTACTATGGAGGTCCGGGTTACAATGATAACTGTCAACACTAAAAACATGGTGCATGCCACATACCCAAGAAGTTACTAGCAGTTAGTAGTGATGAACCCTACACAAAGCATTTCCCATATTTTAGGATTATTGTAACAATGGTTAGTAAGAGATCAAATGGCGTATGTTGAGAGAGTATTAATTCATTGAGGTAATGTTGAGCGAGTATTTAGGCTGAAAGGATACTCATCTTTATTAACGATTAATCAATCAACCAATTTCTCTTATCTCTACCCTATTCTACTGGACCAGTAAATATGATTGTGATTGATCGACGTGTTAATAGCCGATTAGAGTTTCAGAATTTATTATGATAGTCTGGCTTAAACAATCAGATTGAGATCAAAATTTAGACCACCTTCCTGTTTTCGTTTTTTACCCCTAAGTCTGACAACTTGTTAGCATTAGAGTCCATAAAGGAATAAATTTATATACGAACCAAAGGTCTGAACTTAGCTAAATTTTTGTCAAAATTACCTCTATATGAAAATGGGATAATTTGGTATGTTCTCAATGTTATTCCGATAATAAAGGCTTTACTAACTTGGATAAGGGGTGTCCTGGTTGTTAGTACATTACCAAGTCACCCTTTCCCAAGTGGTTAGAGAAAATATAATCCAGATCTGATTCTAAAATATAGCCAGTTTCTAAATACTTACACGTTTCCTTAATCGGGACGGTTTGTTGATTATAAATACATGTTCTCTTCTTGGTTCTTACGGCTGAGCAGAAACACATAGTAGGTCATCCATGGATTACCATAATACAAAGAGAAGATACGCAGATAGAGAAGCAGAAGACGAGAATCGATATAAAAAAAGTAGTATATCAGAGATCAAACAACTAGAGAAGCAGAAATATGATGAACAGTACTCGAAAGATCTCGCTGCTATCAAAGAACAATACATGGGTACTACAAAACAGAAAAAGAGAGTTATGAAACCTAGCGACAAATTTCGGTTCTCTTTTGATTGGGAAATCTCTGAAGATACTTCAAGAGATATGAACGTCTTATATCAGAACCCACACGAAGCTCAGCTTCTATTTGGCAGAGGTTTTCGAGCTGGTATAGATCGCAGAGAACAGAAGAAGAAAATAGCAGATGATCTTTACGATATGAAGATGGATCGCCACTGGTCTGACAAGAAAGTAGAAGATATGACTGAACGAGATTGGAGAATTTTCAAAGAGGATTACAGTATTTCCTACAAAGGTTCAAAAATACCAAAGCCTATGCGGAATTGGCATGAGAGCAATCTGATCAGTACTGAATTGTTGAGAGCTGTGGAGAAACTAGGGTATAAGACTCCTTCGCCCATTCAAATGGCTACAATTCCATTAGGTCTGCAGCAACGAGATGTAATTGGCATTGCTGAGACCGGCTCAGGGAAGACTGCTGCTTTTGTGCTTCCTATGCTGGAATATATATCTAGACTTCCCAGCATCACAGAGGAGGATGCAAATCTAGGGCCTTATGCTGTTGTGATGGCGCCTTCAAGGGAACTTGCACAACAGATTGAAGCTGAAACCGTGAAATTAGCTCGTTACACCGGTATCAGAGTTGTTTCTGTAGTGGGTGGGCATTCTTATGAGGAACAAACATCTAAGATCAGTAAAGGTTGTGAAATCGTAATTGCAACACCTGGACGTTTGGTCGATTGTTTGGAGAAACGTCTTGCTGTTTTGAGTCGGTGTAATTATGTTATTCTTGATGAGGCTGATCGTATGATCGATATGGGTTTGATATCAGACGTCATGAAAATTTTAGATAAGATGCCTTCGAGTAATTTGAAGCCAGAAAACGAAGATGAAGAACTTGATGCAAAACGTATTTACAGGACAACTTACATGTTTAGTGCTACAATGCAACCTGCGGTGGAGCGATTGGCTAGGAAATATTTGAGGAATCCAGTGGTTGTCAATATTGGGACTGCTAAGAAACTTATCACGCAGAATGTCATCATGATTAAGGACTCAGAAAAATTTACAAGGCTACAGATGTTGCTCGATGAGCTAAATGAAAAGACAGCAATTGTCTTTACAAATACAAAACAATCATCCAATTCTGTTTACAAGAATCTGGATAACAAGGGTTATCGCGTGACAGTTCTTCATGGGGGGATGTCACAGGAACAACGTGAAATTAGTCTCGAGGGGTTTAGGAAGAAAACATTCAATGTTCTTGTGACGACAGATGTAGTAGGGCGTGGAATTGATATAAAAGATGTTGCCCATGTCATAAACTATGACATGCCAGCAAGTATTGAGAAGTACACTCATCGAATTGGGAGAACTGGTCGGGCAGGGAATAAAGGTGTGGCCACGACATTTTTGACTTTGCATGATACAGATGTCTTCAATGATTTTAGAAATCTTCTTATTCAGAGCAACAGCCGTGTACCTCCTGAGCTGGCAAGGCATGAAGCAGAAAAGTTCAAGCCGTGACCTGCTAGAAGAAATGACTACTATTAGAAACCAATGCCAAAAATTTCTTCGTTTTTCTTCTTCTTTGTATGGAAAGACGTGTATCTAGAAATAATATTCTTGACAATGTAAAAAAACCCATTTATTCATTCAGATATTAAAAACATTTATTCAGTCAGAGATTAAATTGTATTTGTATTTGTTAGGGAACTTCTTAATAACTTGTTCTAGTTCCTGTCTGTCTTTCCCCAAAACTTGGGAAGATAACTAAATTGTAGTAAACATCCCTGATTGTTGCTACCATCCACCCAGATCAGAGCCAGGTAACAAAGATGTCACTACCAGGAAAAAGCCTATGGATTAAGAACTCAGGGGCACTCCATAAGATCCCAGTTTTTCTGCAACTCTACACCAGCTAAATGGGTTTCAGTACAGCTACTGAAGTAAAAATTCACCAGGCTACAGAAGTTGCTGGTAAACCACCGCCTCACACCCACCCCCATCCCCCTCGAACACAGTTTACAACTTTCATCGTACTGTGCTCTCCAAAGAGCAACTCATCTCAAAATCTCAAAAGGTGCTGAGTTGGAATCCCATGAGCTAAATGAGAAGAAAGCTACTGTGTTTACAAATTCAAAAAAATTGCCCGATTTTCTTTCCAAGAATTTGGATAAGAACGGCTATCATGTGACAGTTCTTCATGGAGGGAAGTCGCAGGAGCAACGGGAAATTAGTCTCCAGGGGTTTAGGAACAAAAGATTCAATGTTCTTGTAGCAACGGATGTGGCAGCACTTGGAATTGATATACCTGATGTTACCCATTTTAAAAACTAAGACATGCCCAGAAATATTGAAAAGTACACTCATCTATTTGGGAGAATAGGTCCTGCTGGGAAGACAGGTTTGGCCACAACATTTTTGACTTTGCATGACACAGATGTCTTCAATGATCTCTGTGTGCCTCCTGAACTGACAAGGCATGAACCTGCAAAGTTCAAGCAGCGATCACTTAGCAACACATCCAGTTAGTGAAAACACATAATTCCAGCACAAACATTGATAAATAAGATTTGATGATGAGTACCAGTAAAGTTGGACTACTGAATTTCTTAGTCCAACTACATAAAATGTTTCAAATAACATCGGTTATCGAGTCCTAGAGAGCTCAATGCTTTAAATTGAATTTCAACTAATTATCTTCGATCACACTGACAAGTGTAATACAATACGTATGCCATGTTTGATAAATCTAAGTTTTCCTTTAGAGATGGCATATGGTTAATAATTTGATTACTGAATAATGTGCTCCAAGTTTGACATTGAAATTTGAAGCCAGTCATAGCATGTTTTGAATTACTAGGACACGTTTAAACCAAATAACAAAAATGTAAACCAATTCACATCAAGTTTAACAGCTTAAAAATGCAAATGAGCATAATTTTTGAAAGAATAGAAGCATACCTCTAAGGTGGCACACTTCTATTTTCTTTGCTCGGCAAAGAAGAAATATATTAAGAAGGCCCTGGACCAGGCCCTTGGACAACTTCCCTGTGCCATCTTGGGTGCTCTTGTGTGAGATCAAGAACATGAAGCTCCTCAACCAATAAACCAGCTGTACCAATTCTACTCTGTATAATTACAATAGCACCCACAACAATATGTGCTACTCTCCTTTGTAAAGCATAAAGATTGGTCTGGACTTCCAGAGCTCACTAGAGTGAGCAGAGGTGCTTTAATACGTCCATAGATCATTTTGATGTGTTGCTTCCAAGCTCCAAATCTCTGGAAGCTTCTCCATCCCTGGAAGCTTCTTCAGAGTTACTTGCTTCCAAGCTCCAAATCTCTTGTCAAGCAGATAAACTATCTGCAACTACCAGCACAGCGATACTATGCTCATGTGTTAACTTCTATAAGAGATATCCAGCATAGATCATCTTGATGTGTTGTACTATACAACTCTTCCAGTGAAGAGAGACCATTAAATGAGAAACCATCCCCAAGTGCTGCATGTTGATATTTAGGAGAAAATGAAACACCGGGAGCAATTGCCCACTCCCAACGCCCATCCCTTGCCAACAGACAAGCAGTGCCGACTCTGTATATTATTATGTGTAGAACAGCTCCAAATATCAAAAATTGATTGAGACATCACACACAAAGCATTTTCGACAATCAAGAAACTGCCTCCCACTGCTCAAAAGTATGAATTACGCATGATCACGAGAAGCTTCCCTCGATTCTGAGTACAAATTCACCACAGAATCTCCAGTCTCAAGCCAAGCAGGAGCTCCCCGAGCTGAACCATAGATTTGCAACCTATCGTAGCAGTAGCACTGGCCGAACCATTTTCTCATTCTTCCATTGACCAGAATCCCGAGATGCCAATTTTTTGACAGCTGAAGCAAAATCTATAGCTAGCGCCTCTAGGTATAGAGAAGGAGCTGGTCTGGTCCTGAAAAGGAGAAGATTTTCCTTTGTTGTTGATCTGTAAGGATTTGGAACTTGTTGAGTATCATATCCAGCATACTGTGACAGAAAAGTAAACACCCCAGTTGCAGCAGGAACAGTGGCAGCAAAAGACTGGATCTGCTTCTACATGCCTTCCATCTTTAGGAGCTAAAGCCTCTATAAAGAGTCTTCTAGCACCAACTGATGCAACACCATAGACAATCTGAAGCTTGAGAGTTTTTTCTAAAGTAGGCAGATACTTAGTCTTACATATTCCTTCTAACCATGGAAGAAGCTTCACATCTTCAACAGATAATAGTGCTTTCAGTTCTGAGAAAGAGACCCGTTTCATTCTAGGAGCAGAAGGCACCAGGGCATAATTTCTCTCAATGGGAAATACAATATGTAAGTAGATCACTGCTGATGCTTCCACAGATGCCGGTTTATTCAAATATATGTCCAGCAAAGGTACAGGAAAGCTAACTTCTGCTGGCTACACTTGTCAATTCCTGAAACCATACAGAGGTGTTAATATGTTTAACAACAGGGAAGTATTACACAGCTACAAAAGAATGATTTTATTAGTAACTAAACCAAAAACATGATTCTGAATATACCATAGTGTAAGAACATGAATTAACTAGTGGAACTAGAAGTAGAGTGCTGGAAATTCAGCATCATAATCATCACATTATCCTATAACACGATTACAAAATTACCCTGATGCTGAAAACATTCTTAACCCTACTAGTAGCAAATTCTACATGTTAAAACCAATCTATTCATGCCATAGCTTCAAAACAACACAATTAATACTTTGCTATATCTGAGTTGGGCATCAGCAACAAGAGAAGCATAACAACATGATACACAGCACTATACATGTTAGAGAAAAGGAAACAAAACATCATTGAATCTAAATAGGTTGAATGACTTAGCTTGTTTAATGTTTCTATTTCCGCGTGCTTAGAGATGGAGAAAGTCAGACTTTTCAATTCATTGCAAAAGGCTAGAAGAGGGCTTAGTCATCAGCCATGTGTCATCCAACCCATCCTTAGTTGGGTGACAGCTAACTAGGTGAGAATCATAGGACAGGTAAGGTGCGTAACTGTAATTCAGATTATAACTAACCCAGATTAAACTAACAAAGATTATCTTAAGTCAACCCTGATTTGTTGCTAAACCAAAATAAAGTCTAACAAACAACACTATTCATTCTAAAGAACTGACCTATATGTAAGACTTTGGATTTGTCTAAACCTGTGATGTAAGGCATAGAGATATAGATTACTAACATTATGTGAAGCTCTGACATAGAAACAACCAGAACTCTCCATAAGCCAAATGGAATTTTGTACTGTTAGTGAAGCAAAATCTAGCTAATACCAAAAAAGGCATGGTGGCTCCAGTTTGAAAAGAAAGGGCGCTGTGATGCTCTAGAATATTCACTATCTTTTACAGGTGCTTGGGTTCACAACGTGGAGAATTACCACGGTAGATGCCTTCTCCATCACAGAATTTGGATTCCTGGTCTAGATGCCCCTGTTTCAAAGGGTAACATCCCTTAACATCTTCTAATACACCCCCTAAACTAACTTTTGCAAGGCTCATCACGTAAGGCATTGTTCCCACTCTTTTGGGCTCACTAGCAACCACATAATGTGCATCTTTGTTCAATGGACTCTGTTACTGAAAACAAAGCCTTCAATCAACCCGAGCTCCAAGTTTACACTTGGTTAACAGAAAAATATTGACAAACTTAAAGAGTTGTTTTTCAAGCTACAACCTCCTTCAAACAAAACGCGTCAGCTAAGAAATGACAAATTACAGGACAAATGAAACGTACTTACAGGACAACTTATGTTTAGCAATGTGTGGTCTAAGCTCATGTGATCTAAGGGGTACTCTACTTATTTATTTATAATAAGTAAGATCACAGTTTTTCTGCAACATCAATTGTGATCTACAGTAGCCTAGAGATCAATCGCTTGCATCAAGCAGTGTTCTAAATCTCGTGTAAAGAACACTTTTCTATCCAAGGATGTGGCCTATATGTAAGATTTTGGATAGCTGACTTACCTAAACCTGTAATGCATAGAGATATAAACTAGCATGAAGCGAATCTCTGACGCGCATGCAACCAGAACTCTACATCAGCTGAATGGAATTTTGTACTGTTAGAGAACCAGAGTACCGTAGGAAAGCAAGTATGCTGCAACCCATAATAAGTGCAAATCTGAATTTCTTTAGAACTTAGAAGAGTCGCCAAGTATTACATTTAGCAAGAAATCCGGTTTCCCACAACACAAAATTCCACTACAAAGATTTATAAATAAGATTTGAAGGTGATTACATTACCTCTAAAGTTGGACTACTGAATTTCTTAGTCCTACAGACTCCTACAACATAACTGCTATAAATCAGGTAAAAATACTATAAATAACATCAGTTATTAAATCCTAGAGAGATCAATGTTTAAATCCAATTCAACTAATTATCGTCGATCATGCTGATAAATGTAATACAGTAGGTATTGCATGTTTGATAAATTTGAGTTTTCCTTTACACAAGGCATATGGTTAATGATTGATTATTCTATCTACACCAGAAAAGCTCCAAGTTTGACATTGAAGCCAATAATAGTATGCTTTGACATAATTAGGACATGCTTAAACCAAATAAAAAAGTATAAAACAACTCACGTTAAGCTTAACAGCGTAAATGCAAATAAGCATAATTTCAGACAGAATAATACCACCTCTATGGAGGCACAGTTTTCAATCACTTTGTCCACTTGCCTTGTTCCTTCGGCTCCGTCCTGCAAGCATTTATGCAAGTTGTCCCCAACTCCACCATTCATAAGTTCCGCCAAGAGAAACTGCACTTCTTAATTCTTTCTTCTCCGCTTGCTCTATACAAAGCAACAGAATTTTCAGTATTAAGAATGTTAAACTACGAAAGAGTACTTGATAAAAAAAAATGACAGAAATAAAAATAAATTGAAATCTAAAACTAACCAGTATTATTTCTGACTCTGAGAGAGTTAATGTTATGATTGCATATGAGTAGTAGCGGGGAAGATTGTGATATTCCTCCTTCTCCCATTGTTTCTGCTGTGGATTTTGAGTTTCTCTTTCTTCCTTGGTCTTGAAGATGAGAGTGGGACATACTCATGTACTCTAGTGATACGATAACTACAATGACAATGTAATGACTTTGAAAATCTACAGATCGTAGATGTCCCAACCAAGTTTACTAGATTGTTTTCCCACTTACTACCATATTTCCTTACATTTAACAGAAAAAAATCCTAAAAAGTAAGATATCTAAAGACTACACCCCCTCCAATATGAATAATCTTCAACAACGAGGAAAAAAAAATCGAAATGTTCACTAAACATACTAATACAAATTTAACAGTGACATTAACACAATTGAAAAGTCTTTACATTAATGCACAAATGCAACAATATACCTTGCAAAGACGAACAACCAGACCTATGTGCAACACAATTGTACTACATTAGTGTTCTTTACAAAAAGAACTGCTTTCATCTTATTTTCTTAACTAACAAGTTATGTCAATTTTAACTCCACTGTTTCCACCCAAAAAAAAGACATAAACGCAGCCAAAATATCCAACCCACTTGTACATTAAGGTTCTTTACATTTCATCCCATGTTCTTAACTAACGATTTATGTCAATTCTGATTCCAATTTTCCCATACACAAAAAAGACAGCCAAAATACCTATAATCGAAACACAAAAATACCCAATTAAGAACATACCTATGGAATTTCATAACCTCCACTCCTCCACCAACGAGGCCGAGGCATCTCCAAACCAGCTTTAATTGCAAAACCCGTTATATCTTCCTCCTCATCTTCTAATTCTTTTTGCTTTTTGCCACATTCATCCTTCTTAAGACCACCACTTGAACACTCCCCAAACAACCTAATTCTTTTCTCACCACCTTCAACTCCATAATGTTCCCCCAAATTATGCTTTCCTTTATCAATTTTCGCCCCATCTTCTTCTTCACCAATATTATCATCGTCATGATTACACTGTGACATCCCTAGATTTTTCTGATTAAGTGATTCTAGGGTTGCTTTTTCTGCTTCTCCTGCTAAATCCTCATCAACATCACCACTGCTTCTGCTAATGGAATCATCTTCTAGCGAACAAATCCTAATTCCAGTACTATGATCATCAAGTGGAAGTGAAGGTTGTTCAAATTCTTCATCGATTTGACCATCTTGATGGATATTATCGGCAAATGCAAAACCCTTTTGATCTAACAAATCTTCTTGAGATGATGAAATTATGCAATTTTCAAGTATTGAAAGATGAGGCGGTGGTGGTGGTTCTTCCATTTTTTCTAATTTAGGGAATCGCTTTTTCTGAGCCTTCTTTTCTGATTCAAAAGAAAAAGAGAATAGGTGAATAATCGGAGTTTCGGAATTATTATTTATCCCCTTTACCAGAAACCGGTTTTCACTTTACCAAGGGACATTGCTGTCCATTTTCCCGTTACGATAGCCGATTTTGAGTGTTACAAACCGGTTTTCACTTTTATTGTGTTTGGATCCTAGTTAGCAATTCGGGGTACGGGTAGTAGTTCGGGACGGCATACGTACGAGAATTATAAGGATTCGGATAGGTCGGATTCGGTCAAAAATCCGCTCAACGGTTCGTTGTTCGGACGATGAGTTCGAACAATAAATGACGTGTATATTCGTTTTATAAATGTTAGTTCGGCACTTAAAATTCGGATTACATAAATGATAAATTGATAAGTATTATGATCTTATTACGAGACTAATTTTATTTGTATATGATTTATAAGATGAAAAAACATTTTAGCGTGATTATTTAACAAGAAGTAAACAGTTTAATCGCATAAATGTATTATAAAACGAGATTATAGTTTTTTAAACAAAAATTAACACATAAAACACTGGTTAAACAACTATCAATAAAAAATTTAACTGAATAATTATATTTAAATATAAAGTATATTCAAAATCAAACAAAAACCAAGCAACAAAACTCTGATCAGAGAATTACTTATGGAGAGCGAGGTTGGGTGCGAACTAGGTTCGAAGTTCTAGTTCGGAAATATCATTCGGATTCGGTTAGTTCGGATACGTTCGCGAATCATTCGTGAGGTCCATATAATCCGGGAACTAGGTTCGGAAGTATCATTCGGATTCAGTCAGTTCGGATACGTTCGGGAATGATTCAGAGAATTACTAACTAGGGTTTGGATGGTATTGGAAAAGCTGCTTTTTGACTTGAACGAGTTAAAAAGGCAGAAGATAGTTATGGAACACAGTTACAGAACGATTTCTAAAGAAGACTATTATTGGGGCGTCACATTCCAATAGAGGGCAGTGACGGAGCCAGAGCTCTCACGCTATGGGGTAGAAAACAATATTTGACATTCACACCGAAAAATTTAGCAGTCATAAAGAAGCTCGCACAGTAGTATTAAAATCAAATAAATCTAGAAACACCACCAATATATGATCCAAAGCTGAGATGCTGAGACATACTGATGATTTCTGGTTGAATAAGACTGAAATGGAAATGCGGCCGGAGGCCCCCAGAAATTTTTAAGAACAAAATGCAATATTAAGTGAACAATTGGGGTTTGCTTACATAGTGCTCGACTAAAAGATGGATAAACATGAAAGTACACAAACTTAATAATAAAGATAACCACAGAAAGAAAATTGGTACATCAATCGTATTTTTGTTTTAATTTTCGTAGTGGCTGGATGAAAATTACAAAGGCATGATTCTAAATTAACTATCGTGAGTGGGTCAGTAGAGAATTTTACCAATTTCCATTACATATTGCCCCCACAGGTTACTGAAATTACAAAATTACTAAGCCTTTTCCAGCTGAATTCCTAAAACAAGTGGGGTTTAGGGACCCATTTGTCCCACTATGCCTCCGTCCCTGATAGAGGGGTTTCACTTGGATTTCTAGTGATTGAAAAGTTGGTTAGGGGATGTCTTACTGCAATAGCAAAATGTCTAAGTTACCCTCCATCTAAAATAAAAACCTAAAAACTAAAATGAAACATATTATAATTAAAAAATCTAGATATCTTTTTCTTCTTCTAAACTTTCTCTCAATCATCAACCATGAATCCGTCTTTTTTTTTTCAATTGAAATCATTCATCATCTTCTACAACGATATTCTCTTCCTCCTCGAATTATTTTAGATTCGAAAAACCTAATTTTTCTCCCTCTTTTTTTATGTTTGAGATGGTTTAAATTGGTTGAAATCAAGGAAACAAATTAGTATTGCCGTTTTCTTACGATTAGGTATTTTTAGTTTCCTAACCGTAAATTGTTTTCTGAAATTGTTACGGTTAGGTAACTAACAACTACCAACCGTAAATCAATTTCCCATTTACCTAAACGTAAAATATTTCCAAGTTTTTAAAGTATATATACGGCTGGGTTTGATCCTAAACAAACCAACCGTAATATGTTTACGGTTGGGTTCGACTAAGACCAAACCCAACGGTTGTATGACCCGTTTTTGTCTTATTAGGTGACGCCTCTCTATTGGAATGTGACGCCCCAATAATATCCTTCTTTCTAAAAGCATCAAAAAGCAAACATGCACATTTTTTGTGAAACAAAATGTTTTTGTGTGTAACCGATAACTTCAAACTGATTTAGCTTTTAATAAAGTAACTTATGTTTTGGCTTCCGACTGATTAATTTTTGCTTTTAAAGTATCTGGTATTCAACTAACCGATTGGTATGGGTTCTTTAGTATTTCATCCCCAAATAAAATCGTCGGAATACAAATATTTTTAAAGATGTATATTTTAGAATAGCTTGGCTAAGCTTTAACATCAAGTTATTACATTCGACTAATTTTTTATCCTTTCTATAAGTAAAATTGATTATGCAAAAGAACTTCACGCACGATTTTATTTGAGAACATCTTTTTGGGCATGTTGTATCTTTTATTGTGAAACCTTGATATATGTGCCTTTTTCGTTCTATTATAGATACATTATGAAATTTCCATTTGGTAACCTCACCGTCTCACTAATATGGTTCCTGAATAACTCGATTGACTATATCCCACACAAATAATATAGGTCTTCACAAGAAGTTGAAGAGTGAAAACATTTTACGTGCTTACATTTATCTGCAATTTTGCATGTACATGTAATATAATAAAGAAGTAAAAGTCAGATTAAAACAAATTAGACGAATCTCTCTCATTTGAGTCTGATTTTATGCATACTCTTTAATGAGTATGCACGTAACCTTTTAATTGCCACGACTAATTCAATATATTGTATTGTATAACTTGGTTCGAGATTCTAAACATGAATAGTAATGGGGCTATCACTTAACTAATCAACCAACCAACCTTTGGTTTAAAGACTTTGAACAAAGTTAGATTCCTCTCTTTACACAAAGATTTAACTTCTTAATGTATTTTTATTTTGCCTAAATATTGAGGAATTATATATTGAATCTCAATAAATATATAGGATATGGAGAATTATCAAGGTTTTCTTTTAATGGAATAAAGAGGAATGGTGGATATTTCTAGAATAAAGATTATTTCACCAATGGTTGGCGCTAGTAAAGTTGATTATTTTTGACGTAGTCCTACTTTAATCAGGGGAGAAAGCTTCATCATGCATCACATGGTAATATAGTTTCTTTGTGTTTGTTTTTTCTTCGAAAAATATATATTTAGTTGTAAAAATATTCAAATTCAATCGTAATGGATCAAAGGAAAGTACCCTTTGAAAATGTTATTAAATCCTTGTAATGGTTGAGTTGATGTCCTTTTGTTCTTGTAAAATTTGAGTAAACTCATTTCTTTCTATTGTATTCCATTAAAAGGAATGTGGAGACACAAGTTGACTATAGAGTAAAAGATATATCCATATGGTACTTGTAAAGTATTGAGATACTTCAACACCACAACGTAGTCGGAAATTAAATGAGTTGTATCAAAATGGTACTTTCACAAATAAAGACCAAATTGCTTCTTGGAAAACATAAATTAGAGTTCAAATCTAAAATATATGTGTCATATTCTTTGCCACACGAGAACATAAATTTTTATAACTAGTATAACATTAAATGTTTCCGGCAAATTGATTCATTAGTAACAATCAAGCGAAATTGCTCGTTCAAATTTTGTAGACCTACCCATACAAAGAATATAAATATCGTTTATAATAAACTAGGGTTTAACCCATGCCATAATGGCACGGGCCGGTGTTATATAAATGACGTATATTTATGTTAGATTATTTGTTGAAAAATAGTTTTTAGTTGAATCCCTCTGGACTTTTAAATAGAATCCCGAAAAACGGGGCATTCTATATACATATATGATCATTTTCTAAATACCAATCAATTTATAAAGTGTAATATGAATAATTTTATAAGTTTCTCTATGAGTGTATCTGTCAAGATGAAACCAAAATGATATTTCCACTAAATTCTAAACAAATAGAAGAAAAAAAAATTGGCACTTGAAAAAATCTCACCTTTCTAGACCAAACAATTGTGAATAGATTAAAACCCCAACGACCTGAGATGTCCAAGTTTTCATAATCTGGCTAATCACAAAATACAGACACCTTTAGATTTCAACTATGAGATTATTGTGATCAAATACGCTGTATACTTCAGTTAAACATACAATAAATGAAATTCAAAAAAATGATAGAAACCCCAAAAATTCATACATGAAACAATGTAAAAAGAAATGATTACTCAAATATTATCACCAAAGAGTAGTTTGATTGGTCAGGGATGTACGTTTGGTGGAAGAAGATTGAGACAACATGGAAAGAAGATTGAGCGGAAGTATATTCTTGGATTTAATTAAGTTTTTTTTCTTTCCGCAATCTATCTCTCCTTCCCAATTTTATTTCTGATTTTCATTTGCTTCAAAGTGATGAATTAAATTTTTCAAAATCCACTCATCCTACCGGATGTGAGCGAAAGAATCAATTATTCTGTTTAATGGGAAGATAGGTTTGTTATTTTCAGTTGATCAAATATCTTCGTTTTGAGTTTGACTTTTAAGAAGGGAAGAAGAGTATATGTAATGAATTTTTCTCAACTAAAGCATGTATTCACGGGATCGCCTACACTCATCAATTTTATAAATTGTGATGGAAAATCATGACCGTTCTTTATCTTTCCTAACTTAACGAAGCTTTTTTTTATAATACAATACAAAGAAATAGGCATAAAAGTATACCTAATCGAGTAATAAGTACTTTTTTTGTAATGATTTTGACTTGCGCCATTTGTCTTTCGTAATTATATAACATGACATTATGTTGTTGTTTTTTTAATCTTTCATGTACTTAATCGAGTTTACTTTATCATTAATCCAGAAGATCAATCACATCTTCTAATTTATAATGTTGCACATTTTGCGGCGACAAAAATTTAACATAGTTTATTAATACTCACCAACTTCCACCACCACAAAACCATCTGATACCATTTATTTCTCCTCCACAACCGCTGCCTACCTCTCGTTGGTCATACTTTTAATTTTGAATCACAAACATCATGTATGTATAAAGTTTTGATTGAACAAACTTAGCTCGATAATTAATTTATTTCATTATATTTTTGTTTTTATATATTGTTTTTTTGTATTGCAATCAATTTTATCCCAACAGTTAGGACCCTGATTTGTACAATCGGATAATAAGGGTAACAGGGGCACCGTTTAGGTGATCCAGCAGTTGTGATAATTTTTACCTAAATAATATGGTCTCATCCTCAAAATATGGTATCTTTTTTTATCAATCGTGTTAAAAAAAAAATCACCCCTTTCGCAATATAATGTAACCCGTGTTGTGAATATGCAAAGTTAATATTGTCACGACTATTCACCAACACTCACAACCATAAAACCACTCATCCCCATTGTTTTTATCACCACCACTAATATTATCGCCTCCACCATTAACTAACACCTGCCACTGCTTCCAGCAGCCACTACCACCACCAATTTCTATTAATATTATAATTTTTAATAAAATTATTTATTAATATACATTATTTAAGAGGACATTTATTATGAGAAATCAATGAGACTCTAATTAATGAAACACTCATAATGAGTTTAAGTTAAACAAACCATGACCATTGATTTGTCTTCTCCCTAGACAAATCTGGACCTCTCTTTATCTTTCGTAACTTGTCCAAACTGTGTTATGTATTTTAGATAATACTAATCAAGGTGCACCTGAAGTTGACACATAAAGCTTTACTAATTGTGTGAGCAGAAAATAGAACTGCAAGATACTAGAGATTGAGGCTTTTAGTATTTAAGCAAGTCAGAAGTCCAACGATTTTAAGAAATGGTGCTTATTGGTCCATGTTTGCATCCATGCAGCTTGTGTTTACTGCATATTTTCTTCGTAACATTACTTTTTTCTTCATAACATCACTTTTTATGATCTCCAAACCCTAATGGAAGATGACAAGTTTACCTTCACTATAAATGTGTTTTACATAGAAAAACTTTAGTCTATTTTCAGAATAAATGCATTAATAAGTGTGTTGTCTACATTTGAATAAATGCACATATAAGATGGAAACATATCCATGTCAAGTCATTCCATGATTATGTTAAACTCTATTTGCCTGCAGCTAAGAATAGGTTTGTCGCTGTATGTTATCTTTTAATACTTGAAAAAAATGGTTAAGATAGCATTGCTTGCGAGTTTGACAGAGCAGTGCTCTAAAAATAATTTCTTGCATCCAAGGGGACAACCAACATTTACTACGCCAAAGCATTTCAAGTCTTATATGGACATAGATTGGAGATTGAAACCTTAACTATACAAACCAAATTGAGAAAAGGTTGCTTGATCCCTTCTACTAGCCACTGGCAGAAACATATGGTTTTCTTATTGATGTTGAGCTTGCAATTTGGCTTGGGTTTAACTGAATCACAATAGTTAGAGAAAGTAGTTGTAAAACTGTTAAGAGATGAAGCTCACTCGTCCCCTAGAGAATTTGGAGGATTATTGATGACATAGTGGCCCTGGGCAGATCAACTAATCAGGGGGAGTTCAATGTTGCACCTAAAAGTGCAAATGGATGATTCTTCCTAGTGTTGCATATAGTGCTTCCTAATTATCTTTTTCCTTTTTCTTGGTACCAAAAAAAGAAAAAGAAGAGGTTTAATATTTTCATACTTCTCCAAAATCCGATGCATGGTGACACCTAACTAACCACCATACCACATGAAATTGCTCATTCAACTGCATAAGATTATACAAAAACCATGAAAACAATAACAAGACATGCCAACTTAAATATTGCCTGGCCATTTTTTCAGTCGCTAAACTTGAAAGAAATCTGATATCAACCAACATACTCTTCATCCACATAGTAACACACATTCTATTGATAGTTGGGAATTACTTTTAAAATGAATCAATACACACATAGTTGAGACCAACTTCATCTCGAGAAAAGGTGGATGGTTCCTTGACAAATAAATGATTTCATATAACATTTGGAGTATTTTAATCCCTAAGTTTTCACCATAGGCAGCTTTACAAACACTTTTAGCTGCTACAATTTTCCCTTGAACCAGTAAGAACCAAGGACTAAAGGCATCTCATGCATTGTACATTTCTAACAAAAACGTATAATCTAGATTTTATTGTAGCAAAAGATGTTGGCTCCACCCTTGCTAATGTCAAAGAATTTTTCGGCAGAACATACCTGAATGTTCCATCGGTCCTTCGGAAAATTGAGAGCTAGTTAGTGCTTCTTGACATACATGTACTTTATAAGCTATTCTCCCCCAAGCAGACTGCAATAGTTTTGGTGGTATTCTAAAATAATGTATTATATGTCCATGTTATAAAATTTGACTCCAAATTCAAGAGTAAATACTAAATGTCAAAAGACTCGATGAGCATCCCTATGAATAGACTCTATGTGTGTACATAACTTAATCTTAATCGTCTATAAAGATTTCTTTCGTTTAAAAACCCTAGTAAAATCTCAGATTTTCTTCTTCTTGTAAGCACTAGCAGTAGAAGTGAAACTCGGCGGCGGAGAGGAGAGAAGAATCATACTTAGTAAATAAATAACAGATCTGTCAAACTATGTTCATCCAATCAAAATGATGTACGATTTTCTATCAATCTATATCAATAGAATCCTCATCATGACACTGTGGAAACCCTAGATTTTTCTGATTAAGTGATTCTAAGGTTGTTTTTTCCGCCTCTCCTTCTAAAACCTCATCATCACCACTGTTGTTTCTACTGGAATCATCTGTTAATGAACAAACAATCATTCAATCAATTTATCAAAAGGTAAGAAATGTAGATCCTAAATCTATCATTAAATGTTCACATGATCTCCCGCAAGAATAAAAATATTAAGATTAATTAGTAGCACAACAAACTTCAGGAACAAAGACACACTAAATTGAGTAATAAGAAGATCATTTTCTAAACAACAACAACATAATAAATTCCAACGCAAAATTGCTTGTAAGAAGAAAATACAAAAAAAATAAATAGAGATAGAGATATTTAACAACAATTTACATCATTTCAAATTCCATGCCCGAACTCAGTATGGGACATTATTACTCATCTCCCTCTCGTTTCATTAGCCTCAACCAAAATGGTTTGCAAGTGGATGGGATAATATCTTAAATGATCCAATATTTATCGAACAATGATATGATACAAAGAACACAAACTACTCATTATTGGCCAGAGGCACAATCATGGGAAAAAATGTATACAGCGAAAACTGTCAGAAGTTATCTCTTCACAATTAAGAATGTGTTTTATTGAGGAAAAAATCAGGTTACCTTCAAAAGAAATGCATTACTTCGAGAAAAGAGAGGAAAGAAGCTAACAATTTTATTTGTTATGATGACTTTTTGTTGTAGTTATTTTACTGGTTAGTTTGATGTTGTAAGACATCAATGTGGGTACACTAATAATATATATTGTTTTTATTAGTAATTAATATTTTTTATTTATATTGATCGTGTTTCTAACATACATGAGCCATATTTTTACAGTTAGGTTGTCATGAATGAGTTCACGTACTAAATATGTTTAGTTAATATGAATATCTTATCAAATTTTGTCGTGATCTTTTTATGTTTTTATTTTGTACCACTTATAAGTATAAGTCTAGTTCTGCTTGTATGTACCCCTCAAAAATCTTTTAATCCCTATTGAGAAAGAAAACCTCCCCTTTGGTTACCACTAAATTTCCCTCTAAAATTTGATATGATTTTTGTTTTAATAAATGAAACCCTATTATATATTTTCTCGAATTTATGATTGTTATATAAATCATAACAAGACAGAAGATTAGTTACTTTCCTGAATTTATGTCTGATTCTAACAAATGTTAATGATTAGAAAAACCTTAACTTTTATAAGAGATTCAATGGTTTTTATTTTTTTGGACTTTATTGTACACAACTTTCCGTAAGAAAAAAAAGTGTACTCAAAATACTTTTTCTTATGATATTGTGTTATTGAATTGTAAGTTTGTTTCATGAGTTTTTAAAAGATTTCCTATCATCATAATAAAAATGAACCCTAACTATCTCAATTTTGTAGTGATTAACTATTTCCTTTAATTCAACGTTTGACTATCTTCTTATCTAGTAGGAAATAGTATCGTACAATCTAAAAATTTGAAGAAAAAAAAACATGGAGTGGAAAATGATGAAAAAATAAAACAAGGATTTGGATTTTGAAACTTAACAGAAGAATAAGATAGGTTAATGGATAAAATTTCTATAACTTATGCTTTTCTATCATGTATATCGGGCCTGGTCATGTTTACCGACTCAAGATATGTAGGTAGGGCACAATATATATTTTTGTTTTTTTGAAAGTTCACACTTTGACATGCGTAGTTCCGACATGACTAATGGATAAGTATGGAAAAATGAATTTTAGATTTAAAAAAGGTCAGAGCCTATAATGCGATAAACAAAGAGAAAAACTCAACTAGGGAGTATAAGATATATGTGTTGCACATTAGGAGAGATTGAGATAAATTTTTATGAGCAATAGAGGGATCGTTAGGATTTTTGTATTAGCTTTTTCGAATAAACTAGCGTTTCATGGAGAATGCAAATTGGTGAGGAACAAGAGACAAAGTAATCGTTTTGAGTAATTGTTACATTGTAACCAAGTATCTGCTAGAACTCCCATGAAGGTGTCCAATCTTTGTAATCTATTTCTTCACAGTGGATCGAGTTGGCGCGACACAAAATAGATATATATAATTTGTGCACAAATATATATATATATATATATATATATATATATATATATTGTTGCACCATTAGAAATTTTGTCTCTCATGAATTTTATTTACTTTCTCGTTTGTTATTATTAGTGATGTTTGGTTCAGTTATTATAGTATTTATATAGAGTTTTCGCGCTTTACTGCATTAACGAATTGAGGAGCCCCTAAACTTTAGATTTAGGACCCACATATCGAAGTTGCTTAATGATAATACACAGGGTCAAAGTAGCTTAAAAAGACCAAATTTGACTCTTCATTTTTTGCCACTAAGATTGTTGATGCCAGGATATTACAATGATAGAATTATTTGGTGACCATGTGATGTAGAACATCTAGACAAAGTCACCCTTGTTTGACATTAGTGTCAAACCGTATTCTATTTCTATTATTATTTCCTAATTCATGATTTCCTTATTTTAGAACTATTCTAGAACATGCTAGTTTCCTAGTTTAGTATGATTTCCTTTTCAAGTTTTATTACTTTTAGGAAATAGTGAAGCCTATTTAAGAATGCCTATCCTTGTAGAATTTCTACACATTCACATTATTATCTTATTTGATTTATCAAAGATATTTTATTTAGTTACTGTTCTCTAGTTTTCTTATAGCTTTTGTGAATCTATTGATTTCACACTAGTTTTCACTATCTTTTGGATCCTTGATCCAAGTTATTACGCTTCCGCTACGTTAAGTGGTACCAGAGCCTCGATTGAGAGCCTCAACTAACATGGGTGATAAGAAGATTGAAGAATTAGGGATCAGTTTGAAGAAGAAACTAGAAACTGATATTCAAGCAATAGGAATCAGTATTGAAAAGAAGCTAACCACAATAATGGATAAACATTTCGATAATATCACAAACAAAATCGAAAAGATCGAAAGTATGTTTACTAAGTTCATGGGAGAAGAAGGAAAGAAAGATGAAGGAAAAAAGGTACTTGGAGAAAAATCTAAAATCCAAGATGAAATTATCCATCCCCATACTTCCATCCCTCCCAACTCTACCACTCACCTTCAACCCCCCCCCCCCCCCCATCTTCTTCCCAACCTTCTTCTAGCCGTTACGCCTCTCAAAATAAATCATATTATCATCTATTTCTATCCACTCTATCATACTATTCTTGTCCACCTTACACAACCCCACAATTTGAATTCTATGAAGATTTCAACTCTTACTCTACTCCTGAAAACGTGCTGAAATTTTATACGAAACAACAAGCAATTTATGTTGAAGATTATGAGCCATATTATTATCCTCCACCACCGCACCAGCAAAGGAACATGGGAAATCCACAAACCTATTGCCCCAAAGCCGATATAACCATGTTTGATGGACTTCTACACATTGAAGATTTCTTAGATTGGCTGTGTACAGTTAATCATTTCCTTACTTATATGCATATACCTAAAGATCAACAAGTAGAACTTGTTGCTTTCAAGTTTATTGGACCAGATTCCTCATGTTGGGATCATCTGCAAATAGAACGAGCTAATCAAGGATTGCGACCAGTTCAGTCCTGGACAGCCATGAAACAACTGTTGAAGAAATTTTTTTTTCCTCCGGACTACGTGCAAACCTTGTTCATCAGTTTGCAAAATTTTCGTCAAGGCAACCGCACAGTACAAGAGTATGTAACAGAATTTTCTCGTCTATTATATCGAAACCAGCTGAATGAGATGGTTGATCAAACAATTGGGCGGTTCATCAATGGACTTGATTGGAGTATACAAGAAAGGTTATCTATTCAATAATACACTTCTCTTCATGCTGTCATTAATAGCGCTCTAAAGATAGAATCTTTCATGCTTTCTCCACAATCATACCCAAAATCCTCATTCTCTTACCAAAAACCTTCATTTCAAAATTCTCCTAATAGGAAACAACCTTCTCCAGTCCAGTCATGTACTTCTCCCACTACCACTACTACTACCACCCAAACATCCTCTTCCCACAACCTACCTACCCTAAAGACTCCAACACCTCCACCCCAACCTAGTAATGCTCCACCGATTAGACCAAAACCTCAAAATCCTTATGCATACCCAACTGAAAACAAGTGTTATAAGTGTAAGCAACCGGGGCATACATCAAATCAATGTCGAAGTGGGCGCACATTAATGAATGAAGAGGAATCTGCTGATGTGTATGAACAAGAATGTGAGGAGTTTCCTCAAAATATCGGAGATATACCTACCTATGGTGAGCAAGGAGGGGAAGGATATTATGCCTCTAATGTTGTTCGAAATTTGTTGTCTGTTCCTCGAGTTGACTATCCAACTCGTAATCGTTTGTTTCGCACTCAATGCCGTGTGCAGAAAAAAATCTGTGATATGATAATTGACAGTGGTAGTTGTCAAAACATTGTTTCATCCAGATTGGTGGATACACTACAAATAGCTACTCATCCACATCCTAACCCTTATTCTATTAGTTGAATTGACAACAATTGCAAGAAGAATGTGGATTCTTAATTTCTCGTATCGTTTAAAATTGGTACTTACAATGAGACAGTGGTATGTGATGTTGTGGATATTAGTGCTTGCCATATATTACTTGTACGCCCATGGCTATATGATGTGGATGTGACTTATAAAGGTAAAGATAATACATATTCATTCATGAACAATGGAAACAGAATCATATTGTAGCCATCTTATGAGAAACCTAAGCCAAGTATACAACAAGAAGAGACTATGATGTTGGTTTCCCCGGACATCTTAGCTGATGCACAAGAATCAGGTACGATTTATGCCTTAGTTGTACAACCTTCTACTCCTGGCATTCCTACAACTATTTCTACTCAAGTACAGTCCTTACTAGATGAGTTTGCATGTGTTTTACCATCTGATATGCCTGATTCTTTTCCACATATGAGAAATATTCTACACCAAATAGATCTTATGTCCGTTACAAGTTTACCTAACCTTCCCCACTACCGTATGAGCCTTAAGGAGAACGATATACTTCGAGGTCAGGTGGATGAATTGCTGTCTAAAGGTTTCATACAACCTAGTTTTATCCCTTGTGATGTTCCAGCCCTTCTTATGCCTAAAAAATATAGAACTTGGCGTATGTGTATCGATAGCAGAGATGTTAACAAGATCACAATCCGTTATCATTTTCTAATTCCAAGATTAGATGATATGCTTGACATGCTCTTTGGTGCCAATATATTTTCAAAAATAGATCTTAAAAGTGGGTATCATCAATTCAGAATTCGACTTGGGGATGAATGGAAGACTGCATTTAAGACAAAGGATGGTCTCTTTGAGTGTCTTGTCATTCCATTGGGCTTATCTAATGCTCCTAGTACATTCATGAGGCTTATGAATCAAGTCTTACATCCCTTTATTGGTAAGTTTGTTGTGGTTTATTTCGATGACATTCTTATCTAATCTAAATCTGAAGAAGAATACCGTTCTCACTTGTGGGCTATTTTCAATGCTCTCAAAGAGAATGAATTATTCATCAATCTAAAGAAGTGTCAATTTTTCAATTTTAAGGTTCTGTTTTTGGGTTACGTTGTTTCTGCTGATGGTATTCATGTAGATGATTCAAAGATCGCAGCTATTCGTCATTGGCCTACTCCTAAAACAACCTCTGAATCTCGAAGTTTTCATGGTTTAGCTTCCTTTTACCGTCGATTTTTAAGAGATTTAGGATCTATAGTAGCCCCTATTACTGACATTTGGAAGGATAAAAGATTTTTATGGACAAATGAAGCTGAATCAAGTTTTCAATTACTCAAAGAAAGGATTACTTTTGCTCCTATCCTTGCACTACCTGATTTCAACAAGCTTTTTGAAGTACATTCTGATGCTTCCATATTAGGAGCTGGTGCTGTTTTATCACAAGAAGGTAAACCTATTGAATTTATTAGTGAAAAACTTACAGAAGCTCGTCAAAAGTGGTCTACTTATGAGTTAGAATTCTACGCAGTGATTCGTGCACTACGGAAATGGAGACATTACTTAATACACAAGGATTTTGTCTTGTATACTGATCACCAAGCCATCAAGTATATTCAGAATCAATCACCATCCAACAGAATGCATGCTAGTTGGTTTTCTACCTTACAAGAATATACATTCTCTATTCATCACAAGTCTGGTTTAAACAACAAAGTTGCTGATGAACTTAGCCGTTTCAATAATCATAGTGCTCGCGAGTTGCTCCTAGTTACCATCTGTGCTGAAGTGATTGCTTTTGACTCTCTTAAGGAATTGTATCCTACCGATCCCGAATTTTCATTACTATGGCAGAAATGTTCTTCCAAGCAACAAGGTACGGGAAATTTTGTTTTACATAATGGGTTTCTTTTCAAAGGTAGTCGTTTATGAATTCCTGATGGTTCCATTCGTGAACACATTATTAAGGAATTACAGAGTAGTGGTCTTTCTGGCCATTTCGGGAGAGATAAGACTATATTTCTAGTCGAAGCTCGTTACTTTTGGAATTCTCTCAAAAAGGATGTCCATGATTTTGTGCGACTTTGTATGATTTGTCAACGAAGTAAGGGTCATGCACAAAATACAGGATTATACATTCCTCTTCCAGTTCCAGATGCTCATTGGGAAGATATATCAATGGATTTTGTGCTAGGTTTACCAAGAACCCAAAGAGCTCATGATTCTGTTTTTTGTGGTTGTTGATCGCTTCTCAAAAATGACACATTTTATTCCTTGCAAGAAGACTATGGATGATGTGACTACGACAAATATTTTCTTCCGTGAGATAGTTCGTTTACATGGTATTCCGAAGACTATTACTTCTGATCGAGAAAATAAGTTCTTAAGTTGGTTTTGGAAGACACTTTGGACTCGTCTCCAAACCAAACTGTAGTTTAGTTACACATCTCACCCACAAACATATGGGAAAACTGAAGTAGTAATATTATTCGTTGTTTTTCAGGAGACAAGCCTAGACAATGGGATTTATCTCTTGCTCAAGCTGAATTTTCCTACAATTCAGTTCCTAATCGATCCACAGGTTATGCACCTTTTCAAATCGTTTATTCTAAGGTTCCTAACCACACATTGGATATTGTCTCTTTACCATCCGTACCTAGTTTCAATGTTGCAGCTGATTACATGATTGAGTCCCTACAAGTGCTACATGATAAGGTCAAGAAAAACTTAGAACCTGCTAATGCCAAGTATAGGCTAGATGTTGATCGTCGACGTCGTTTTCAGTTTTATGAAGTTGGTGATCCAGTTATGGTGTACTTAAGCAAGTTTCGTTTTCCTACTGGTACCGACAACAAGATGAAGTACAAGAATATTTCCCCATTCGCATTCTCAAGAAGATCAGCGACAATGCTTATGTTGTTGATCTCCCAGCTTATATGAATATCTCGTCCACATTCAACGTTAAGGATATTTTTCCTTATTTTCCAGGCGATGAGGTTTCTCTTCCAACACCAAATTCGGGGTCAAGTTCTTTTCAAGAAGGGGGGCCTGATGTAGAACATCTAGACAAAGTCAACCTTGTTTAACATTAGTGTCAAACCGTATTCTATTTCTAGTATTATTTCCTAATTCATGATTACCTTATTTTAGAACTATTCTAGAACATGCTAGTTTCCTAGTTTAGTATGATTTCCTTTTCTAGTTTTATTACTTTTAGGAAATAGTGAAGCCTATTTAAGAAGGCCTATCCTTGTAGAATTTCTACACATTCACATTATTGTCTTATTTGATTTATCAAAGATATTTTATTTAGTTATTGTTCTCTAGTTTTCTTATAGCCTTTGTGAATCTATAGATTTCATAATAGTTTTCACTATCTTTTGGATTCTTGATCCAAGTTATTACGCTTCCGCTACGTCACCATGCCAATAATTTCAGTTCAAGACTTGTCCAGATCAAAGTTTTTATCGATAAAAAAAAAATTCCTTTAAAAAAATATCTCAAAACTAATGCAAAGAAATGAAATAAGAGGGGATTCATGAACAATTTTATTCACATCCTATCTCAGAAGATTTGCATCAATTTTATATAAAGCTTGGACGACAACGATTTTGAAGCTAATTTCGTTCATATGTTCTTTTTACAAAATCCTATACATCCATGTAAGAAAATAAAGATAAAATGAGACGTATAACACCCCCATTTATCACTTTGAATATCAACCACAAAAATTTAGATTGGTGTATGATTAGGTTGTATCCAATAAAAGTAGGTCTTAGCTTATTATTACAAGGAGGTTTACCAGTAAAATTTTAAAATTTTGGATTGGTATATGATCACTACCAGTGGAGAGCAGACGACCACCTTGAAAAGCGTTTTGTCGAAAAGTGATTCTAGAATCACTATATAACAAACGAAATACCAAAAAAGAAATAGTCGATATCGTTGTCCCTTGATCTCTTCCTTTATTTTATAAACGAATTGGCCACCCCATTTCATGGTCTTTATTACGAGAGATCCTATAAGAGTGTTTGGATACCAGAATCAAAGGCCAATTCCAACATTCAGAGTTAAAAAAAAATTATTTTACAAAATTAACCTTTTTTTTTTTTTTTTGCTTTTAGAAGTGATTCTGAAATTGCATGTCTAAACTAACTTATAACCTGCAAATAGTAGAAGTAAGAAGCAGAAATTAGCAGCGAAATGTTTTTGCTTCACAGAAAGTTAACTTGTTTGTTTTTCGAAAACTTTCTTAAATTGTATACCCGAACTAATTTCTATCTTTTGTGCTTCCAGAAATAAAAAAATAACTTATGAAGAGGCATTCAAACATGCTATTCACTTTTTTTTGCTTCCAGATAGTGGTATGGTATCTTTTTTTTTTTTAATGGAAACATGGGCTTTCAATCGCCCCTAAATTTTATTTATGACTACCTCATTCAAATTGAGGTTTGAAGGATTACATTGATCAATTACATCAATAAACAAGACAATACAGATAATACACGATTTACAATTGATACTTAAAGAAACGAGATAAGAAAATCATATTAAACTTCTGCAGCTTGTTGAAATAATGGTTTCAAACCATTTTGTTTCTTGACCATTAAATATACTAGATGCTTCCATAAAAGGGAAATAATATGCCCAAATTAGATTCTTCACAAACGATCTCCGTATCTGGAGAAGTAGATCATTTTCATCCATCACATACTTGATAACAATGCCAATCCAAATCCACCAAAAAATCTTAATAATAGAATAAGAAAACAAGTTCTGATAGTATTGTGAAACCATCCGACCGATCAGAAAACCATAAAAATTGTTTAGCAACAAACAATTCCGGGTGGTATCTAAAATTCAAACCAAAATCAGACGGATCAAGGATCTGAATTTTGATGAAGTAGTTTTTTTTTTCTTTGTTTCGGAGAGGGTGGTATGGTATCGCAGGGCCTATTCCGGGTTCTAAATGAAAAAACAAACCAAGTCAGAAGGGACTTGTGGGGGGCAGGGCCATTATCTAATTTAAGATTACTAGACATGATTTATGGGTCAAAATTTGCATCCTGAAGTATCCTGCTAAGTTGCATTGATCACAAAATTTTTTTTGCATAATTTATGAGCCTAAACTGTTAGCTGATCTTCTCTTGACTATATTCGTCATCAACTATTTATGAGCCTAAACTTTGCATAACTTTGCATAATCTGAGATGTGGATTCAGTCAAAATTTCACTCTAATTACCAAATAGCAAAACGGAATTTTGTTGTTGTCACGCTATGTGCAAATAAGGTAAGGTCAAGGCTCTTTCATTTGGTGGTATTCTTTTGGGATGGATCATTTTCCACAAAACTTTCCTAATTACCATGCCAAACTACAATTACAATCACTAACACAAATATGGGCAAGTCGTAGAACAAGAATATGGAATGCACCTCAAAGTAAAGTTTCCTCCTTTCCTTATTGAGTGGCTCGTGCAGGGAAGTTATGGATCTTGAAATTTTCTTTACTCTTTTAGCCCATTCAAATATATGAGAATGACACACACGGAAAAGATAAGCAGCTCTCTATTTGCACTTAAATTTTTAAAATGCGTTAGTTATTGTGTCGACACTTGACCATAAAGGATCATCTGCCAATTACGTACTCAACAGAGCATTCCTTGAGGCTACAAGAGTAAAAGACACAATTTCAAGCCATTCCTAAACTAGCCAAGGCCAGATAAAAGCAAATAATATATATCACCGGATTCTAAATTCTTCTGCAAGCTAACTGACACTAATACCGACGGATTCTAAATTCTTTTCGTGAAAGAGGTGTTGACACGGATATGTAAAAATATTCATAACCACCTACAATATTTGGGGTCAGAAATTATCAAAAATATGTGTGAGCCCTAAAATGAACGGGCTAGATTTCTCTCTAAACCTTATAAGTAGAATATAGTTGATCTCAAACTTTTATCCGTCATCTGTGTAGTGAAAGAAAGAAAACACAAACTGTAAACCTAAAAATCTACAGCGGCGGCAAGCAAAGCAATGGAAACAGAAAAATCAAATACATGTCCATCAACAACAGCACAATGATTTTCCCTCTCAAATCAAAACTATGAATTGTTGCCAATCGATCATTTTTAGAAACAAACAGCTAGGGGTTGTTTAGAGATATCAATGGAAACAAAAAAAAAAAAAATCAAATACATGGCAATCCTCCACAACTGCACAATGATTTTCCCTCTCAAAAAACTATGATGGTGTGCATATAAGTCTCTACCTGTTTCCGTTGGGTTCTCATGCCTCATTATGGGACATGGTGTTTATTTTTTGAAAGTGAAGATCTAATTTTTGTATTAGTTACGGAAAATGGGTCATTTGTCCAAATAATTTTAAAACATGGTTCAAATGGAGAGTAAAAATTAGTATGGGTGAAATAGACACCAAAAAAATAGCAAGGATGAAACTCGATTCATCTAGATGTAAATTAAAAATAAGAGAAAGTATTTGAAAATGGGTAGGATGAAACTGTTTACATCCTTGGTATTTTTACATTTATGTTCATTTAAACAGTATCAAAATCTAAATGTCCTTTTCATCCGGTGACCCAGAAATTATTGATTTTGGTCTTTTTAACCAATTTTGTGTATTAGTTAATCCATCTTAGCTAGCCTTCTACTCTTTATTAAAGATGTTTCGAATTTCCAGGTGTAATTTAGTTAATGAGAATTCATAAGGTAAGAATATTTTAAAATGTTATCTGCATCTACCTTTACCATTAATCATTGGGGTAAATGAAGTGCTCATGGGTGATTTTCATTTTAGATCAATGAAAATGATTATTTTTTTTACTTTATGAATTTTAATCTGAGAGTTGCAATGAAAATGAACAAATTGGGGGTGAACTATCACAGTATACAAAACTTTTACACCTTCAGTAAATGAAGTGCTCATGGGTGAGAAAAATCGAAGTATCCAAATTACTCATACCGTTGATTATTCGATTTAGCTCTTTCATTGTCAATTACCCAAATTCTACATGAGTTCAATGGCCTAAGAGAGTCTCGTCGTTCCTAGCACACTTGTCTTACACTTTGAGGCTATCAATGAGGGTGCTCATCTCATATACGCTTGTTCCAGCAGATTCTAAGACAAATGATATAGCTCAAACGCCTTAAAAAAGAAAATTCAAGATGGCACATGTTAGCATAGATTCTGCCGAGCAGAACGATCTTCAAGATTGAATTAAGCTTAATTCATGTCTGAAAAAATGAGCAAGTACAGATCGTTGGTAACTTCACAAACTATATAAAGTTTTATTCCAATTAAGCTCAACTTTACTGCATCAAATTCTTTGTTTTCCAAAGCCGAAGCTCTGTGTTACATATCACACTACTGAATACGTGAATTGGAGTATGACCACCACTTCAATATATGAGAATGAGCCAGAAATGATAAGCGCACTGCCTTAGTTTTAGTCAGTGGTTGACTTGCTTAGCTCTGTAGGAACACAAACACTTGAAAAATCCTCCACTTGTACAAAACCATAATCACAGCTGTCCATAACAATCAACTAGGTCAGTTCTAAGTAAATGTCTCATCCGTTAGATAAAATAAAATCAGCGATGGAATTTTTAACCCGAATCAAAATGGGAAGCTCTTTCGCTCTTTAAATACAGATCTTCTGCTGCTTCTACTTCTAGCAGAACCTAGGGAGGCGAAATTATTAACCCTGAACTCTTTGTTTCTTTCCAAACCCTAACCCTGATAATCAACAACAGATCTGCTTTCATGTTTATATCTGCTCTCATGTTTATCTTCTATTCAAGATCCATCGTCATCATCAATGGAAACAAAAATATCAAATACAATTACATGGACATCATCAACCGCATAATGATTTTTCCTCTCAAATCCAAGCTATAACCTGAAACTAAGGTGGCATTCTGTGTTTGTGTTTAGTTTAGCCGTGAGATTCATTGTTTTTTTTTTTTGTATATGTAAACGACTCGTATCTAGTCTACTACTCTATATTTATAGAAGATAATGGTTTCAGTTTATTTATGCATGTAAAAAGAAGCAGCAGGAGTAATCATAATGGAAGAAAGGATATGAACGAATTGAGGAAGTTCTTATCATTCAAGATGTAATTGTTTGTTTTATCTAGTCTAATAGTATTACTTACATCTTACCACATTAGTATTAGTAGATCTACTTTGTAATGTACGTGATAGTTGCAACAATTCCTTCCAATTCGTAGCTGAAAATACTGAATTTAGTTGTTAATGAGAATTAACAATTTAAGACTAATTTTAATTGTATTATTATAACTCATATACCTCTGACATAAAGAAATTCAGCTGTTATTCCACCTCAGAAAAAAATTCATCACTGGTGAGAAGGGTTTCCTCTTTGTAGTTCAGGCGAGGCGGGGGGTTATCTGGTAGATCCGAACGTAAAATGCTGAAATAGTGGGTAGCAGAGAAGAGAGGGGAAAATTTGTTAATGATGGTCTATCTAAAACCCTAAAAGTCGATACTCCTGTGAGTGATTGATATCTTTAAGATTTACATCATACCGAGTCTATGCTGCAACCTTTGCATTCTATTCAACTTCTGTAGTGCCAAAAGAAAAATGTAGGGTATGATCACAGTTGTACCAAAATCAGACCTTTTATGTGTATTAGCATGCTCTCAGCTGAAAATATCTACTTGCATTGCTTTTTACGTAGTTAAACTGAGGTTGCTAGACTTGAGGATGGATCAAAATTCGCATCCCCAAGTATGCTACAAGTTACCGCGGCTAGTATACAACTTGAACCAAAATAATTTGACGCACACCTCATGCCAGACTCAAAAATGCACCTCTAATTCATTCAAATCAAGTCTACTCCTACCTTCCACGTGTATCTTAACCGTCAATTTCTTGTAATTCTGTCTGCAATTATTCTCAATCACCACACTGGAATTAGCTGTCGGATGAGACAGTTAAGACTCTGATCGACCATACCTATTAACCTTAAGACTAAACGGCAGGTCTTACAAAATTCAAGAAGCCATTGTTGGTCATTACCGGTCAATGGTTGACTCTCTTAGATATTTAACAAAGTTGGTAAACTGAATCAACCTTAAGAACCAAAAAAATGATTATTCGAAGTTGAGACGCGAGTTGGACAACTTGATGACGAAAGATGTTGTCTTTGATCCTTACAAAGAGGATTTGGCAAAAGGAAAAAAAATAAGAAAAAGGAAAGAAGGTTGGGTGCGAAGAGCAAAGTTATTATTTTGGGGCTTTCTTTCACCCAAGAGGATTTGTAATGTACAACCCGTTAAGAGTCGCAAGACAATGCAATTACGTACAAATAATTCCAAAGGAGCACAAGATTTTCAAAATCAATGAGAAAAAAACCAAATCACATGATAATGATATTGACATTGTTCACAAGCCTTTACCATCATTTGATTATTGGGAAGATAGAGCTTTTCATAGATATCCTCTGCAAGGTCCATCTTGAACAGATGATGATGCAATTCTGGGTTACATGACGTGGTACCTGAATGTTTCGCAAACTCGAGTGATACGAGTAGATGAGAGCCCCAAGATAGAGGACAAAGATACTTTGGTGTGTACTGTTACTAAATTACGTTTTTGTTAATGGTTTTAGCATTATATATCGAATGTTAGTTCTTTGAAATTGAAACAGAGAAGACGAGTCGGGCACTTGATAACCCAAGCAAAGCTAGAAATCAGGGAAGGGAAAAATGTTAACACTAATAAAAAGATGACCGATGAATTGAACAGTCTCGAAGATGTAGAAGTTGGTGCAAAGTTTGGGGAGATGGAGGAGGAGGAAGAAGAGGAGGAGGAGACATTGTAGAAGAGGAAGAGAGAACCCCAAAAAAGATGACTGAAGGTGCATCAAGAAGCGCCCAACCTGGTAAACGAGGACGAGGTAGGCGTGGTCGTGGCGGTGGACGTGGTCGTGGTGGAGATGTTCATGAATGAATGGTTATATTCATGTTTATGTATTTAATAATGATGGAGTAAAAACGTATGTCTTGTCTTAAACTTATTGTTGAATTATGTTTGGTTATATTCCTAGTTTATGAATGACTTATTCTGGTTTCTTTTGAAAATTATTTGTGTTTGTGCAAGACGCGATTAAATAAAAAACTACAATGTGTGTGCAAAACATGTATATTATGGCATTTTTCAGTCAGAATCGGTTTACATGTCCACATATGTAATACGATTCTGATTGTTCCCTAGAGGTTTAGTTTCAGAATCGGTTTACATGTACCAATATGTAATCCGATTGTTATGAAAAAAAGTTCTATAGGATTTTTTGCCTAGAATCGGTTAATATGTACCTACATGAAATCCGATTAATTTGAAGAAAAGTTCTGTATCTTTTTTTGCCAAGAATCGGATAACATATGCATTACAAAATCCCGATTTTGTGAGAGGTATATTTTACAAGATTTTGTAAGGAAACAATCGTCCTATTTGATTATTTATAAATTCTAATTGTTTAAATTGAATTAAAAAAAAAATAGCCGTTGAGACTTCATCTATATAAGGACAACCTCTTTGAGCCACTCCCACATGACAGACTTAGCCTAGAAAATGGAATGGGAACCGTTTGAAGATTTGTGTCTCGTTAAATCATTTGCTAATACAATCCATGAACGTCGGAATGAAATCAATTCAATGTTTTGGAAGAGAGTTAAAGAGTTCTTTTACGAACGTACCGCGAATCCAAATAACCGTAAATGGAGACTTGGCTTTTCGATTCCAATCCATAAAAATCTCAATGAGTTAGGAATATGGTGTACCACTATCATGCATGAGCTCCTCTTAGGGAAAAATTGAGTAATGCGATCATCTTTATACCTATGTCAAAAGTTCACATACTAACATTTAAGAATTCATTGAATTTCAGCTGGAACGTTTCGACGGGCTAAGGAGAATTCGTAATGGGGAAACAAAGTTCATTCACCACAAACAATATACGACGACGTTATACCGACGTGCTCGGAGGTTCATTGACGAGCATTTGATGTGTCGAATTCTAGAATTCCCATACTGAATCCTATATATGTACAACGCTAATTTCCTAAACTATGTAATATATATTTTGTTTATGAAGGTAAGCTATAATCGGATTATATGGATATATATAAACACCGATTGTTAGAATCGGTTTATGTGGGTATTAATTAAACTCTGATTCTGGGTTTACATCTTCATTCAGAATAAAACCAACTCAGAATCGGTTTACAAATTCACTAACATCAACTGATTCTGGATCGAGTCTTTAAAAATAAAAATAAAAAAAATCACAAGTGTTGATTATGCATTAATCATAGTTAATTTCAGGATTAACTTGATTAAACATTATTTAATTATCCGAATTAGCACTAATTTAAGAAGGACATATTAGGTATTAACATATATATTGGATAAGAGGTTTCTAAGAATTGTTACTTAATGACCCTATTTGTCATGTAGCTATAAGCCCCAATTAAGTGGCATAGGCCCATTTAGGGAGGTTTGAAAAAGTGTTAGAATGTCTTTTAACATCTTTGTAATTCAATTTACTATCCAAACAAGCACATAAAATCAACCAAAAATATCAAAATCACACGTTCTTCCCCTAATAATATTAAAGTCAAAACTCATTTTTCTTTTCATGATCAGATCAAACTAACCTTAAACCGACCCCTCTAACCTAATTGTTAAACACTTCCATTCTCTCCTTCCTATTAACATAACTCTTTCTTTTTCTTCCAAATTTCACCCACACAACTTGAATTTTCCTTTCAAGATTTATTAAAATATCTTATATTTTCTTAGCAAATTCCAAACTCTATGTTGCGACCCGCTGGGCTGTGAGACCATAAGCTTTACCGGATTTATACACGGACTATGGAGCCATCTCCTTAGACAAGAAATAATCCAGGTTATAGCCATCCATAATGGAATTACAGGTAGTTATAACATACGTGTGAACCGTAAAATAAAAGTAGTGAAAACTGAAATACGATTATAATTTTGCCCTAAAATGAACGGGCTAGGTTTCTCTCTAAACCTTATAAGTTGAGTAGTTGTCCTTGTCCTCCACAAATCTTATCATTCTCCTCCTCCATTCCAACAGTGTCTGAAAGCAAAACCCTAACCGATAACCTAAACAAATCTGGTCTCATGTTCTTCTTCATGAACAATCATCATCAATGGAAGTAAAAACATCAAACACATATCAATCGACAATAGCACAATGACTTTTCCTCTCAGATAAAAACTAATGTTCCTTCATAATTTTTAGGCAGGACTTGGATGTAAAATACTCTCAATAATTGGTATTCCTACAAAGACGTTGCGTTTCAGTGGTAGTAGCAGTGTTCGTCAGGGTGATCCTTCAGCTACTACTACTCTTAACCTTGCTGGACTAGCATTATCAAATTCATGGTTGGCATGAATTCAGGTAATTATGATATCTATTTGTGTGAACCCTCTTAGGTATCCAAGTTCTGGCTATTTTGCATAATAGATGCTAAATTGTTGTCGTCTGGCTTATTTTCTTAGACAGGTCATATACCTTTGGCATTTAGAACTCCACCTGTTAGTGCCCCCCTTTACAAAATTTCCTCACAGGGATGCGAATGGTTTGCTCTTTGGAGTTCAGGCCGCATCGAAGCGGGTTGGCTGATCCCCTTTTTATCTGGTGGAATCCGAACACAGTCTGTATTCCCAATCTACATTCTACAATTGGAGTTATGGTCATTTTTTAAGGCCACTTCTTACTGGAGCAGATGAAAATTCCGAAATCGTGGGCCACAAAGAAGACAAGGAAATACATGCTCTTAATGGCATGGCTGCAAATACAGGTCTTTGCATTCTTTTCAACTTCTGTAGTGCCAAAACAAAAATGTAGGGTATGATATCCATAGGCACCATCAGTCAATGCCTTGGTCACAGTTATACCAAATCCAAAACCTCTTTTTCTGGGGCCTTTCTATACTTTACTTCTAGCTCTTTCTTTACTGTTGTTAGTGATTCATCCTTTCAGTTTGTATGATGCAAAAAGCAGCAGCAATAATCATAATGGAAGGAAGACTAATTTAAGACTAGTGTACATTACTTTCATCTTCTCAGTTGAAAATATACTGTATCTATTAATATTGCTAGACTTAGACTTGAGGATCGATCAAAATTCGATGCTATTTGCTCTAATCAAATAATCTTCTCAGCTGAAAAAATCTACATACATTTCTTTTACTTCATAAATTAGGATTGATCAAAATTTGATGCTACTAAGTTGCACTAGTCAAATAGTACTGCGATTCCAGGAAACAATGCAAACACAGAACAACAAAGGTTGCAAAATATCTGTCAATTACTCCACAGATCATTCCTTCTTTATCGGGACTGACAATGTTCTACCATTATTTCCCATCTAAAAAGCAAAGGTACCTGAGGCTACAGGACACAATTTCAAGCCATTCGTAAACTAACCAAGGAATGATAAAAGCAAATAGCATATATACAGCGCCGGAATTTGATTTTGAAAGCTAACAGAGTTTGATACTCATATAGTCAGCAGCGGTTTGGGCAATCCTAGATTGCAAACGAGAAATTTGCAGTTAAGTGTTTTCAGTGATAGTCGGCACCAACATGTGAACCAATCAAGGAAAGACAAATAAAAGAATCGGGTAGAAGATACAGGAACTATAACAATCTATTTAGAAGTCTCATAATAAGTAATCTCTAGATACATTTTCAACAATATTAGAATAACAAATACAATTTCTATAAACATGTCCTTTCCTGTGATGGATGAAGATTATACATCTTTAGTTGTTTTAGGTTTAGTGGGATTTAAAATTGAAGAAGGTATAATATAAAATGTGGTGGTAATGTTCAATTGAGGCAGAATCATAAATCGATCTGCACATTTTGATCTTCAGAAGAAAATGTCGTAATCATAAATTGTAATCACCAACACAAAGAAACCACTTGTGGTGGTACATTAAGTATATGAGAGGAAAAATCATAGTGCGATCAATGTTGCTGCTGCTTCTGATGATGGGTGAAGATAATAGAGGTGTAGTTGTTTTTGGTTTGCTGTTGTCATGATTTTGTTATGGTCCTTATGGATGAAAAAGAATCATAGATCTGCAGTTGTTTTTGGTCAAGGGTTTTGTTTGAGATATAATAAAGATGGAAAGAATTATTTATTTTTTTGATTCAAGAAGGGAAGAATGTATGTCAGGCATTTTATCTTTCTTTTCTACCCACTCACTACTACTCTTATATAGGAATACCTGTCCCTTTAGGGTTTATGCGGATCGTCCATTTCATTTATCATTATCAAATTGGACGGATGTTAGGTAACCCTTGTGGCCTTCAAGATTCAAACTCAAAACCGTGGCCAAGAGTGCTCATTCAAGTTGTGGTGGTTCACTTAAATCAATTCCATTGGGCACAAAAAAAAATCACTTTATTTTGTTGGTCTTAATTCTTAGCAGCCATCTATTATCGTCCACATTTTGTTGGTCTTCATGAAATTTATGCAACATGCTCACCCAAATGATATTGTTCAAATACCAATCTGTCAAAACACTACTTGTATGCATTCCAATGAGCAGAAAAACTTCTTGCCGATGCAAAAATAGAGTCATGAAAATGGATACATCACGATTTTTAGGGGCTTTCTTTAAAATATTAACTTTTTTTTTAATCTAGATTTGATTCCATTAACTTGAATTCTCCTTAGCATCAAGTCACGACTTTAAAATAAAAAAGTGGGAATGTTATTTATGCCCCTACTCGAATATCTCCATAATCAGATCTCATAAGTAAGGTTTTTAGATTCAGAGATTTAAATTTCCAGATTTCGGTTTCAGGTAATTTTTGAATTCAAAGATTTGTGTGTTTGAACCATTGAAACTTAGTTATGATTTTGTTATTCTTCCTCTTCTAATTTCAAACAGATTCAAAGATTAATTTGATTTTTGATTTTCAATTTGATAATTTCGAATCGAGATTCAGATTTCGTGTGGATTTGAGTTGAAGATTCGATTCAGTGAATTTTATTACTGAATTCATAGGGTCAATAACAGTGGTGGGTTAATGTTTTGGTCGTGTGTTGGTGTTGGATGGTGGTGTTGGTCTTGTTGCAGCGTTGGTGGTGGAAGTTTCAACAATGGTGTTTTGGTAAATGTTAAACAGAGAAGATGAAATTGAAGAACTGAATCTAGGGTTTATGGGTTGAAGTTTGTTTGGTGGTTGAAATGGTTTATGTAGTGGTTGTATGTGAGATTGCAGGTGGTATGAAGAGATGATTGTGTTTTGTAGGTGGTTGTTGGTGGTGTTATTATTGGAGTCTGGCGGCACCGGCTGTGGCGGTGGTTAGTGAAGATGCATGTGATGTTGATGTTAATACAATTGTCTTGAATCTGCTTTTGATTACATACAAAGTTCAATGGCGTTGATCGATTCCAGAGATGAGAAGAAAATTTGGGATTGATGATTCAGAGAGATATGGTGGATTTTGTGGGTTGTGTTGATTGCAAAACTATAGATTTTCAAGTTTGAATTGCAGGTATAACAAGGAATGAGTGTATGCCTCGTTTGGTGGTTATAGTAATGAACTAAATATGAGGTTTGCAGAAATGATGATGGTACTGTGAGACAGATTTGAAGCTATAATGAAATGAAACTGGTTTCGGTGATGGGTTAATTTTGTTGTTGTTGATATTCATTGAAGTGGGAATCTGAGATAGTTCTGAAGCTAAGGAGAAATGAAGAAATAATGGATGTTCTGTTGGCTCGACAATGGTTATGAGCTACTGAATGCAATGAGATACATGTATGCAAGGAAATGATATTGCAGGTGCAATGAAAATTTGCAGTTTGTGTGTGGCGCTGCAGTCATCTTGAAGCTGAAATGGGGTGGATGAACGCTAGGTAAAGTAACTGTGACCCTAGAAAATCTCATCAAGTTGCTTCCAACTTTAGAAACAACTTTACCAAGTTGCTTCTAATATTTGGAGACAACTTGTGCTAGTTGCTTCCAACTTTGAAGACAACTTGACCAAGTTGCTTTCACTTTTGGAGGAAACTTTGCAAATCAGATAGTAGTGCTTCACTTTCATGACGCACAACACAATTGCCTGAGTTTTACCCCATAATCTGTAACTTTGCAAACACAAAAGAAGGCAAAATTTATGATTATGAGCCAAAACTGTTTGATCTGCGGATTTCTCTCCATGTTTATTCTTGAAATTTGGGTTCGATCAGAATTTCACTCTTTAGCCCTGAAATGAACGGGATAGATCTCTCTAAACCTTACTTATAAGTAGAATGTTGATATCAATTGTTTTATTGTTTTATCCTTTCATCCATACATCCATCATTTTCGTAGTGAAAGAAAAAACACAAAGCCTAAACCTAATAATCAGCAGCGGCGGCCAGCAAACGGATCTGCTCTCATCATGTTATTCACCTTCATCATAATCCATGGTCAATTGAAACAAAAAAACATCAAATACAGCTACAATGATTTTTCCTCTCATAAAACTATGATGTTCTCTATCTATTTTTTCATCTGTTTCCGTTGGTTTCTAATCGGAGGCAGATCCATTTCCCTTTGGTGTTTGTTTTCATCTGTTTTCTATCTTTTTCTGCTCTTAATTAAAAAAAAAAATTGCAGTTTGTAGGTGAAATGTAAACGTGAAAAAACAGGTTACTGAGGATTCATTATTTAATTTAAGACTAATTTGATTTTTTTGCTCTGCATTATTATGTGCAAGAACTAGTGTAACCACGATCCATAGCCATTTACAAAACATAAGCAGTATCAATTAACTCGATTCGGCTTCATGGATTATTTTATTCATCAAACCTAATGAACTTACATATCTGAAATGGCTTCATTCAGAATTTGGTGGAGTTCTTAAACTGTATACTATATCCTTTTCAAGTCCAATTCATCCCTGCACATCAATCTTCAATAAGCTTCTTCACTACCAATTACCCAAATACCTAACTGTGCCAATAAATGGGTCATTTTGGTGGTACCAAACAGAGGGTGCTAGCACTTACTTCATTATCATTTGGTGGTTTCTTTCTGGGATGGATCATTTTGCGCAACATTTTACTATTATACTTTACTATGCCAATGAAACTAAAATTTATGATTATTTAACAGCTTTCCGTTATCTGAGGATAATCTGTCAATGGCCAGCAAACGTTTCAAAATCTGGTGATCAATTCAGCGTATGTGAGAAAGATGTTTTTGGTTTCCATTGGACAGGATCTTCTTTGTAATAATGTATGTGAGAGTTGCAAGTCCTTTTAATATCTAGTTGTTAATTTGAGATTATTAGACATGATTATGGATCAAAATATGCATCCTCAAGTATACTAAGTTGCATTAATTAAATAGTACTGCTGCTGACTAAGTCTTATGGGGTGCTAGTCTAACAGCTAAATTAGCACTACCTCCTAAGTCTTACGAGAGTGATAATCTAGCAGCTAGATTAGCAGTCCACGTCAGCCCAACGCTGCATGGTTCAGCGCTTTAAAACTCAACCGTCGGATCAAAAATAAATCTCTCTGACCTAAACCATTTCGCGAAAAGGTAGTTTTTCAAGTGCTTAATCATTCAGCGTAACTATCTAGCATGCTAGCTCACATTCTAGCAACCGGTAGGAGAGAGAACTAGTGTTAACTTTTTTTCCACGCTTTTTTTTTTTGAATTGCAACACTTAAGTGCTAATCTAGCCCATAAGACTAAGTCTTAGGTAACAAAGAAAAATCCGTGTATAAATTATGAGCCAATAGTCTTTCTAGTTACTGTTGACTTACACCTTCAAACTCCTAATAGTTTCTCTAGTTGATCCACTGCCGTGGAATTATGCTTTAGCTGAATTCGCACCTCCCTAACAAAAAGCGGTACTCGCCGTTTGTAATGAGCAAATATTGAGCCATAGAGGTGAGTATGTGTGCATTTTGCAATAATAATAGAGCATTTGTTTCTTCGCTATCCATTTACTTGGCAGATTTAGGGATATTTTTTACAACAATTGGTTATTGTTTAGATTCATCCCAGGACAATCATCGAATATTTCTGGACGTGGAAAGATCTCAACAATTGGTTATCGTTAAGAAATTACGGTCAGTCATAACAGCGGCTGCAAGCAAACAACACATAAAATGAAAGGGTTAGATCAAAATAGTGTGAGCCGTCGAATAAAAATAATGAAAACCCTAAAATGAACGAGTTAGATCTCTCCTAAAACCTTATAAGTAGAATAGTTTTCCTCCACAAATTCTATGCTCCTCTGTGAAAGCAAATCCCTATCCCGGATCCAAAAAATCAACAGCGTCAGCAAGCAAACAGATCTGGTCTCATGTTCTTCTTCATGATTCATCATCATCCATGGAAACAAAATATCAAACACATGTCCATCAACAACAGCACAATGACTTTTCCTCTCAAATCAAAAATATGACCTGGTTTCATCACGCCGCATCATTTTTAGATACATTTCTGTATAAGCAAAATCGCCTTCTGGTGTTTCTACCTCGTTTTTGATGCTTCTTAAGGGGAACTTTTTGTCGTGGAGTTTTTTTCGGTATTAGTAACAGTTTAGCAGCATGAGTAATTATAATGTAAGAAAGACTATGAATGATTTGAAGAAGTATTTATCATTCAAGATGTAATTATTGGTTTTCTATATTACAAGAGATTTTTTTTTTATTACCACTAGTCTAGATTACTTCTTATTACAATGTAGATCTCTTTTGTAATGTATGTGAGAGTTGCAGCAAGTAATTTTAATTCGTAGCTGAAAATATTGCTTTAAGTTCTTAACTTAAGATTATTCGAGGATATTGGGTTGGATTAAAATTCACATCCTGAAATATACTACGTACTATATATGTTGCATTCATCACCATATCTGATATGACACTTTAATGTACACAAACAGAAAATAGCAATCGGGATCTACAGATGTTGTTCCAAAACAGCAACACCTCGAAACTATTTTAAGAAAACTAAAAATGGATAAAATAAACTCACGAAAAGAGGACCATGGTATATACTTGCTGTAGCCTGTAGGATATGTCTTTTTCATGCTTTGTATATGCTGCACTGATTACCGCATTGATAAATCACCAAGTGATAACTAGTTCTGGATAAAAATGAACTCATTGAAAGAAGAGTATAAAAGTTTCACAGAAGGATGTTCTCTTCACGGCTTATATATTTTGTGGATTGCTGCCTTTATGATTTTGCAATCATCGTAATCCATGGTCTTCAATCAGTTTAAAGTCTCTAATCTCTTGTACATCAGAATTAAATATAAAGCATGTTTAGTCTATACAAAGAAAACAACCAAAACCAATTTGAAGAAACATTTCAGTATTTGGAGAAAATACTAAAAACCGGTAGCATAAGATTTACAGTTGCGAGTTTGTGTCATACTTTAACAAGTACTGGCTCTTATGTGTCTACGGAACTAAGATTAGATTCTTCACAAGGAAAAAGGAAGATCTCATTATACAATATTAAGATGTTCGAGTGTTTGAACACTCTAATTGTTTAGCTGCAAACTTTGTGGATTTGACTGAACAACACAGCCACCCACTAGAGGTGCCAAAAAGGCGAGGCTGGCCCAAGCGTGGTACTCAACGTTTCGTCTCATAATACCATGACAAAACCTATTGCATCTCACAAAATTTCCCAAGCCACTTATTATCTTCTTGAGATATTGTTTGTCATTTGCATTATGATGGTCCATTTGGTTGGAAAGAAATGACATTATGATAGCGAAGAAACATGGGAGAATAACTCTGAGATCGGTGTTGTTACTCAGTTGGTCTATAAATGTTGGTTCGTTTAAAAACATTAAACTTCATGAACTTGTTTTCGACTTGGCGATTTTGTTTAGAAAGTAATCCGTTGTAAACTTTGTATTCGTTTTTGCTTGTATTTCTTTTCGAGAGTGCATGCTATCTTGATTCTTGGCACTCTTTCTTAGTTTATTTTGATTTCGTCTCTTCCAAATTTGTTGAGTCACACAATCATTTTTGAAATTACATGGTAATTTTTGCCACGGTTGATATTTTGGTTTTCGTTACAAATAAAGGGTGAACACATTTTGAATCGGTAAAAATAAACAAGTTTCAAATGAACGTTTCTTTTTCTTAAGTTAATAATTATTTTTTTTAGTCCTGTTAATAGGAGGCAAAGAACGGATTTGAGGAGGAAGATTATGAGAAGGGAATTAAACGGGATTTACCCCTTTGAAAAAGTGTTAAATGTTCTTAACATCCCTATTATCCAATTTGCCATCCAAAGAAGCACCTAAAATCAGCAAAAAAATCTCAAAATCACCTCTTCTTCCCCCAGAATATCAAAGTCAAAACTCTTTTTTTTCATGATCAATTCAAAACTAACCTTAAACCGATCCCTCTAACCTGACCGTTAAACACTACCTTGCCTCCTCAAATCCATTCTTTCCCTCCTATTAACAGGACTCTTTTCTTTTCTTCAAAATTTTTGGACAGGCTTTGTGAGACCATAAGCTTTCCTAGGATGTAAACACGGCCTATGTTAATCCATACGGACTATGGAGCCATCTTCTTAGATAAGAAATAATCCAAGGTTTAAAACCTTCCGCATGTCCGACTATCGCATAAGAAATTACAGTCGGTCAAAACATACTTGTGAGCCGTAAAATCAATTGTAATTTTACCCTAAAATGAACGGGCTTGATCTCTTTCTAACTTCTATAAGTAGAATAGTTTTCCTCCACAAATCTTATCATTCCCCTCCTCCATTCATTCAGTGTATGAAAGCAAAACCCTAACCCTGAACCTAAAATTCAACAGCGGCAGCAAGCAAACAGATCTGGTCTCATGTTCTTCTTTATGAACAATCATCATCAATGGAACCAAAAACATCAAACACATACCCATCAACAACAGCACAATGATTTTTCCTCTCTCACAAAAACTATGAAATTGATTTATCTTCCTTAGCAATTTTTAGGTTCATTTCCGTATAAGCAAAATCGCCTTGAACAAATCTGGTTTTTCTTTGATTTATGTGCGAGTAACAGATTTAGTTTTTGTGGGTATTAGGAAAAGGTTTTGGCAGAAGCAGCAACCATAATGGTAGACTAATTTAAGCATCATTCAAGAAATTATCTCATGTAATTGTTTTTTTTATACAATGAGAAAGGTTTTTTTTTTTGGTTTCCTTAGATTACGAGTTGCAACAATAATCCAAAGAGTGGGAAGTTTTTGTCACTCAAAATGTAATTGTTTGTTTTCCACTAGCCTAGATTACTTGTTATTACAATGCAAATCTTCTCTGTGATCTAGTATGTGAGAGTTGCAACAAGTCCTTTTGTAGCTGAAAAATATTCCTTTTAGTGCTTAATTCAAGATTACTGGATATTAGGTTGGATCAAAATTCTAATCCTGAATTTTGCTACTAGATTCTCAAATAACAAAAATTGTTTAAAACTGTACACAAATTTCAGAGAGAAAATACCCAAAAATTTTACTACACCTATCCATCTAAATTTATCTTTATCAAGCATAGGGAGTCTATGACCTATTCAAATAAATTGATGCTCAAGGGTAAAAGATTGAACAAGATGAAGAGCAGTAAAAGCTTATGGGATCTTGAGTTTGAAGAATTAAAAGGGTTCATGGATTTGGGTTTTGGGGTTTATAAAGAAGATAAAGAATTCAGATTTGGTTCGAATATTTCCTGGTTTACAGAGATTAGGAAAGAATGAAAATCATATTACTTGTTTAGATGCTAGATACTCCTAAAGCAGTAATCACTCGCTGCTCAGTGTCCTAGACATATGGTTAACACTCGACTTACACTTGGCTTACACCTTCACTGCTGTGGAATTGCATTTTTGCACGATTGTTAAAGGGGGGTGCCGTATCTACTAGGGTGGAAACCAATCCATATGTAAATAAATACTCCTAGCCGATGTATTTCCTAGCAAAAACGTTACCCGTCTTTAGTAATCATGTAAATTCTGAGTCAGGGTGGTGAATATGTGTGCTTTTTGTAATAATAGTGAGGAGATAGAGCATTTGTTTCTTCACTATCCTTTTACCTGCCATATTTAGGAAGGTCTCTACAACAACTGGTTATTGTTTGGAATCATCCTAGTATGGACGTGAAAACATCTCAACCAAGTCATTATTGTTTGCCGTTTGTGATACAATGGTCCATTTGGTTGGGAAAAAAACGACATTTTGATAGCGAAGAAGCAAGGTAGAAAATCCTTAAGCTCTTTTATTATAGATACTATGAGGACCTAAGGTGTTAATTTTCAGTTGGTCTATAATGTTGCTTTGTTTAAAAACATTAAACTTGATGAATTTGTTTTCGACTTGTTTAAAAACATTAAACTTGATGTTGATTTGTTTAAAAACATTAAACTTGATGTTGATGTTGGTCTATAATGTTGATTTGTTTAAAAACATTAAACCTGATGAATCTATTTTCGACTTGGGGATTTTGTTTGAAGAGTAGATTGTTGTAAACTTTTGTTTGCTTGTATTTTTCGAGGGTACTCTCTTGATTCTTTGCACTTTTTCTTAATTTATTTTGATTTTGTTTCTTTCAGAATTTTGAGTCACATTTTTTTTTCTCGAAATTAAATGGTAAATGTTACCACAGCTAAAACTCTGGTTTTCATTAAAAATAATAGGTGGAATCAATAAAAAAAAAAGTTTCAAATAAAGGTTTTTTTTTTTCTTTCAAAAGTTAGTATTATTTCTCTTCCAAGTTAAACTTGCTGTGAATTATCCTTTAAAATTTATTAGAATATCCAATATTTTTCTTAGCAAATTTCATACTCGATTTTTCAGCACACTGTGCTGTGTGACCATTAGCTTTCCCAAGATTTATATATATGACCTATATTAATTTATATGGACTACTTGGGAGCTATGTTGTAAAAGGTGTACGCCAAAGCCCCACTAAGCGCAGGACTAGCACCCAGGCACCAAACTGTGACCAATTTTTTTCCCTGGAGCGCTTAAGCGCTAATTTAGGAGAGGCGATGGGCTTGGCGCCTCGCCTTGCCCCGTGCCTTTTACAACATTAACCATTTTTTTGGGACCAGCCTTTTTTGGGGGACCATTGTTTTATTTTGGGTAAGACATTAGAAGTAAATCTAGGTCACCCCTTATCTAGATATTTTTATTTATACCTAAATTACCCTCCTGATTAATTTTGTGTAATGATTTGTTAGTATTAATAATAGCTAGTGTAATGATTAAGTTAAAGATAATTAGTGAGATTAAAAAATCAGATGGGTTTTTTTTTAAAGAAGTAGAATTATTGATAGTGTAAAGTTAGAGAAGATAAAGAAAAAAACATGGATTTTACCAACCACAACCGGAGGAAGAGTATTTGGGTACCCATGTATGTTTCAGACTTAGATTATGTTGGTTGAATTGATTCAAAATTTCAAAAAAAAATGTAAATTTCAAAAAAAAAAATGTAACTTTTTCCAAACATGCAGGTTACAGAACTCGCTCTTAATAGAGGTTTTTAGTCGTTTGGTTAACACGCAGGTTACCGAACTTTTTTTATAGGATTTACAGAGTAATGTTCGGTTTGCCCGCAATGTTGCCGAACTTTAGGGTCTATAAGTTTGGTTGGTTCGCAACCTATATCTAACCGAACTTCGCATTGATTAAGATTTTACCAAGTGTACAAAGTTCAGTTGTTTCGCAACCTTCATACCAACCAATATTTAACTGAACTAAAAGCAATATTGGTAAAGTTAGGTTAGAAAATAGTTTTATCTTTCTTTGCGAACCAACCGAACATAATGGGCAAAGTTCGGTTAAATCAAAACTCAATATAGTGGGCAAAATAGCACAGTTCGGTTATATTGGATTTTTTTTTTTTAATATTGGTAAAGTTCGGTTAGAAAATAGTTTTAGACTTTTTTGCGAACCAACCGAAATCAACATATTGATTTTCAGAGAAGGGTTCGGTTCGGTTAGCAATTTTTATTCTTTGCGAACCAGCCGAACTCTGCATTTGTTGTTCGAATACAAGTGTTCGGTTAAAGGTAAAAAAATTCCAATTAATCTAACCAATCGAACACAATAAATTGGTTTTCAATGAGGAGTTCGGTTAAAACTATTATTGCGAACCAACCGGACTCGGAGTTCGGTTACGAAAAATTAAATTCGTGATAACCGAAGTGTTCTTCATGTTCTTGGTTTCAGAATGTTCGGTTACAAAACTAGTTTATTTAAAACTATTCTTGACCGCCACTTTAACTTCCATTTAAATCATATTTTGATGATTTCTACTCCTCAATTTTCTCAATCAAAAAACGAATTAAAAAGATTGATGGGTTTTTCAATGGAACGAGAAACGTCAAGGAAAGAGAGAAGACGAAGAGAATAATATTATTTTTTCAAAACTAAAAAATTTCGATTCCCCTCCTATTTTCGATTTCGATTTTGATTTTAATTAATAAATTCATTTAGATTAGATGTATATGATTAGATTTATATAGTTATTAGATTAGTTTTAATTTAAATTAAAGTAAAAGGTAAATGTGTATTTACCTAACTTTAGGACACCCCTTATAAGTATAGAGAGGTTGGCCTAATAAGACCATGGTCCCCAAAAAAAACCATGGTCCATAAAAAATGGTTCTACAACATAGCTTGGGAGACATTTCCTTGTATCACAAAAATAAATCGGGCCAAGGTTTAAATCCTTCCACGAATGACTGGAAAAAGAATCATAGCGTCGTAACATAAGTGTGAACAGTCAAATCAAAATAGTGAAACCCTAAAATGAACGGGTTAGATCCGTCTCTCAATCTTATAAGTAGAACAGTTTTCCTCTACAAATTTTATCCTCCTCCTCCGTTCCATCGTCCGTGTAGTGAAAGCAAAACCCTAACCCGGAGCCTAAAAACCAAGAAAACAGATCTGGTCTCATGTTCTTCGTTTTCATGATCCACCATCATCCATGGAAACAAAAACATCAAACACATGTCTATCAACAACAACGGCACAATGATTTTTTCTCTCAAATCAAAAATATGACGTGGTTCGATCACTCCGCATCATTTTTAGATTCATTTTTGTATAAGCAAAATCGCCTTCTAGTTTTTGTAGCTCGTTTTTGATGCTGCTTAGGGGGAACTTTTTGTCCTGCATAGTGTTCATTCCAATGAAAAAATCTGTGTATTCTTTTGTCTTTTTGTTATTATCAAATTGGGTGTTTTAGGTATCAGGAACAGTTTAGCAGCAGGAGTAATTATAATGTAAGAAAGAATATGAATTTATCATTCAAGATGTAATTGTTGGTTATCTATATTACGAGAGAAATGTTTTTTATTTCCACTGGTCAAGATTACTTCTGAATACAATGTAGATCTTTTTTGCAATGTACGTGTGCGTTGCGGCAAGTCCTTTTAATTGGTAGGTGAAAATATTACTTAAGTTCTTAATTTAAGATTTTTTTTTTTTTGAAGAAGGAAGGATATATTGAAAAAGGAAAAGCTGTACAAGAATACATGGTGTAAACACCATCAAAACTAAGAAGAAAAAGAAACTACACATTTAACACAAACTCCCATTGGTTTATAATCTGAGTTGCAGAGAAAAGTTTGAAAACTTCGGTTGTAAAGCTCCATAAAAAAATCCACTGCTTTACCGCAATCTCCATTTCGTACAACGATTTTGCTCTTCCCCCGTGAATTCTCCTATTTCTCTCATTCCATACCTCCCAAACAATGTCAAAAGGTAGCAGATGCCACACCATCTTGGCTTTCGGCATTGTTGTATCCAACTTCCAACCAAGCATTAGATTTTTGAACCGGAGCGACATCACCCAATTGACATGCATAGCTTTCATGAAGTATCCCCAAAGACGTGATATCACGGTACAATGGATGTATAAGTGATCCATAGTTTCTACCTCCGTGTTGCAAAATATGCATAAGTTTGATTGGATAATCATGCCCCTTGTCTGCAGCAAGTGTCTAGTTGGGATTGCGTTCAACAACGAATCCCAAAATAAGAACGTTACCTTTGGTGGTATGTATTTGCTGCACAAAACATTGTGGCCTTCCCAATCTTGCTCCGTTTCCGTTAGTTTTGAGTAGATTTCTTTTGCGGTTGTGTCGCCTTCCCACCCATCTTCCTCCCCCTGATTTAATGCCACCAGCCCTATGTCGTGTTTAAGTTCCAACAGGTCTATACTTTCCACCGGATTCAAATCTCTAATGAACCTGAAGTTCCTTCTTAATTTAAGATTATTGGAGGATACACAAACAGAAAATGGCATTGGGGATTTACAGATATTGTTCGAAAACTACAACATCTCGAAACTGTTTTAAGAAAGCTAAAAATGGAAGGAACCGAAAACAAATATCAACATGTGGTAACAGGTTCAGGATAAAATAAACTCACAAAAAGCATGTTTAGTCTATACAAAGAAACAACCAAAATCAATTTAAAGAAACCTGTCAGTATTTGGAAAAAAAAAAAGCATATGATGTAACGTCGTGAGATTGTGTCATGTTATAACACGTGTTGACCCTTACGAGTCTATGGAAAGCAAAAACTAAGATACAATTCTTCATAAGGCTAACCCCTATGGGCTAGATTGAGTTGTTAGATTGGCCAAAATTTGTTGCAAATCAAAAAGAAAGTGTGGTCTAAAAGTTAACACTACTTCTCTCTCCTAGTAAGTACTCGCAGTTCAACTAGCAGCGAGATTAAAATGCTGAATGGTTCAAAGTTTAAAAAGTGACCTTACAGCTGAACGGTTCAGCGCTCACAAAAATCACACGGATCACAAAAATAACAACATTTGATCTGACGTCTGAAATTTAAAGCGCTGAACCAAACAGCGCTGGGCTGACGTGGAATGCTAATCTAGTTGCTAGATTAGCACCATAAGACTTAGGAAGTTACTATAGCTAACGTGGACTGCTAGATTAGAAGACCGTAAGATTTAGCCTAAGAATAAAAAAATAAAGGTCCCGTTATACAATATCAAGATGCTTGGGTGTTTGAACACTCTACTTGTTTAGCTGCAAACGTCGTGGATTTGACTGAACAACACAGACAGTCAGACACTCGAGAGAGGGGTTAAAATGGCGAGTCCGGCCCAAGCCTGATTCAGCTTGGCATGTATGCAGGCCAAAGCCTGGTCTGTGATTAATAGGCTAATTCTCCAAATTTGCTCAACAATAATTACTATTACCATTGCTTGCATCCAGCATATATATAGTCAAATAAAAAGGTTAATTACTTGAAGTTACTTTTATATATAAAAAGAATGAGTCGCAATGCATATACATCATTGATAATTCAACGTTGACCATGAAGTGCCTCCCACGAATGCTTCGTATTTATCCCGTGGTTAGTCCGCATATCAACCACAACTACTAACGTGTTTACATTTCAAACAACAAATTTACATGAATAAAATAAAAAACTTTCTTAACAAGTTTCACGAGGAGGTTAACTAATATAATGGAATTCTTAATTTAAAAGTGTTCTATATTCTTACTTAAAAAAAATTCAGAGTAGGTATTCCTTGTAATATCCAATAGAATCTCTAAGTTTGATTCTTAAGGTCAACTACATGTATATATATATATATATATAGGGTTTAATCATCATTATCTTCCCAACAGAAAAATGGATGCGGAGCAATTATTGAATCTCTTTGATTCTATTTGGTTTTACAATGATATCACAACACCATCTTTAATTTCATCCAAACCAGAGATTACTCGAGTCGAATCATCTCTTCTTCGATCTGTGAGTGAAGATTTGACAAGTTTTACTTCTTCTTTTTCTTCTCCAGATTCAGTTCTAAGACCACAGCAATTACAAAAAATCAATTCTGGAAAAGAAGCTCCACAAGACGAAGAACAGAAACTTAATTCATCATCATCACCAGCTAAAACTAGAGATAAATTGATGCTCAAGGGTAAAAGAATGAACAAGATGAAGAGCAGTAAAAGTTTATCAGATCTTGAGTTTGAAGAATTAAAAGGGTTCATGGATTTGGGTTTTGTATTTTCTGAAGAAGATAAGAATTCAAGTTTGGTTTCGATACTTCCCGGTTTACAGAGATTAGGAAAGAATGAAAATCTTAGTACAGAAGCACAAGAAGAAGAAGGCAAATCAGGCAGAGATGAGAATAATAATAATAAGTCTGCAAGACCTTACTTATCTGAAGCTTGGGCTGTTTTAGATAACAAGAGAAAGGAAGAAGAGCTGCTATTAATCAATTGGCAAGTTCCTAAGCTAAACAGTGAAATTGCCATGAAATTTCATCTTAGAAATTGGGCCCATACTGTTGCATCTGCTGTCAGATGACACAAAATTTCAGTCTTGTTCATTCCCTTTTTTTGTGTTGTTGTCGGTGAGGTTGTAAATAGATGTATGTTTTGAAATTCATTCACCGAATTTCCTTTTTAAAATGAACTGTTAAGAGAAAGAGTAGACAAGTTTTGCAGAAGGATGTTTACTTTATGGCTTGTATATGTTGCGTATTGCTCCATTTATGATTTTGCAGTCGTAATCCATGGTCTTCATCCAGTTTTTAAAATCTCCAATCTCCTGTAAGTCCAAATAAAACAGCATGTCAGTTTATATAAGAAAACAACCAAATCGAACAAACACGCCAATATTTTGGGGAAAAACCTAAAAGGCTAAAACTAAGCAGCGTACCATGTAAAATGACGAGTTTGTATCATACTTCAACAAGCATTGACTCTTTGCGAGTCTATGGAAAGTGTAAACTAAGATCAAATTCTTCACAAGTAAAGATGAAGGTCATATTATACAATATTAAGATGCTTGGGTGTTTGAACACTCTACTTGTTTGGCTGCAAACTACGCAGATTCACTTACCTAGAATCGAGACCCTATATAGCTGCAGGCTGCTAGCATGGTGTGCTCTACTTAAGCTACAGACTTCAAACTAGCATAAACATGGAAAAAAGTGGAGAAGTGGTCTCATAGTCCAAAAACTACTTAAGCGCACATCATTCCCACTTACTCAAAATTAATAAGTGTAGGACTGTCCAAGCTCACCATTTTTGCAGCTAACTCTCAACCAACGGTAGGCAAACAAGAGGATACAATCCTGAAGACACGAGGTATGGGCAACCTGGGTCGCATGTGATTAATCTCGTTCCTTGATAGTCTAGTGCCGGTTCAAACAGAACATTCCGATTCCTCTACAGACTCGCTATGAGACTAACCAGTTTCTTTTCATAGTAGCACCAGGATTACAGTATTCATACATATCACAAAAATGGGTATTGTCGTATCGATGGATTTACAAGGGTTTCGGGTTGTTAAGTATCCAAACACTATTGATATATAATACACAATATGAATCGAACTTCACATGTTCATTATACAATTGAGTAAAAAAACAAACAATTTTTTGATAATTTGTGTACCTTAACGCAGAATTAACAGCAAGAGAAGCAGAATTAAAAAGACAGATCAATAAATAACATACGAAAAGCGAAATTAGAGAAAACCCGAAAGACAAGTAAAATACAAATATATAGTGAGATCATGGTCGCTAATTTGAGGTAACAAATTGGATAAAGATGATGATGCATCATAGTAGATTATTTAGGCAAACACATGTAAGGACCAATTTCACACTAAATGTTGTTTGTACCAGCCTCTTACAAAACACTACGCAAGCAAAATGATACAATCCCAAAGTGATGCAAGGGTACTTGATCACAAAGACACACGGTACATACTTCTGGCAAAGTGGGTTGCTCTTGTACGTGTTTAATCTCGCTTCTTTATGTTTTGCCTAGCGCTGGTGCAGAACGGGCTATCCTCCTCCATACAGGCTAAAATGTACACGATTTGCTATTCATCACAAATCACAGTAACAGGTGTCTATGCAAATCAAATTACAATCAATACGTATCCAAACACTATCGACATACAAAATAATCAGTGAATCGCACTTCACATGTTCATTATGCCAATCAAATTTAGCCAATTCAGAACAATTAAAAAACAAAAAACGGAAATTTAATACTTGGTGTTACCTGTAAGGCAGATTTTATAACATGAGAAGCAGTTAGGGCTGCACAAACCCGACCCAACCAGCCGACCCAACCCGCACCCGCCAAAAAATACCCACACCCGACCCAACCCGTTCAAGCACGGGTTGACTATGGGTCGCAACATTTAAACCCGCCGTATGTTGGGTAGGGTGCGGGTAGCACCTTCAGTCACCCGAACCAACCCGCCCACCCGCCTACCTTAACCGTAGATCTCCCAACTATTAATCCTAGCCATTCATTCTCGTATATAACACAAAAATCTAACCTAACTAGCCCTAAATCTAATCTCTTTTTTCTCTCGTTACTCTCTCCTGCGGTCTTCCTTCTCTTGCTTCTTCACTTCACCACTAAATCGAAATCACCTCATGACCTCCACTATTCAATTTGATTATACTACTTTCAAATCCCAGAAAGGTAATTTCATTACATGATTGAATTTATAATTAGGGTTCATGTTCTTTGATTTGAATTGTTTTATTGGTAGATTTTATGTTCTTTTGTTTTGAATCCGTTTGTTTGATACTTAGATTGAAATTTGTTTCTTTTTTTCATTTGATGTACTGGGTTTGTATTTGTTCTTTGATTCATTTGCATGTCTTTTTTCTGTATTTGTTTCTTTTAAAAGGTTGTAAATAACTAATATGTTGATATGGGTTCTTTATATGTTAATATGTTTTTTCTGTATTTGTAGATTTTGTTGATTTGGGAATTTTTTTTTTATCAGGGTATGATGATTTTCTTGGTTTTGATTTGTGGGTATGTTGATTTTAGGTTCCAGTATTTAGGTATGATGATTTGTGGGTGTAGATGGGTTCTGGTGAAAGAAGAAGATGAATTCGAGATGAGATGTCAGTGGTTGATTGATGTTGCCGGTAAGAAGATGGTGAAATTAGGGTTCTTAATCAGAGAAGAATTGGTGGTAAATGAATTGAGGCAATTGCAGATGGGAATTGAAGCTGAAACGTTCAATTTGTTGTAAAACTTTAAATGTTTAAATTTAGATTTTAAGATAATTGAATGTTGGTTAAAAAAAGTCATCCCAAATTTCTTCAGGAACAATTAGGACGGGTATACCCGCCACCCACCCGATCCAGCCTGCCGTAATGTGGGTCGGGTGAAAACCGACCCATTGTAATGGTGGGTTGGTTGCGGGTGACAACTCCTATTACCCGCCACTAGTGGGTTGGGTGGTGGGTGAGGCCAAAACCGACACAAACCGACCCATGTGCAGCCCTAGAAGCAGTAAGCCACTGTTCAAACTGGGCATTTCCTGTCTTCTATAGACTTGCAACGAGAATAACCAGTTTCTTTTCATAGTAGCACTCAAATGCACCATGTTTACAATATTGAAATGTATCACAGAAATGGGTTATGGGTATCAATGGTTTTAAAGAGTTTCAGGTTGTTATGCATGCACGTACTGTTGATATACAATACTCAATAAGAATCGAACTTCACATGTTCATTGTACAATATTTGAGAACAGAAAAAACAACAAAATTATCAGAAAATTGAGGATAAGTGTACCTTTAAGGAAGAATTAAGAGCATGAGAAGTAGAACTAAAACAACCAGATCAAACACACACACACATAATCTACCAGTGGATGGATATTTGGCCACTATAAGCGACTTTTCTTGTAGTGTTTGGACTTGCCGATTTTGTTTAGAGAGTGGTTGTGGTAAACTCTGTATTCGCTTCTTCTTGTATTTTACGGGGGTGCTATCTTGATCCATGGCACTCTTTCTTAAATTATTTTGATCTTGTCTATTTTAAAAAAATTGGGTCACATAATTTTTTTGAAATTTCATGATAAATTTTACCACCAATAAAATTTTGGCTTTCATTACAAATACAACGGGGTGGACACTAGAGGTGTAAAACGTGCCGGCCCGGCACATCCCGGCACACGAAGTCGCATGCTTCACGTGCCATGTGTCGTGTTGTGCTGTGCCAACGATTTAAACGTGATGTGCCGTGCTGTGCTTTACTAGTCAAAAGCTAGGCACAGCACAGCCCACGGGCACAGCACACGAATAAACGTGCCGTGCTAGCACACGTGCTATAAACAATTTGAAAGCACTTAATGTATACATTAAGTCGGACATTATTAGAAGAATTTAATTAGACAACATACCATTTGAAATTATTTCAAGTAAAATTAACAAGTTTATTCAATAAAAATAAATAGTCCATCAAATATAAAATTGGATTATTGTCATGTAAATTAATGTTCTAGTTAAATATAGATGATGACATTATAACAACGATATTGAAATATATTTTCCAAATATTAAGATATTATATGTGTTGTTATAAATAAGCCAGTATAAAATGTTAAAAACTAACTAGAATAGTGACTCTTTTGTGAAATATACAAAAAATGTGATGTATTATGCCTTGTTTTATGGTGTACTTGTACATATTATGACGTGCTTTCTTAACGTGCTGTGCTGGGCTGTGCCACGTGCTTATCCGTGCCGCATGTTGTGTTGTGCTACTGTGCCAATTATTCAAACCCATCACGTCCCATTTAACGAACGTGTTGTGCCGTGCTGGGCTAAGTCACGTGCTGGGCTGGGCTGTGCTCAAATTTTAGCGTGCTGTGCTGGGATGTGCTCGTGCTGGCACAACCCACTTTACACCTCTAGTGGACACATTTTGTTTTGAATCAATAAATAAGTTTCAAATGGAAGGGTTTTTTAAACCTTCCTAAATTGGAGCCTATAGGACTTAATCGGGGCCTATGGATTTTTTCATCCACCCCATAGAAAATGATAAGGGGTGTCTCAGTTTGATGAAAATACCATTTTACCCTTTATCAAATATTAATACTACTAATTTGTCCTCGTCAAATCCTAATTATAAAATTAAAAACTAAAATCAAAATCATAAAACTAATATCATAAAATTTAAAAACTAAAATCAAAATCAAAATCATAAAATTAAAAACTAAAATCAAAATCAAATTCATTTCCATCTCGACTTCAACTGATTCTTTTTCTTTTATTCTCAACCCAACCCTATAAACTAGGTTTTAGTAACATAAAATTGATCAAAAATTGAAAATTTCGAAATCAAATTTTCCTGGTTTATCAGAATCGGTTAACGTTAATGTATATGTGGTCCGATTGCAAACATACACGTTTTATGTTCATTCCCACAAAGACCGATTATCCTTGATATGTATTCTGGTTCGAGAAATTTGAACCAGAATAGGATTACATTAGCACTTATAAAAACCGATTGTTGATGTATAATGTTAGAATCGGATTTTATATGTGTGTCGAGTAAATCGATTGTTGTTCTCAATTTTTCTGTATTTTTTTTTTGTTAGAATCGGATTACATGAGCATTCTTATAAACCGATTCCTGTTGTGCAATGTCAAGAATCGGTTTTTAAATATGTATTGTGTAAACCGATTCTGGTTAACCCATTTTTTTTCCAGTGAATACTCGATCATAAAATGAGTATGAAATCATACTCGATTTCATTTTATTCACTTGGGTATAGAATGAGTTTTTATTTTATTTGATGTATAACAACACATAATTCACAGATTAAAAATAGAAAATTTACCCACAATCGGTTTACGTTCATGCCAATATAAACCGATTATGGATAATCGGTTGATTTTCATGTCCATATAAACCGATTATGGGTAGAAGCTAGTTTCAAAAAATCCATGTATGTTTTTGAGATTGCAATCGGTTGATACTGATATGAACATAAACCGATTCTTTGTTGGTGTTCTTAAAAAAAAATTCAAATTTTCAAAATCAAATTTTTTCAGTTTTTGATGATACACTAACTTTAGTTGATTTTAGGATTAACTTAACTAAACATCTATTAATTATCCGGATCAACACTAATTAATCAGGGGTAAAATAGCCAATAAAAATAATTGTATAAGGGCTTTTCATTTTTCATCTTAATGACCCTATTTTTTCATGTACCTATAGGCCCCAATTAATTTGTATAGGCCCCAATTTAGGAAGGTTTTTAAAATTTGGGATCTTTATTTTATTTTTCCAAATTCCACCTACACAAATTGAACTTTCCTAATATATTCAATATCTTCTTAGAAGAATTCATACTCGGTTCTGCGATATGCTGGGTTGTGAGAACATAAGCTTTCCCCGGATTTATACACGACCTACATTAATTTATACTCCCTTCGTCATAATTTACTTTCCAAAATTAGTTTTTGCACACAGATTAGAAATGCAGAGAGAATAGATTTTTTTCTAAAATTACCCCAAGCTAGTATTTAAGATACATAGTTTTTATATATCTAGTTTTCTAGACTTTACTTGAAGAATTCAAAGCAAATAAATAAATGATATATAAAGAGAGGAGAATTTAAGATTGTGTATAGGAAATAGAATTACACAATTCTCAATACTATAACCTGATTCCAACATAGGGGTAAATTAGGATAAAAAGTGAAAAAATATGAAACTTGGCAAGTAATTTAGGACAAAAAAAATCCTCATTTTTAACAAGTAAACTAGGACGGAGAGAGTATGAACCAAGGTTTAAAAGAACCCCCAATTGGGGGATATAGATACAAGACAAAATCGGTGTACCAATAGCAATTCTGGGTGACCCCTTATCTTTTTTTTTTAATTCATAATCTATCCCCCACTAATCCTATTTAGTGATTAATTTTAATTAAGAAAAAATGTTAAGTATTTGTTATAAGATTAAGTTAGTGTTTTTATTTGTTTTTGGGTGAATGAGGTGAGAGTAGAAGGAGGGAAAAAATATTTGGGAGGGAATTCTTTTGGTGAAAATGGAGGATGATTGTGAAGATAGAATTGTTGCTGCTGAATCTTTATCTCAACTACAACAAGGATCATATCTTGAATCTTCAGCTAATGACAACAACTCACAATTGCAAATTTTTGTGGAACCAAAACCCTTGAATGATGATTTTTACGAGCATGGAGAGTTTTTTGAAGAACCTACACAAGAAAGTAAACTTGCACAGCATACAAGCATCCCCAACACACAGGTAAAGCTGCTGAGAGGTTAAACTTTTGATTTTTTTTCTTTGAACCCTCCATTTTTTCATCTGAAAAACCTATGTACCGGCATTGAAAAAGTATGAGTACAATGCCGGAACACCATTTACCGGCATAGAATTCTGAGAAGGACAATGCCGGTATAACAATATCCCCCATTTGAAACCAAAACTGGTATAGAATTCAAACAAACAACTATGCCGGTACTAAAGTTACTTTTTACCTACCAAGGAATATTCTCCCGAATATAATACCGGCATAGTCAAATTCAAAGTTTACTATGCCTGAAATGCATCAAAAACATACAGTAACCAGTGCCTTCTGAAGCTACACACCGGCATTGAAAACTTAATTAAACACCACGCCGGAACTGTGTACCGACGTAAAACCATAGTTAAATATAATGTCAGCACCACCAGCGGCATTGTTCGACTACAGGTAACGAGAATGCCGAAATATGTTTAAAATTTGGTTTTCAGTTTTGTTTTAGTTCGATTATGCCGGGACATAGGTCGATAATGCCGGAATAGAGTTCCGGCATTGTTTTCAATTTCTTTTGTAACTAATATTCATTCGATACTTAGGTGGTGACATATATTGATCCAAAAAATGCAAAGCCGCTTGGTCGGGATACGTCGGAATACTATAAAATGCCTCCGGTATGTTACCATAGAATACTTTTCACCTAGTATCTTGACCTTACTATTGCTTGTAATGAACCTTCTAATCTCCCTTTGTTGTCCTTGTGTAGGGAATAAAAGATCCAAAGGAAGCAATAGCTTGGGCTAAAGAGACGGCTCTTAAGAACATGTGTTTGTTGGTGAGGAATACCCAAGGTTCAAAGATTCGTTTTGAGATGGTTTGCGAGAGAAGTGGGGTATACAAGGGGAAGAATAGCCACAAGAGAAAGGGTTATGTATATCCAAAGACGACTAATAAGGTATACAAGACTTGTACGAGGAAGGATAATTGTCCTTTTAAGCTTGTATTCCATCTAAATGACATGAACAAGGAATGAGATTGTGTGGTTTGGTTTGGTTGTCATAACCACCGGGATTCGAAAGATTTTGTTGGTCACTCCCTAGATGTGAAGCTAAAACTTCATGAATTCGAGGATGTAAATAGATTGAGCAAATCATTTATTAAACCAAGAAAAATTCTCAGAGGATTCAAGAAAAAGGATAATACTAACGTGTCTTCTGTAAATACAATTTATAGCGCACAAGCAACAATTAGAAGGGTGGAATGGGATGGGAGAACCGCTATGCAATAATTTGAGAAGATAGTTTGGGATCACAACTACATGCGCATCATTAAAAGAGGTCTGGACGAGAATCCCTGATCGGTTGTCAGCCGAGCAAAAATAATTTCACTACCTCACTCAACTAAATATAAATATAGTATTCGATAAGAAAGAGTTTGTATCCACAGATAGGCGATTGTTGTTATGCAATTTTCAGATTCTTAAGTAACCAAGTAACCCAGGGTGTGTTTTTGTTTTTATCAAAGTAATAATACTAAATAAAGCAAAGAAAATAATTGGAATAATCAATAAGGAGAAGATATTGGTCACGGGATAGTATCATTCACAAACATATATTTTCATCGGTGATTAGAATTGGTAATTTAATCTCGCAATTATCAAAAGTCCTAGGATATCTTGATCCCAAGAGTATCCCGTTTATTTCCTGATTTTATCACAAACAACATTAAAAGATGCTATTGTGAAATCTACTTAAAAAGCAACTTAAAGTGTAAAAGCAAAATTAAGTTTAACTCCCTAAGAGCGTCCACAGTCATGGACCATCCTAAAACTAAAATTAAAACCAAATACCAAAAATATTTGGTTTAGAACGTGTTTGAACGCTATGGTGGGAGTAAAATTATGGTCAAGCGAATTTTTCCATGTTCGCCTGATACTGAGCGCATCTTTAATCTACGCGCGTGTACTAGACGGATACCTACGCAAACGCCCGAATGAGGCGTAGATCAAATGTGCGCCTGCCATCAAACGAATGCTTAAGTTACGCCCGAGTGGAAACGTAGGTGGTGTTGTCCGCGCGAGTGAGGAGCGCAGATTGAAAGTCCGCCCCATGCAGCGCACGATTAAAATTACGCCCCAACTCGGGCGCATACCAAACGTTCGCCCCATCAAATATGCGTCACCGTGTGAAACAACCGTGTGCATTACAGTTGGGGCGTATACCAAAAGTTCGCCCATCAAATATGCGCCTACCGTGTGAAATCAACGTGTGCATTAGAGTTGGGCGTACACCCAATGTGCGCCCCATTTTCGAAGTTGAATATTTAGATGATGTCCGCGTGTCGTGTTTTATTGAAAAAGGGAAGAAAAAATCCTGCGGACATCACAAGAAAAGGCCGAGTTCTTCCCCATCTTCTTCAGTCTTCTACCTGTGTTATTTTTCGCGAACCATCTTCCCTTCAATGCATGTTCTTATTTCTCCTAAACTCTTCTACCAGATTAACCGTAGCTGGTGAACCCTATTCCCGTATCTTTAAGTGGTCTATTATAAGGTATGATTATAATAGTTTTGAATTAGGTTTTGTTAATTTAATTTTAAAATTTACTTTAATTTGTAGCTACGTTTATTAAGTTGTAAATTATGTTTTGGATGATTGATTTAATAGGGTTTTGGTTAATTTGGTGTATTGGTTTGTTTGGTTAATTTAATTTTGTTAATCTGTGAAGACCTAATTGGTGTATATATAATTTGGATTAATTTTAAAATTAGATAGTATATATAGAACACCTAATTTTTGTGTATGTCAATTGGGTTAACACAATTCATTTATAATCAATTATTATGAATTTGGATTGTTTATGAATATGTTTAGGTTTTGTATAATTTTGAGGAATGAGGACTTTGATATATTTGTACTGCATATTGAATTCCGAGTGCGTTAATTTTTTATTTTTTTTTAAGCATAGTGAGGAGTTATATATAGTTTGTATATATATAGACATATATGGAATTCCACGAGTGTGGTCGGGAATATGTTTTGTAGTTTTTTGGTGACTCTTTTACTCATGAATAATATACTTATATTCGGGAATATGTATTGTGTTTTGATGGTGATCGAAATTATTAATTTTTGCGTGTTCAGATGTCCAAAAATGTAGTTGCGAGATTCGTTGGGCGACTAAAGACCAACAAAAATGAGCCTAACAAGAAAAAGAAATCTATAGCTAATGATGATGTTGGAATTAACCCGAGTATTGAAATGGAGGAGGTCTCAATTCCTGAGTTAGGGACCTATCGTGTAGTTGAAGATTATAAGAAACACGCTACAACGGAAATTACATTTGCAACAGATCCAACATTTAGGTATCAACATCGTGGTTCTCTTGTCTCGGTCATTAAATATTATAAGCTTATTAACAAGTATAGCCTTAGAGTTAAATATATAATTGAAAGGGAAGGGTGGGATAGTTTATTGACCATGAATATACGAGAAACCTCACATTCCTTGATCGATTATATTGTTGAGCGGTTTTGGGACACAACAAACACTTTTCACTTTCCATTTGGTGAGATGGGGTTTACACCCCTTGATTGGGTCATGTTAACAGGATTGAGTATTGGTGTTGGGCCTGATATTCCGTATGATTCAGAGAAGTACACTTTTGAATATGTTCGTGAGCATGTTTTTCATGACATACAAGATGCCTCGCTTTGTCCAAAAGGCGCGTCGTGGGTTTCAAATGCAATTACAGTAACCTTTTTAAGCTCATATTTCAATAAAGATACGTTGGTTGCGGCTGAAAATGATAATGCCCTTGCTAAAAGAGTTGCAACAGCCTTTTTTATGTATGTTTTGGGTCAATTTTTCTTTAGTAATGCAAAGAACTATATTGATGCCGGATGGTTAGTTGCTTTTGAAAATCTAGATACAGTTGGCACGTATGATTGGGGTGGTGCTGCTTTTTCAAGATTACTTACAGCACTCGGTTTATCAAGTAGGTGCCAGAAAGGACTTTGCGGGCCCTTCCAAATTCTAGAGGTAACTTTTATTGGGTCATATATATATATTTATTTATTTATGTTTCATTATTAGCAACTGAATAATTTGTTTGTCGTTTTTACGAAGCAGTTTTGGGGGTACGAATATTTGGGTATATGTCGACCAGATGTTAAAATGAGTGAAGATACTGCACAAAAATGGCCTAGAAGTTCTATATGGATGGGAAAGAAGAAGATTATTGAGATTGGTCGTTGTAGGACTTTACTTAATCAGTTGACTGAAGACCAAGTGACATGGCATCCATGGGAATATCATACACATTTCCTCACATCTCAATTGAGTAGCAAGGTTAAGGAGTTGTCAGACTCAAGGGCAATATTTTCCTGGAATGGCATTGTGAGTTAATAGTTCCTTTTTATGTAGCCGTTTTTATTAAATGCCAATGCAACATTTATAAATTTTGAAATGCGTATGACTTGTCTAACAATACAGCACAACATATACTTGGGCGAAAGGTGTTGGAGGCAAAACCATCCCACATTTGGTGTTCCGGAAAACCTACCTCAAAATATTGGAATCAATAGTTTGCCAGGAAATATACAAGGAAAAGATGCTGGTTTGATCGATGCAACTATGATGGTGAAAGTTGTTCCATATGACAAATATTTACAGTATTGGCGACAAGTAACTCACTTTAAGCAATATGTGATCCATCCTCTTTGGGAGGTTGAAACATATGGGTATGTCGGTGACCTTCATAATCACCCAATTGAACATCCTATTGAACATGTGCCTATTCCGCCTCCACATCAATTATCATACGTAAGTATACGTTTACCTTTAATTTTTTAAACTTCACCAAATTATGTTTCGCGATATTATGTGACAACCTTATGTGGGATTATTTATTTTTAACACGACAGAATGAAGTTTATACATGTTTACAAGAAAATGTAGATTTTGTTCAACAATTTTGCGATTTTACATTAAATCAAACAAAGGAAAGAATGGACGCAATGATGGCGAAAGATCAAGAAATACTACAACTACAACAGCGGAACCAAGTTTTGGAGACATAATTTACACATATGGGTATGCAGCAACCACCCCAAAATATCCTTGGATTCGGTCCTTTTTCTCAAACTTTGCCACAACAAATTTGGAATAATATGAGTCAAGCATCCGCTAACACCTTGTCGTCTACTAATCCCCCTCCGAGAATGCATATGGGTTTTATCCCACCACGGATGAACTCTTCTTACCCGGATTCGGTAAATACGAATGAATGATGTGGTAGGACTAGCTAGATGCCTTATCTCTCGTGAATGCATCTTATCTTTTTTTTGTATTGTCATTCCTACTGACAGTTACGAATTGTCATTTCAAATGACAACTTTTTTGGCTATCTTATTTTTTAAAAGTGTATTGTCATTCCACTGGACAAGTTTTGGATAATCTTATCTTTGTTTTGTATTGTCATTTCAAACAGACATCATTTCAAACAGACATAACTTAAATTTACAATTCCAATTTTTTGGTTTAAAATTGGCCTTACATTTTCCTTATAAATGTATATTCGATCCCCAAGAATTTTTACACACCACCATAATTCTTCTTTTTCTTCTAATATTTGTAGTTACTTCTTCTGATAATAATGGAAAACCATGAAAATGCGGCTCATCACTCTTCTTCTTCATCTAATAATAGTTTCTACTCATCATACGATGATGCAGTTTCAATTTCACAAAATAACCTAGCTGTAAGTTTGGGAGTATTAGTCGAAAATATGCACTGGCCGGAAAGTCGTATTAAAATACCAAGAGATCGTGACGCAGGAGCAGAACTTCTTTGGAGAGATTATTTTGCGCCGACACCACGCTTTCCACCAAACGTATTCCGTAGAAGATTTAGAATGAGGCGTCAATTATTTAACCGAATAGTGGAAGGTGTTGTGTCTCATTCTTCTTATTTTGTTCAAAAACCAGATGCATGTGGTGTCCTTGGATTAAACCCTCATCAGAAAGTAACAGCAGCAGTCCGAATGTTAGCTTATGGATGTGCAGCAGATGCAATAGATGAGTACTTAAGGATTGGAGAAACCACTGTATTGGAAGCTACGCGTAGATTTTGTAAAACGATCGTCCATGTGTATGGTGCTGAATATTTGCGCGAACCAACAACGGGTGATGTAGAACTGTTGTTAAAGCAAAACAAAGACCGGGGATTTCCTGGGATGTTGGGGTCAATTGATTGCATGCATTGGAAATGGGATAAATGTCCGTCGGCTGAATCAGGGGCTTACACCGCATATAAAGGAAGCGAAAGTATTGTGTTAGAGGCAGTGGTGTCCTATGATCTCTGGTTTTGGCATGCATTTTTGGTATGCCCGGCTCAAATAATGATATTAATGTGATGAACCGTTCATATGTTTTTCGAAGTCTTATCACTGGGAAAGCACCACCAGTGAACTTTGTGGTAAATGGACATTCATATGATATGGGTTATTATCTTGGCGATGGCATATACCCAGAGATTGCTACAATTGTTATGGCAATAAAATATCCAGAGGGTCAGAAAAAAGAATTGTTTTCAAGCTTTCAAGAGGGTGCACGAAAAGATGTAGAGCGGGGATTTGGTGTACTACAACAACAATTTGCAATCATCAAGCAACCGGCCAGAATGTGGAATCCAGATGTGCTTGCATATATCATGAAAACTTGTATAATTTTACACAATATGATTGTCGAGGATGAACGTATACCCGGTGACTGGCCGCATGTATACGAACAACGAAGCAACGCAGCACCGATTAATATATCGAGAAACCTAAGTGAGGAACTTTCCCAAATGAGAGCCTACCAACGCGATCATAAAATGCGCAACAAACAAATACATAATCGGTTGCGTGATGACTTGATCGAACACATATGGTCAGAATATGGGAATAATTAAAATGTATTTATTATATTGCTTATGAATGTTTTTATTTATTCTTGTAGTTTTCGTATTGTGCAACAGACGATAATATGAATGTGTTGTAACTTATTAGTATTAAAATATATCCTTACTCTAAGTTTGTTAAAATTTATTATATTCAAAGAAAATTTCTTCTAAAATCCAAAAATTGAAAGATTAATATACTAATGATAATAATATAAATATTAAAAAATAACGTAATTACTAAAACTATTAATCTCTTAAAAATAATAATCAAGGTGTAATAACTAATCAGTTCACATTTATGCTCGGTTTCTTCTATTCTGCATTATCTCCGCCTTTCGAAGTTGGAAGTATTCTTTTTCAATAGGATCCATTCCATCGAGATTCATGTGCATGATGCGAATTTCTTCGTATGATGCTTCCTTAGCTTCCATTCTATCTTGCCTTGCTTGTTTTGCTTCAAACTCGGCTTATCTTTGTGCCATCTTGAGTTTTGATTGTTCTTTGTAATGGGAGTTAAAATCGTCTTGTTGTTTAATAATTATTCCCATCATTTCCTGTTGGGCGGTGGATTTTTCTCTCCCTGTTTTCTTTAGTCGTTTTGCTTCTTTTTTCCCAATCTGACGCAGATATGTGTTCTCTATGTCTCCTACATCGGTGTCATTACCGGACTCGCCTTGAGTATTTGGTTGTTGTCCTTCCCCGTCCACACCGGCATTCTCATAATCTTCCGTATCATGCGTCGTATCAAACACAAATGTCGATCTCCGATTATATTTAATATTTTCTAACATAATTGGGTAGCACTCTTCGTGTTTAAATCTTTTATTATCTTTGCAGTCCTTGAACCGCTTATTTACTTCTTCAAGCTATAATTGTATTTCAAAACAAGATTAGTTCGACCGCTAGTAAAATATGATTAACAAGGGTTCAAAAATATAAAGATTACTCACCTTCATTTCAGGACCCCATCCGGTATGATGTTCTCCTTCCACTTCAGACTCTTTTGCAGAGAAGAGCGCAACATCTCTACTTATTTCATTAAATATTTTTTTAACGGAGGTCCAAGGACGTTTCGGTATGCCGGGTAAATGATGTTCCATATCATCTTTGATGCGACTCCATAACTCTGCCTTTGATTGATCTGTTCCAACAGAAGAATCTTGAGATATTGATAAATGAATTTTACACATCATTAAGTCTTCAACTGGTGAAAAATTTGGACCTCGTGGTGCTCGTGATGACATAACTCTTAAACTGATCTCAAAGATAAAATGATACTATGATTGGTTTTTAGAGTTTAGCACTGGTGATGAAATGTTGTAGTTCATGAAATGAAATGGCAAGCCTATATAGGGTAAAGGAAAAAATAACCGTTGAGATATCGTTCAAAATTGTCCAACGGAAAGAATGTCAACGGTCGGAAATTTAAAATTTAAATTCGGATATTTATCATCAGGCGAACTTTCAGCGAACGCCCCAATGGGGCGCATTTGTATGTGTACGCCCGGATGGGGCGTACTTAGAATTCTCGCCCCACGCGGGCGGTATCAAAAGCATGCGCCTCCTATGGGGCGTAGACAGAACATTCGGCCCATGGGGCGGTAACCACACCATCCGCCTCAGCCGAGCGTACATTGCATCTACGCCTCACCAACGGGCGTAACTTTTGAGTACGCGCCGCAAAGGACGCACTTTAAAATACCGCCCCATTGTCAAACGAACTTTCAACTTACGCCTGACTATATTTAGTTTTAGTCCACAGACTCGACCAAATTTGGTCGAGATTTCACTCTCTCTCCAACTAAAACCAAATATATGGTTTTAGTACACTCCCACTGTGATTCGTTTTATGGACTAAACGTCCTTTAGTACATTTTATGGTCCATGACTGTGGACGCTCTAAGAACACTAAGTTCTATGAAATAAGACTAGTCAATGCAAACAAATGTGTAAAAGCAAGAATTCGTTTTAACAAAGGTTATGATTCATATGCGATTAAAAAGATGTATCACTACAAGTAATAACCACAAGATGCTACTAAAAATCAGGGATAAACAACTTTTACATATTGAAAACCCTAATTTAGCTATAGAGATGAAAACAAATCCAATTGATTCCGGACTCAACCAAACTAGTATTCAAATCATATGACAATATAAACGATAGAATTGAGACAAAACTAATTCATAGAATCAAATAACATGCTTGAAGAAATCAACTTTTATCCCATAACCAATAGTTGTATTTAGTTACTCATATTAATGGAGTTCACTACACCAAAAAAACCGATTTGGGACGTATATACGCGTTGCAATTAATTTCACCAACGTATATATCCGTTGGAAATATGGCGTAGAAAATTTAGGTACAACGCGAAAATACGTTGGGAAAATTAATTAGTGCAACGCAAAAATACGTTGGTCAATTTGTTTACCAACATTTTAGGAGCAACGGATGTTTTAATTTGTGCAACGGTTATAATAATTTAAGCAACGTATTAATTTAATTAAAGCAACACTTATATACGTTGCAAACCAATTTATAGGTAAAAAAAGAAAGAAAAATAAAAAATTCATTCCGACGATAATTCCCGGTAAAAAAATCTGATGATAATTCCGGTATATTTCTGCACCTTCATATACCATTGTAGATCAACTAAAAGACCCAATTTTTCATATGAACATATGTGGTTAACTACACCAAAGTTTATTGAAAAAAATCAAAATGTTGTCACTTAATGCAATTTATGGTTCAGAACATATGGAATCAAAGAAAACTGAACAAAAGACTTACTTAGAACAAAAAGCTTAATTAGAACATTGTTTGCCTGGTGGTAAAGTTCAACTTGAGGTATGAAAAGAGGAATAGGTTAAGGTTAAGAGAGATAAACATAGATCTCGATATCCTCTTAAGAACTACTCAAAGTTATAGCATCTGGATTTGGTTATATTAATCACTACACCAAAACAACCGATTTGCGACAGATATACATAAGCCTCAAAGTTTATTGAAAAAATCAAAAAATTGTCACTTTGATGCAATTTATGGTTCATAGCATATATGGAATCAAATAAAACTCAACAATACTTCAAACAAAACACTTACTTGGAACATTGTTTTTCTAGTGGTAAAGTTCAATTTGGGGTCTGAAAAGAGGAAGAGGTTAAGGTTAGCGGACAACTCTGAATTTGTATTTGCATCAGAATTCTTTCCTTGGTTAGATACCTGAAATGGTTCAATTGTTTTAATCAGACAAAAGATTCAATAGGTAAAAGGAAGTAAAAATATAAACTTTCATATTGTATCATTCCGTTAAAGAAGAAATAAACCTAATAGGAACATTAAACTTCCATTTCCATTAAACAGCAATATGGGGGAAACATGAGAGAAGTTCCATCTTTAGCTTATGCTGGTCACAACTCTCAAGGTATCTCCCACAACTAAATCTATAGAAACCATCAGAGTGACAATATATAGCAGGATATGCATTCATACTTGGTAAAAACAGTGCTTAGAAGATGCGAACTGACTTGAACATGGTACTCTTCAAGTATAAGCACCACACCTGATTCAACAAACATATCGATAAACAATTAAATTTCCCACAATATTTACTACTAAATGCAAATCAGTAAAAAATATGTATTACTACGTGCATATAATGTCAGCTCATTTTCACAGAAACAAAGGTATGTGTCAAAATATTCAATACCAACTAGACTGAAAACATGCTTCACAGATCTAATGAATCGAAAACTCACATTTTGCCAATTTTTCTTGAGAAATGATACTAGAAAATTGACACTAAGCTGGACGTTCTGTAAGATCTGCTTGTCCTCCATTCCAAGGTTACCAACATCAACACCCATAGAAAGCAACCTTCTTTAATGGAAACTTAACCATTTCCTTGGCTTCGTTAACCTTGGCCTCCAATGATTCCTGATGTGTCACAAGAGTTGGAAACTTTCCTACATTACAAAACCCAAAGAATTAGACAAGCACACTTAGAAATGCCCATGTTACCTAGTATATGCATAAAAATAAGCATTCGAAATCCAAATTCAACACAAACAACTTCAAAAAAATGTAGCACCAACAAGATCATATATGAGAAGGTGGCACAAGCACAACACTAAGATAAATTCATTTTTCAAATACATTTTAGCACCTATACCATTATTTCCAACGATGATTCCTAGTTTAAATCAATGACACATTTTAGCACAACACTAAGCGGGGATACAAATGTTATTCGTGGAGATAGCTGACTTACGTCGTAGAACACACTATGTGTTTATGATAGTTGGCTTGTTTTGTAAGGCCGCTGGCTATCAACAAGTTTATGATAGTTGGCTTGCCTTAATAATTTAAAACTTACTTCTTGGTGAGGATTTTTCCAATACTCAACAAACGGTCCCCGCTGGCTATCAACAATATCGCTGGGAACACTAAAATGTTAAACAATCTTTACAAATTAATCATATTTTCATAAACTTTGATAAAGGTCGACACACAAAAAGATAATCAAGTTCGAGCAAACACCTGTAAGAAATGTGACTGCTTTTATTGCTAAAGCATATATATGGCATCCCAAAGAGTTGTTGATGTTTTGAGCTTCATTTAATTAGTCGTTTCCCTTCCACATTTTAGAGAAAAATGTCCGAAATTCTTAACTCTTATGCATCTCTTCCGTGTATGTTCCAAACTCTTTGAACACTTTATTCCTCCACCATTCACTGATTTGAACGAAAACAACATTTTCTATATCATGTTCATAAACTCTCTCCACGACCTAACTTCTCGGCTTCCAAGTTCGAATCTTGTCCACGATTAGTTGTGACTGAAACCTGTTACAACAAGAAAACTAATATGAGATAATCGCTAGTATATTGAACTTAGATGGGAGTAATGACTAAAAGTAATTACAGATACTAACATAACGTTCATGGTTTTGCCAGATAAAACAACATATAACAAGTACATAACAAATAAGCCCAGGCTGGAAAATTCTTATATATGCAACATAGTGTAGTCAGTTCCTAAACTTTCTCAAAGGGTCAGACTACCTATAGCCATTGTGAGTAGATATGCATAACCACGAGCCAGTACTCCTTTGTCTCCAGGTAACTCGGAGTTTCCTTCATATTCTTCTGCATCTTCAGATTTTGAAGTAGCACCACTTTTTGGTCTTTGGGAGAAATTCCTGTTGTAATTCAAGAAACAACCCCGCTCTTTTCCTGTTGCTCACTATAATATCTCCTTTCACTACTCCAAGGACGAATCTGACTTTGTTATCCAGTTGCTTCAAATCGGATTCAAGATTCTGCAGTAGTACTCTCTGCAATAATGTTCAGTTCGGAATAAACATAAACCTTGTACAAAATAAACCATGAATAATCAGAATACAAAAAAAAAAGGAAGGGAAAAAAAGTTTCGTCCCATCTTCCAATTCCTACAGATAATTCTTCATGACCAAGAACCCTAATTTCTCTTTGATATTCAATCTCTTAACGAAACCAAAATTAAACCTCATACAACCATCCAGACTAAAATTAAACACAAACCCATGAAACAAATCACTAAATTAAACTCAATTTCTCATAAAGAAATAACAAGAGAATAAGAACCCTAATTTTGTTTTTTCTTTATTACCTTTTTTCTTGAAAATCTGAATCAACCACACCATAATCATCACAAACATCAACCTATCCTTAATCATCCTCCTCTTGTTTCGATTTCATCTTCAACTTCACACAAACCCTAACTTATGTTTATAGCAGTAACCCGTTCTTCTCCTCCCGATCTAATTTAACCACAAAACCAACATCTTCACCTTCTGTTCAACTTGGAAACAAGTTTCTATGAACATCTCACACAACAAAAACTCAATTCTTCTGAACTGAGTTCGACATAGAGAAGGAGAGGAAGAACAGAGAAGAAGAAGAAAGAAGAAGGAAAAAAAGAGGGAGTGAAAATAAACGAATAAACGTGTAAAATAAAAATAAAACCCGAAGACTAAAAAAAACAGATTACTAATACCCCATGAAAATGCCTGATATATCGTAAATGCCATGATAGCCCAACGTTTTAATAATTTCAAATACGTTGCTCCAATAATTTCGCTATAATAAATTAGTGTATTTATTTTGCGCAATGTATTTTTAGGTGAGCAACGGATATTGGCGTTTCTCCACGGTGCAACGTGTATATCCGTTGCACACCCCAGAAATTGAAATGTTGCAAAATCCAGGATATGGTGTAGTGGTTCATCATCATAATATTCAAAGAAAGAAGATGAAACATAAAAGAAAGCAAACCCTAGAAGTAGTTCTCTGCAAAAGCTCCAAGAATAGAATAAAACGTGATCTCCCAAAAGTTGTAGAAAACTTCCTTTTTATAGCTTTTCTTCCAAAATTAGGTTTAGTCTTCAAAGTCCATTAGGTAGAAATACACCAATCCCACAAGTGAGAGAAACCCATGTAGAAATTATGTCCCAAACACGCTCGACGGAAAACCGTGTTTTTGGCTGGAATATAGCCGGAATCCGGCACCGGAAAGTAGCTCAGGTGACCGGAAAAGTCCACCCGGTCACCGGTCAAACAGGTCAACTCGGGTAGTCACCTGAGTCCACACGGTCAATCTCCGAGTCAAAGTGTGAGTCAGGCAGACGAGTTAGACAGATAGTCAGATTCAGCTGAGCTGAATCACCTTCGCATGAGCCATTTGCACTGTAGAAATCGTGATGTACCATCATTGCACTCCGTAAGTGCAATCCATCCATGATGCCCGGACCCTGCAACTTACACACAACACCACCAGCTCCATTCCTAGCTGTTATTCACACCCCTTCTTGTGCCATCTGAGAGGCACCTCAATCATCCCTTCTGCTCATGTATTCCAACTGAAATTGTCATCACCAATACAGCCATAAGAAACCATCACCCCCACTACACCTGCATCTTAGCTTCCATTCAATTGCAACATAGCTATCTGACTGCAATCTACACTCCCTGTAACTTCATAACTGCAATCCCTTCTATTCATGCCATCAATGAACTTCTACATCCAAACAACCACTTCCTAGCTACATCCATAGGTCCATGCCTCCACTGGATTCACTACCAACCATTACATCTCAGTTCAAACCCAGCTACATTACTTACACAACCTCTAGAGCCATTACCACCATGTCTGTATTTCCAATTTCCATGTCCTTCTCAATTACAACTCAAACCCATAACTGTGTTCATAACAAATACTCCACATCCATGTCTTGTACTCATCCCAATTCATGTACTTGCAAGAACTCAACCACACGTCACTGCAACAACAACTTCAACTCCTATCATGGCAACACTTGTAACCAGCTGCATCTCTGCCCAACACTAATACATAACATCCATCCATGCCATTCTTATCCAGGAACCGCTACAACAACTTGCACCAGTGGCTTCACAACATCAGATTCACTACATTCCTTGTTCAATAGACCCACAACTTCAAGCTGAACATGTTCTGTGCATAACATGGTGGTCCTGTCATCACTTCATATCCCAGCAGCAATAGAACTTGGCCATATCTCCACCTGAGCAATTCATTACAAGCCCCAGCAGCAACAACATCACCACTAAGTTCTCTGTAACTTGAGCTTACATCCACCATCTCAGCTCAGTTGTTAATCCAACAATTTTATTTCAATTGAAATTCAATTCCAATCTCAGCAGAAACAACCTTCAATCACCACCATTATTATCTGTAGCTCAAATAATTCAAAACCAATTACAACCAGTGTCATTGCCTCATTACAGTTCCATTCCAAGAACTACATACATCCATCTAACCTTCATTTCAGCTGGTATCAGAATCTTCTCCTGCCATTGCAGTCACACAACCTAGGCATACATCTATTCATCTTGTACTTGAACTTCACTATTCACAAGTGCATTTCAGGTTCAAAGCAATCCCCAAATTTCATCTTCAATATCCAGCTCAAGCTCAATCAATGCCTAACAATCATCTAGACTTATCACTTGCCATACTCATTAAGCATCTGAAACATCACCAGCTGACTGCTTGTACTCAGAGATTCACAATCTTCAATTGCAAAATTTGCCTCAACTATTTGCTATCAGTCCTGAATTTCTCCATTTAGCCACATCAGCATATTTCAATAACCAATTATAAGCAGAAACAACTATCACTAGCTTTTAATCATTTCAATCTCACCCTGCTCCTAAAGCACCACCATTCTTCTCCCTATAATTTAATTCCAGAAACCCATATGCTTCAGACATCAACACTAGAACCCTAGTTTCTCCTCATGAAATCAAGAGCTTCACTGGAGTTGAACCCATCATCAAATCTATTCCAAACCCACATAATATCCTCCGGAACTAACCCATCTTATCAGATCTCTTCTCAGTTCTCTGAATTATACCCAACCTCCGATCTGATTTCTCCCAAAAGCAACAGCTTCTTCTTTATCTCAGACAGCATCATCTTCCTCCTCAAGCTTAGTAACATCCCTTCTCGTTATGATTCATCAATTTCATCCTAAAATCTTTACCTTAACCTTACAAATCTTCATCTTCTTTCTCTGATCTTCTCTAACTTTCAGACACAGAAAACAGCCGCACTTCTCTGAATTTGAGGTCAAATGTAATGAACATATATTTTAGGGTTATAGGAATTGAAAGTGATACAACCACCCACGTGAGAGTAGATAAGGGATATCCTCGAATAATTTGGGCTGTCAGTTGTGGGAAGCTGACAGTTCATTCTTCCGCTCCTTCGCTGCACACCCTTAGTTGGTTCCAAACATCCCTCGCCTGTGAATGACGCTTTCGCTCCTCTCACATTCTTCAACCAACAATATCCGTCTCTTACTTCTCAAATTCACTTTTTCCTTTCAATATCTTTTCATCACTAAAGTTGTCATGCTTTTCAGACAAAATTCGCATCACTAAAGCCGACATACTTTTCAGACAGAGATGAAGAAATAAAAGCAAATAATGAGAAATAGTCCGCCTCCAACACTTTTGCCATGTTTCATCCTCTTTTGATCCAAATGACTCCAAAGTACCTAAATATTCAAAAAAAAAAACATAAGATACATAATTTACAAGAAAACTTGCAGAGAAAGCATAAACAATAGATAAATAATAAGGTGTTTTAGACACCTAACAATACCCTTCAAATATTCATTTCGCATCCTTTGCTTTCATAATTGGCAAATACATGTTCTGGTGTTATTTTGATGGATTGCACCTACAAGACAAACAAATAAAATATGTCGTTGTTCAACATCGTGGGGCAAACATTGGATAAGGTAACATTCACATTAGCTTGGTGTTTAATGAAAAATGAGACGAAGAACAGTACGGCTTATGTTTTGAAAATCGATTGCGCCGAACCTTCGTGTTCGGATAATACGTTGCAACCTTTCCCGGCCGAACCTGAAAAATGAAATTTACCCAGGTGGTTGTCAGGTTCGGAAGACTCGATTATATTACTTTAAAGCCGAACTTATCTCTATAAACACTTCGAAAATCTTGCTTTGTATGCTCCAGGTTCGTCTAACTCGTGATGATGAGTTATCAGCCGAACTTATCTCTGTACTCTCAAGTTTTTATATTTTATTTTGGCCATAACTTCTTCGTCCGATGTCGGAATGGCCTCATTATTTTTGCGTTGTTTTGGACTTTTCATTCTCTTGAAGATGACGATAATATAGCATTGATTTGAATGAGTTTACATATCCACAAGTACAAAACTTTAGTATGTTGTATGCAAAATCATTAATAAAACCAAGCAATGGGTTTGTGAGAAATAGCTTTCTATGTGCAATTTTAAAGAATCAGGCTCTATTTCTCGCTCTCCAACATCAATCAATCCACTATCCTCTTCATCACCATCTTTTCCAAAATCCTAGATTGAGATGCTACAGAAGCAATACCAGGATTCAGCACCATATTTCTAGGGCATCATTTAACACGAGGTGTCATTAATGTGTTTAATCGAGAACTTAATCGAACAAAGAAATTTTCAGAATTTTGTTTGTGTTTTTGGAGAAAAAGAGTGAGAGAGAAGGGTTAATTAGTAATGGTTAGTGGGTTAATTAGTAATGATTAGTGAGTTAATTAGTGGGTCATTGGTTTAATCATTAACAATTAATTAATTTTAATTATCACTAATTTAACACTAATCTCATAAGGGGTATTTTAGCATTTTCGAAAAAAGGAGGATAAGGGCCACCCTTGAAATACTATTAGCACCCATGTTTTTGTCTTATATGTATGCCCAAAATTTTTGGGTCTGCCCCAAATTAGGGTTCAAATAAAAAGGTTAATTACTTGAAGTTACTTTTATATATAAAAAGAATGAGTCGCAATGCATATACATCATTGATAATTCAACGTTGACCATGAAGTGCCTCCCACGAATGCTTCGTATTTATCCCGTGGTTAGTCCGCATATCAACCACAACTACTAACGTGTTTACATTTCAAACAACAAATTTACATGAATAAAATAAAAAACTTTCTTAACAAGTTTCACGAGGAGGTTAACTAATATAATGGAATTCTTAAGTTAAACGTGTTCTATATTCTTACTTAATAATATTCAGAGTAGGTATTCCTTGTAATGTCCAATAGAATCTCTAAGTTTGATTCTTAAGGTCAACTACATGTATATATATATATATATATATATATAGGGTTTAATCACCATTATCTTCCCAACAGAAAAATGGATGCGGAGCAATTATTGAATCTATTTGATTCTATTTGGTTTTACAATGATATATCAATCACAACACCATCTTCAGTTTCATCCAAACCAGAGATTACTCGAGTCGAATCATCTCTTCTTCGATCTGTAAGTGAAGATTTGACAGGTTTTACTTCTTCTTTTTCTTCTCCTGATTCAGTTCTAAGACCACAGAAATTACAAACAATCAATTCAGGAAAAGAAGCTTCAGAAGAAGAACAGAAACATGGTTCATCATCATCATCATCAGCAACTGAAACTAGAGAAGCTTCAAACAAATTGATGCTCAAGGGTAAAAGAATGAACAAGATGAAGAGCAATAAAAGTTTATCAGACCTTGAGTTTGAAGAATTAAAAGGGTTCATGGATTTGGGTTTTGTATTTTCTGAACAAGATAAGAATTCAAGTTTGGTTTCAATAATTCCCGGTTTACAGAGATTAGGAAACAATGAAAACCTTATTAGAGAAGCACAAGAAGAAGAAGGCAAATTAGGCAGAGGTGAGAATAATAATAATAATAATAAGTCTGCAAGACCTTACTTGTCTGAAGCTTGGGCTGTGCTAGATAAGAAAAGAAAGGAAGAAGAGCTGCTATTAATCAATCGGCAAGTTCCTAAGTTAGACAGTGAAATTGCCATGAAATTTCATCTTAGAAATTGGGCTCATACTGTGGCCTCTGCTGTCAGATGACACAAAATTTCAGTCTTTTTCATTCCCTTTTTTTTTTTTTGTTGGTGAGGTTGTAAATAGATGTATGTTTTGAAATTCATTCACCGAGTTTCTTTTTAAAAATGGACTGTTAAGAGAAAGAGTACACAAGTTTTGCAGAAGGATGTTTATTACTTTACGGCTTGTATATGTTGCGGATTGCTGCATTTATGATTTTGCAGTCGTAATCCATGGTCTTCATCCAGTTTTCAAAGTCCCCAATCTCCTGTACATCAGAATAAAACATAAAGCATGTCATCAGTTTATAGAAAGAAAACAACCAAATTGAAGAAACACACCAATACAGGGAGAAAAACCTAAAACTGAGTAGTGTACGACTTAAAATGACGACTTTGTATCATATTTAAACAAGCATGGACTCTTAGTGAGTATATGGAAAGTGGAAACTAACATTAAATTCTTCATAAGAAAAATGAAGGTCATATTAAGATGCTTGGGTGTTTGAACACTCTACTTGTTTTGGCTGCAAATTTCGCAGATAGAATCAAGACCCTATATGGATGCAGGCTGCTAGCATAGTGTGCTCTACTCAAGCTACAGACTTCAAACTAGCACAAACATGGAAAAAAGTGGAGAAGTGGTCTCATAGTCCAAAAACTACTTAAGGGCACATCATTCCCACTTACTCAAAATTAGTAAGTGTAGGACTGTCCAAGCTCACCATTTTTGCACCTAACTCTCAATCAACGGTAGGGAAACAAGAGGATACAATCCCGGAAACACAAGCTAGGGGCAACCAGGTCGCATGCGATTAATATCATTCCTTGATAATCTAGTGCCGGTTCAAACAGGGTATTTCAAGTCCTCGATAGGCTCGGTATGAGACTAACCAATTTCTTTTCATAGTAGCACCACAAATGCACCAGGATTACAGTATTCATACAAATAACAGAAAATTGGCATTGCCGTATGGATGGTTTCACAACGGTTTCAGGTTGTTAGGTATCCAAACGCTATTTGATATGTAATAAAAAATATGAATCAAACTTCACATGTTCATTATACAACCAAACTAAAGCAATTGAGGAAAAAACAAAACAAAAAAAAGACAATTTTTTGACAATGTGTGTATTTTAAGGCAGAATTAATAGAAGAAGAATTAGAAAACCAGACCAATATATCACATACGAAAAGCTAAAATTACAGAAAACCCCAAAGACAAGTAGAATACGAATATACAATCTAAAATAGTGAGATCACGGTTGCTAATTTGGGGTAACAAATTGGATAATGATGATGTTGCTTCATAGCAGATTATTTAGGCAAACACATGTAAGGACCAATTTCACACTAAATGTTGTTTGTACCAGCCTCTTATACAACATTATGCAAACAAAAAGAGGCAATCCCAAAGTGATGCAGGGGCACTTCATCACAAAGACACAGGGTACATACTACTGGCAAAGTGGGTTGCGCTCATTCGTGTTTAATCTCGCTTCTGTACGTTTTTCCTAGTCTGGTGCAAAACGGCTAAAAGATTGCATTTTATCCTCCTCCATACAGGCTAAAATGTACATGATTTGCTATTCATCACAAATCACAGTAACAGGAGCCTATGCGAAACAAATTACAATTGTTACATATTCAAATACTATTGACATACAAAATAATCGGTACATCGAATTTCACATGTTCATTATGCCAATCAAACTAAGCCAATTCAGAACAAAAATACAAAAAAAAAAAAAAAAAATACAAAGAGGAAGCAATCACTCTTTGCTTTGCCTAGCATTGGTGCAAAAAAGGGCTAGAATATTGCATTTTCAGACTTCTCCATCCATGAACTAAAATGTAATACCAAGAATGCAATATTTATCACAAATCAACAAAATTTGTGTCAATACTAATCAACTTACGATGTGTTACAAAATATTCACCAATAAAATTAAGCAGTTGAGAACAAAAATTGAAAATAGCTTTCGGGAATTTGATAATTGGAGTTACCTTTAAAGCAGAATTGATAGCATTAGAAGCCGAAAGCCATTGATTAGTTTGTTTAGTAAACCTTATTGTTGTTGCTGTTAATGCCCTAATTTCATTCTCAATTCGTTTCTGATTTACATATGTTTCTTGTACTCCACCATTCACAGTTTCAACTAACAAATCCGAAACCCGAATTGCACTCTTCAATGCATCCTTCTTCGCCTTATCTAAGAACAGAAAAGATTAAAAATTGTTTTCTAGGGTTCTTGATTAAGAAAAAAATACCCAGAAAATTAGAAGAAAAAAATCAACAAATTTACCTGCTTGTTCACGGGTTTTGATGGTGGTGAGATTATGATCATGGATTAGTTGTATTAATGAAGATTCCAAGCCCCCACCTCCGATGGTCTCTGAAGATTTGATGAGTTTTTCTTTCTCCATTTTGGAGATCAGATTTTGTTTCTGTTCCACTGAAACAGAGAAGAAGGAGAGAATTTCTTTTCTGGGCCTTGAAAGTTTGTTAGCACATTTACGTTATTGGGCCGTACGGTCCAGGCCTGATCACTTAACATCTAACTATCAGTTTTTGGATCACAGATTAATGGACCCTTTTTTTTTTTTTTTTTTTGAACTTTTTTTTTATCGGAAAATTAAAAATTTATTAGAAAAGGAGAAAAAAGAGGTTCATGAAACATGAACATCCAAGACAAACAGACCGACCAAAAAAAAAAAACCAAAGAAAACAACAATAACAATAAAGTTAATTTCTCAGACAAACCTAGAAAGAGACTCAAACACCACGAACGAGAAGGAAAAAACATCGACAGATCAAGGAGGTTCAAAAACCATTGATTGGAGGCTTAAGTCTACCTTTCTTGTATTGATTCCCAAGGTTCAAGATTTGGAAAACATTACAGACTTTAGACCTATAAGTCTTATGAGTAGCATCAACAAGATTATATCTAAAGTTGTTTCTACTAGACTTAAAAGAGTGCTCCCCAAACTCATCAGTCATCAGCAATCAGCGTACGTCGAGGGAAGACAAATTATGGACAGCAAGATTATTGCAAATGAATGTATAAACTCATCTCGCAATTCACATCAAACTGAAATTCTATGAAAAATTGATTTCCAAAAAGCCTATGACAATGTCGCTTGGTCGTTCCCGGATTATGTGCTTCAAAGAATGGGTTTTGGAATGGTTTGGAGGAGATGGATCTAAGCTGCTATTTCTCATGTGAATTTATCAGTGCTTATAAATGGTTCTTCAAATGGACGATTCAAAAATTTGAAAGGTCTGAGACAGGTGATCCTCTATCTCCCTTTCTCTTTCTTTTGATAGCTGAGTCTTTCAACCTTATCCTTGTCAAAGCCGAGCAGGTTGGTTGGTTGAATGGCTTTGAGATAATTCCCGGTGTCTCCAAAATCACTCATCTACAGTTCGAGGACGACACTCTTGTGTTTCTTAAACACGATGAGCATAACATCGACCACCTGTGCAACATTCTAATATGGTTTGAAATTATATCTGGGCTCAAAGTTAATTTTCATAAAACGTCTTTAATGCATGTTAGTGAGGTCCAAATTTGGTTTCCCTTGATGGTTCTATGGGATGGACAACTCAAAATTTTCCTACCATTTACTGGGGTCTGCCTCTAGGGGAACCATATAGGTCAACATCAAATTGAACAAACTCAATGAAAGATTTGAAGCTTGGTTTCCCGCGTGGATCTCCAAATCTCTTTCGAGAGTATGTAAATTTACTTTGCTAATTTATGTTCTATCCACCCTTCCCATTTATTTATTTTCCATTTTTGTGGCTCCCATGTATCTCATTAAAAAGATGGAATAAATTATGCGTAACTTTTTGTGGGATGATGGGATGATAAAAGGTATCACTTAGTTGCTTGGGACCAGGTAGAGACACCTAAGAAATTAGGTGGGCATGGTATTAAGAATTTGTGTTTAATGAATGTTTCCTTGATCATGAAATTGTCGTGGAAGTTCAGTGATGGAAACATTGCTCTTTGGATGCAGTTGATTGAAGAGAAGTATGGTCTAGATCCTCTTGGTTGGAATTCTAACCCTCTTAAGCAAGTTTATGGATGCAGTATTTTGAGAGGTATTCACAATTTCTCAAATCTGTTTTACCCAAATTGCAAATTTCAGCTCGGGAATGGGAATAGAATTAATTTCTGGAAGGATAATTGGGTTGGTCAAGCTCCTTTAGCTCAGCTTTTTTCGGCGGCTTTTAATGCATCTGAAACCAAATCCTTAACAGTGTCTCAAGCATTTAATAGCTCTTCTCAGCATTGGAATTTGTGCATTACTCGCAGAGTGCATGACAACGTTATTTCTGATTTAGCAACCATCCTGCATATTCTCGAAACTAGCAATTTGAGGCCAAACAACACCTGCGACAATCGAGTTTGGAAAGACTCATATCAAGAAGGTGAATTTTCGATTAAATAGTGTTATAATTGGTTAGTACAGATCAATGCTTCAGCTGAAGAGCAATCTCATGCGCACCCCAAAAGACTGTGGTCCAAATGTTGGCCTCCTAATGTCAGTTTGTTTCTCTGGTCTGCCTCGAAAGAGAAAATGCTTACTCAAGATCAGCTGTGTAAACGTGGTTGGAAGAAAGATTGGGTCAATCATTGTTATAATTGTGTTTATGCCGAAGAGACTTCCTCCCATTTGTTGTTGAATTGTTCTGTTTCCAGCAATGTGTGGAATTTCGTTCGCGTCGAGTTTAGTCTTATATGGACGGTTCCCAATACAATCTCAACTACACTTCAAACTTGGCCCATGCCTAAGAAGAAATCTGGTAAAGCCTTGGTGATAAAAGTTTTACCAACAACCATTCTTTGGAATCTTTGGAAAGAGCGGACCAACCGCGCCTTCAACAAAAAATCCCTCACTTTAGCGAAATTAATTCAAAAAATTAGGAACATGGTCGCATATTGGCTTTATCGGCAACCTGAATTTCATAATGTTCAGTTGAAAGATTTCATGACCAAGTGGAAAATCTTTCTTTTTCTTTTTGATCATTAAATAATCGAAAATGATTGATACACCATAAAAAATGAACCGAGTGTGCACCATGTGAGAGGAAGGGTGGGGTCCATTTCCACCCTTCCCTATCTCAATGCTCACTGGGCAGCACTGGGTCCGTTCGTTGCCCCTCGGTGGATTCTCGGTCCTTTTTTCACGGTGTGTCTAGCAACACTCTTAAAGAATTTGGTGCTGATGAGATCACAAAGCACTTCCACATTTCTTTGGTGATTGTGGTAAATTTCAGGTTATGGTTACATTTTGGTCGAGTTACGAGGGAGATTTTGTTGCTAATATTTTTTGGATGACAGTGTTAGATATAGGTCGTCGATAAATTATGGTTTACGGGATAGATTTTGAGTAACACGAGGGTTGCATACGCAGCATACCAATCAGAAATCATATTGAAAGTTGTACTACAGAATCCACCAATTATGCCACTATATCAGGAAAATATTACATGTAGTCTCATAATAATAACTTTGCTCAAATATCCTAAGAAAGAAATTGCATATCTCTCACATACACAAAAGGAAAGAGGATAAAAAATAAAGAAAAAACTCCCAATGCCTCAGGCTAGGAACAACAACTAACTTCTTGGTTTCCTTTTCGAGACTCTTCTGATCCCATGTTGCTTTCACTCGGTCATGGAGACTCTCTTATAAACTCTAGGTGCGTTATTATTACGATCGAGGAGCCTCTTCCGAGCCTCATCTGTCCACAGGATTCATGGTTACTAAAGGTTCGTTAGCATATACTTACTTCTATTATAGTCGTTTATGGATGAACATGCACCCATAACCGATGACGTACTCGGTTGTATTACCACATGACACCAATGTGAGTATCCCAGGTTTGAGCATAACAACGTCAGATGCACGTCCAGGGAAAATATTCATATGGCTTTTTTTGCGGGTACTATGACCTGCTCAATCTGAAATACAAAAGAAAATAGTTAAGATGTCAGGATCACGTTTGAAAGCTTTTTTTTTTTTTTTTAATGATGTCGTGGGTTTCACTGGTCCTATGTCTAATTGTATTGATCAAATCATTAAGTGGTGGAGAACTCATACTCTTCATCCGTTAGGGAAAGTTCTATGGCCGGTCGGTCATTCTTGCCTCTATTTGCTGGTCAATTTGGAAATGTGGTAATACCATCGTATTCAAACATGGTTCTGCAAACATTAAAGATACTAATCAACAAGTGAAAGTGCAAGCTTATACTTGGAGAAGAAATACGGTGGAGTTAAGGAATACTAGTTTGGATCATGTACGGGAACTGAAATAATGTTTTTGTAAACACAAAATTGGTTAAAAAGACCAAATTCAAAATTTTCTGAGTGAAATGGACAGTTAGATTTGGATACTGTTTAAATGGACAAAAATTTAAAAATAGGCAGGATGTAACCAGTTTCATCCTACCCATTTTCAAATATTTTTTCTTATTTTTATTTTACACAGGATGCATCCAGTTTCATCCTTGCTATTATTTTTTTTGTCCATTTCACCCATAAATTTTTTACTCGTCCATTTGAACCGTGTTTTAAATTTTTTTGGACAAATGACCAATTTTCCGTTTTGTAAATTAGGTCCTTTGTCGCGACTCGTGAGTCGTTTGGTTTATTTGGAGTCGGTTTTCAACTTTGGGTTTGTAGGGTTTGTTTGTAGTGGGTCTTCAGCTTGGTTTTCATCTTGATGCTCTGTTTGTATATGAATTCTTGTATATATGCTATTTGGGCATTTCTTCACTTACTTGGTTTACATCTTGGTGCTGGGTTTGTATGCTCTTTGAGCTTTTTTACTTGGTTCTTGTAAATTTTCGATATATATTCCATGTTTGCCGATCAAAAAAAAAAGTCAGGATGAAGCAAATACAAACTCTGAGATGGATCCTCGGATGCCTTTAAGACAGGGATATTGATAAGATTAAACAAATTTATTCACTAGTTTCAAAATCAGCACCCAAAGTAGTATACTATAGTGATATCGGCAACAAAATATTCTTTATAGGTAAACCTACATCAAAAAATTTGCTAGCATCAAAAGTAAATCTGGTATAACAAAAGCAGGCATTTATTCTTCCCAAAACGAGGATTTTTTTGAGACAATATTTTAATTTTTTCCAACAGGTCTCCTCCACCACTTACTTCACCATTCTACTACAGTAATATCGGCTACAAAATATTATATACTGTACAAGTAAAATTACATCAAAACCTTTGCTAGAATCAAAACTTTTTTAAAAGATTATTTTTTTTCCAACAGGTCTGCTGTTCCATTTACTTTTTTATTAGCAAATTGAAATAACGAGCAATTCAGGGATGCAAATAGAGGTGTAAATTGGGTTGTGCCAGCACGAGCACATCCCAGCGCAGCACGATAAAATTTGAGGACAGCCCAGTCCAGCACGTGACTTAGCACAGCACGACACGTTACTTGAATTGGACGTGTTGGGTTTGACTAATTGGCACAATAGCCCAGCACAACACGCGGCATGGATTAGCACGTGGCATGGTACAACACGGCACGTTAAGAAAGCACGTCATAATATGTATAAAATACTACAAAACATGGTACAATACATCCCATTTTGTGTATATTCAGTAAAAAGCATTTATTCTAGCCAATTATTGACATTTTATCATCGTTTTGTTGACTTATTTTCATAATAATACATATAATACCTAAATATTTGGAAAACATTTATATTGGAAAACATAAAATAAATGTGCCGGCACAGCACGACACAACAAGTTTATTTTTCTGGCACAGCCCATCCTAGCACGCCTTCTAGCACGGCACAGCACGACACGTTATAATCTCCGGCAAAGCACAGCACGACACATAGCACGCTAAATACGTGATTTCGTGAGCTGTGCAGTACTAGGCCGGCACATTTTACACCTCTAGATGCGAGTATTAATTGGGAGATATTTTATTGTAGCTGCAGATATGATTATTCAATGCCGACATTTCGGTAACAGCATGAACACTAAAATATCCCCAGTTGATGTCGCCATCCGCCAATTGCTCGTTCAATTGAAAACCTAAAAGAGAAACTAATTCACTGATAGCTTAATTAGTTTCATCTAAAATTGCCTGACATTTATAACTACATTAGAAAAACAGGTTCTAGAACCAAAGAAACAAAAACCTAAGCATGAAATTTTGAGACAAGATTACAAGAAACAGTAGCATGCAAGTATATACTAACGAATCCATATAGGAGTATAATATTTCAATTTAGAAAAATTACGAACCTCTAATAGACGCGTATGAGGTAAGTCGACAACAAATTTTACTGGATTCCTTATTTCTTCCCTTGATAGAGATCGATACCCTTTGATCATACTTGATCTAACTGAGTGGCAAACCATTTGCCAAATCATTTTCAAATCTTCTCCACGAGAAAGAAAACCCTAAAGTAATTATAAACCCTAGAAAAATACTCCCTCCGTCTTATTATTAGTTAATCTATTTGTTTTTAGATTTGGTCTCATTAATAGTTGATTTTATATAATTTGATACTCATGTTTGTATTCGTTATGTAGGTGTTTTAAAATACTTATAAATGATATAAAATTTAAAAATATTCGTGGTATGATTTTAGAAATAAATTATTTCTAAATTATATTATTAGGTCATCTAATAATTAAAAGGAAGTGGTAATTTAAATTTTTTCATAAGGAATGATACGCCGCATACGCCCTTGCTAATCTTGGTACCCGCTCGTATAAATCACCAAGAAATTTCTCTATTCCGGAAATATATTGTACATAAGAGATCATGGGATCAAATCTCTGTAGATATATTTTTATTTGCCGATTTAAATCAGCAAACTAGGCGTAGTATGTTATTTATTTTTTCTAGGTCATTGCAAATTCTAGGAATTAACATCTATTGTTTTACTGTTCTGTTAAAAAAACGTAGTCTGTAGTCTGGTTACTCTGGTATGTATAGAAAAAACAAAATTCACTCGGAATACAATCTTGGAAAGAACAGATTTTATTTCATTAAAATATCTTTGAAACAACAGTTTTAGCATCCAATGGGATATCGTGTCCAAGTACATCTTTTGTTGTTGGTTCAGTTTGGTGTCTTACATTAATGTATTTCATCAATAATGTGTATGGGCAACTTTTGATAAAGATAGATAAGAACAGGGTCCAAGAATTGTACGTTCGAAACAGAGTCGCCCATTGTTAATGTTAAGAAGAATAGTTGTTTGTTCCAACAACTTGGTTTGAGCTCTCCTTATCATGAATGATCATACATTCAATACCTGTTATCAACTTATGATCGAATCTTGTAGGTACTGCCAGTCTGCCACTTTACTAGCTTGCTAGGATATTGTTTACGAGTCAGTAGATCGTCGGCTGTGATTAGGTTAATAACCATGTGAAATGGGGGGCTTTAATTTGTTGGTTAATTAACCATGTGGAATATGTTTTTTTTTTTTCATTTTCATTGCCCTTGCCCTCATGCCATGGGAAAGGCCAAGTCAATCAATTGCTTCATGTCTGAATGTTGAATTTCTTGGTCCGCGTTTTTGTTGCAGCATGACAGTTTACGTACAGAAATGTCATATCGATCTTAATGATCCATTCATTTCAAGGGCATATATACGAACTTGTTTGGATTTAACGATGATAATTTTGGGTTTAATTGCGCATTTCATTTTGCTTGATCACCGTTAACTTGCTTGTCGCTGTGAACGTATGTTTACTTATTCAACATGTGGGGTTTTTGCGCCTGTTCAATGCATTGAACGAACAGTATTAATCTGCAAGTTGTGCTACTGATGATATAGAAATGGATAATGATATATCTGGCATATAAAAAGCTAAGTAACTACTGTATAATTGACCTCGTAATATAGTAGTGATTAAGACGAGTCCGATGAATATCATGGTGGTCATGGATTATCTAGTCAAGATAAATGAAATTTAAATTGAGTGATGATTGATGTGCAAACTGATTTTGGCTGCAGTTTATATTTATCAATAGTGACTCGTGTTATTGGCAAAATTTTAACTCATGATGGCAAGGTTCAATCATTTTCCTATGGACGTTTACAGTGATACATTGATGCCTTCCTTCCTGCACAAACGATCGATATTTTTAATGTGGGGTTCGCTCAGTTTTTCAAAAATGATAAAACATGCAAGCTCCCTCTTGTACGAAAACCCAACTTCCTTCTTTCTCTTCCATTATGTTTCCTCTGATGATGATCCTCTAGAGTATTAAATGTTCCTCCTCTTCTTGATCCGTGGTTGGAATAAATATGTCGCTGAAGTTCGATGATATCAAAATCTGGCGGAGTTGAATATTTGTAATCAAAAGCCATTGACTCCTCCTGGATATTACAATCGCAGTATCTTATTTAAATCACCCAACGGTAGAACAAAATAATGAGCTTTTGAGCGGTTGGAAAGGCTAATTCAAAGACTAACTCTTTCCAATCCCCCTATATTGTTGCAAATTGTAGTAAGGATTATTAGAACTCCATAATTTAAGTAGCCCCTAATCTTCAGTGAACTAATCTCGGGGCGATTACAATATCATCATTTTTCTTAACCTTGTGTATGTTCTCTTTGGCATTATTTTCCGATGCTTTCTCCAATTCTTCTCCACGACACTTGTATATCTTTATAATAATATCATCCTCCTCCCATATAATACGAGGTGGTCGTCGTTAGCTTGTTAACTTCATCCATCTTCAAAAACCTTTTCCATCAAACTTTCTCTTGAGTTTACCAGCAATCTTACCCCAACCAATCTTTTAGAGAGTTTAAATTTAATTGCGGATTTCCCTCGACCCGGTAATCTCCCTCCTTGGAATAAAATATGTCAACAATGAAGAGACAACCAAGATTGAAATGCTCCCCTTCTTAAACCTTGAAACTCTTAAAAAACTGCTTTGTATTCTCTTGAATTTGTGCAGGTACACGTCTTCCCTACTCTCTCCTTCCACCGATATTCTTGTCTTCTCCTCTAGGATTATCTTAGTATTTTTCAACCAATGAATCATCCTCGGAGAAAAGCAAGCCAAGTGTAATCTTAATTATCTTCGTGTTTCCATAATACTCCATCTCGATTGAAAAGGATTTCTGTCTAATTGAAAGAAGGATTTAATCCTGGGGTTGTCTAGATGATACTTCTTCTTCAGTAGATACTTGTTTACTCCTCATTCTTAGGATTCTTTCTTTCGATCTCCAATAGAACAAAGCATAGAAGAAAATTAAATAAATAAAATCTTCACCAAATCCTAATCCCTATAGCGATTGATTCAAACCCTACTAACCAATAAATCCGTAAGGGGGGATGGATCAAAAAAGTGATAGACACTTCAAACCAATCAAACAAAGTTGAAGCCGGGTTTGAAAATGGTGAAAATCGCTATGGAATAGATTGATCGAGATTGCATCACCTTCCCATCAGGAAAATAATTCCACACCCATATCTCCCACCAATTCAACAATATTTTTCCAATTAGAGAAAAATAGAATCTTTTAAATCATACCGAATCTTCATCACGATTAAAGAGTTCAAATCCTCACCTTCCAACGATCGATATTTTTAATGTCGGGTTCGCTCAGTTTTTCAAAAATGATAAAACATGCCTCCGGCCCGCTTTGTGTGTACGACGTGTTTTCGACCGTTTAATTTCTGGAGTTAATACATATTTAATCTAACGAATTTTTCGATCAGGATTGATTAAAATGTCCACTTAATGATACATATGCATACGCCAAAACATCACGTATCTTATGGGCCCTACCTATTTTGGGCAGCAAGTAGTCAAGTACTATTCATTGTGGGGATTGAGCTACAACAGCAACAAGACTAATGGAGGAACATGGAAAAATTGTAATAATGCTTACAAGGATGTGACACAGCATAGATATCACCACGCTATTTTATAGCCAATGCAACCATACAACTTTTTCTCGTCTCTTAGCGTCTTACTTTTTTTTTTTTTTTTTGGTTGTTCTTTATATATTATTGAGATTTATCATTCTTACCGGCAATGTTTAGAATTTCATCCATTCTGTTCTTACCTTTTCATTTCAGGTCTGTTAAAACAGCGGAATTATCCTTCCAATAGATTAGGACCATGAACTTCCCATCACAAATATGTATCCAATAGATTAAGACCATGAACTTCCCATCACAAATATGTATCCAATTGATTGAAATGGAATCACAGATTCGCAGAAATTCCATGATGCCACGTGAAAACATTTATACGAGTATGTGGTTTATACACGTTTTGTTGCTAGTAGGTGATGAAAGGCCCCCCCCACAGACCCTATGTAGTGGAATACCTTGAAGATTAGATTGTTGGAAAATAAATCTGTCATATATTCTGGCTTCACCTACATAATAAAGCAGCACCTTATGGCTAAGGATAACATTTATTTCTCACTACCTCATCAAACTCAAAATTTTATCACTTTTCAAAAAATAAAAATACTGAATATATTCTCCATTTCCCACTTCATTCAGCTCTCTATATATAGACACTCATATAGATGCACAAAGCATAGTCTAGTATCTGATCAAATACTTAGCTATCTTCCTCTTTAACTCTATACTGTACATATTTCGCTTCTCTTTAATGGGGGAAGAAAAGCTTTACACTCAAGATGGCTCTGTGGATCTTCAAGGACGTCCTGTTCTTAGCTCTGGCACCGGAAAATGGAAAGCTTGCTCTTATCTAGTCGGTATGTATCATGTTTATATTTCTTAGCTTTATTGATTGATCCAAATAATATAATTACCTGCTAGCTGCTAGCTCTTCACATCAGAATCAGAAATCAAAATCAAACTATTTTTCTTTGTTATTTTATACTTAGTAATTGATTGTTTAATTTTATTTATAATTCAAGGTACCGGTGAGTTTTGAATTCGAATCATCCCTCACAAAACAAATAAAACGGAACGTTTTAATCTGTGAATTCGCTTTAAGAATTTGTCAATGGAAAAGTGTTTAGTATCTGAGCACTAGAAATAGTAGCCAACACTGTACAATTCTTTTTGCCTAATTTAATCAAATAGTATCTTTGTTTTTCTTTGTTTTGAGTGTTATCTCTTTTTGGATAGGTTATGAAGCATTTGAGAGGATGGCATTCTATGGAATATCTTCAAATTTGGTTGTTTACTTGACTACCCAACTCCATGAAGACACTGTTTCATCAGTGAGGAATGTCAATAACTGGTCAGGCTCTGTATGGATTACACCGATCATCGGCGCCTACATCGCTGATTCTTATCTCGGTCGATTTTGGACTTTTACTATTTCGTCTCTCATTTACTTCCTGGTAAGTTGAAATTTAACGTGTTTACTGTTGTTGCTGATAACTTAGTTTATATTTTCATTGGTTAAACCCATTTTTTAAATTGCACTCACCTCCAAAAGTAAAAAGATAATCATTGAGTGATTAGAATAGTTAGGCCATGATAATATATCTTTTAACTAAGCTTTATTAAAGCTTTAATTGTGTGGTTCGTACGCATATGTTCTGATTACCTTCGCAAGTTGCTCATGGTGGACCATCAATATTAGTGAAAGTACACCATGTGAATCTTGCCCAATAGATTCATGGCCTCACACATATGCATGGTCCACTGATTTGCCGTTCATCCATCATTTTTTGCACAATTTTCTGGCACGTCAAAGGCGAGTTTAGTATTGTTGTGAGTTTTATGAAAATGTTTTCTTGTTAAGAAATTATCAATAATAACTTTGAATCAAACAATCTGACAACTGAGATAACTGGCAAAAAGATAGCATACGTCAAAAGGGCAATTGCCCCCATATTGATAGACACACTGTCTTAATAATAGAAATTATAGAATCAAACATTTATAGTTTGTTATGGGTTTTAATTATAAGATAAGGTTTTTTCTGGTAAAACTCTCATGCATCACCATTTTGTTGTCATATACATAAAATCAGGGTATGGTGCTACTGACAATGGCTGTCTCTCTTAAATCACTGAAACCACCAACTTGCAGCAGCAGCAACATAAAAGGAGCCCTATGCAGCAAAGCGACAACATCACAAATAGCTTTCTTCTATTCAGCACTCTACATCATAGCTGTTGGAGCTGGTGGGACCAAACCAAATATATCAACATTTGGTGCCGACCAGTTTGATGATTTCAATCCAAATGAGAAGCAACTCAAAGTATCATTCTTCAACTGGTGGATGTTTAGTTCCTTTTTGGGTGCTTTATTTGCAACCCTAGGACTTGTCTATATACAGGAGAATCTAGGTTGGGGTTTAGGGTATGGTATCCCTACTGTGGGTCTTCTTGTATCACTTGTCATTTTCTATTTTGGGACACCTAAATACAGGCACAAAGTTAGGAACACTAAAAGTCCTGCTAGGGACTTGGTTTATGTCCCAATGGCTGCTTTCTCTAATCGGAAACTTCAACTTCCTATCAACCCGTCGGAACTGTTTGAGCTACACCCACAAGATTATATCATCACTCGCAGACGCCGTGTTTTTCACACTTCGGCTTTCAGGTAAGATTTCTTTTCTTCCCTTGGATCTGCTAAAATATTCCATTTTGAAAAATGTATAAGCGCGCAAAACAATCTAACACCCAAAAAAAACGACCAATAATACGCAATCAAAAATCCATGCGCAAGAAGCAAATTATTTCACAGTGAAGATCAAAATTTTCCCCGAAATTTACCAACCAAATATAGAGGAGATGGCATATGTAACAGGGCCAATTGCCTCCATGGCTAGCTCCCAACCAACCAAGCCTGTTTTGTCTTTTTTTTTTTTTTTTTCTTTCTGGAATCAGGATATTCCCTACCAAGAATCATGGACTACATCTGGCAAGGAGTTGATTCCCACTTGTTTGGTGGGCAAAATTGAACCTTGAATTTTGCAGTACAATCACTAAATTGGATGGCCATAAATCCACAAAGCTGCAAGTGAGGTCACTTTTGCCACCACACTTCATACCCTACCACCATAAGCTTTTCATCACAATCATCTAGGAAAACCTCCTTATTTACCCACAGATTTCTTGAACTGTAACAAAGTCAGCTGTAAAGGACAGTATCCTCAAAAAATGCAACAACTAACAACTGTTTTTCATTATTGATCAGGTTTTTGGACAAGGCTGCAATAAAAGTAGATGGGATGAATGTAAGCAACACATCATCAACCAGACCACCACCATGTACTGTGACCCAAGTTGAAGGGACCAAGTTGGTATTAGGAATGGCTTTAGTTTGGCTAGTTTCTCTTATTCCTAGCACCATTTGGGCTCAAATTAACACTCTTTTCGTCAAGCAAGGAACAACTCTTGACCGAACCCTAGGCAATATTCAAATCCCTGCTGCATCTCTTGGGAGTTTCGTGACGTTTTCAATGCTCGTCTCGGTTCCAATGTACGACCGGTACTTTGTTCCCATGATGAGACGAAGAACCGCTAATCCTAGAGGAATCACACTGCTCCAACGACTTGGAACAGGTTTTGTTATCCAAATTGTCGCTATTTTTGTAGCGTATGCTGTGGAACTTAAGAGGTTACACATTATAAAGGTATACGGGATAACTGCTGCAAAAGACACCGTCCCCATGAGCATTTTTTGGCTAATGCCACAATACGTACTACTAGGGATTGCAGATGTATTCAACGCGATTGGATTGCTTGAATTCTTTTACGATCAGTCGCCTGAAAACATGCAGAGTCTTGGAACAAGTTTTTTCACGAGCGGGATCGGTGTTGGGAACTTTTTGAACAGCTTTCTAGTGACAATGGTGGACAGAGTAACTAGTAGGCATGGAAAGAAAAGCTGGATTGGGAAGAACTTAAATGATTCTCATTTGGATTACTATTATGGGTTCCTTATGGTAATATCTGTCCTCAATTTATGTGCCTATCTCTGGGTATCAAAGAAATATCAATACAAGAAGGAGACTAGTGTGGATGAAGTTGAAGAAAAAGGAAGTTCAGGAGGCGCAGCAATTCAAATGGAGAGTGTTAAAGATCATGATATCCACAACAACACTGCTGCATTTTCAGTTGAGGCGGTGCCAGTATAGGTTTAATTAGCGTTAAGCATATAACTAAAGTACCAATTATGTGTATAATAATTAAGTCTAATTGTTAGTAATTCATCAGAAGTCAGTTTGCGTTTCCATCTAAGCAATCCAAGAGATTCGAGTCATTCCGACCATTCAACAAACTTTGGTCACATGTAGCTGAGCCGTAAGCACTAAGCACATGCCTTAAATCGGTATAGGGCCTTCGAGAGGCCCATAATCATTCATTGTTTTTATTCAGACACACATTACAGTGGTTGTTCATATTATTTTGTGAAAACTACTAGTAGGAGTATTATTTTTCTTCGAGGGAGGATCTATTGACAGGCTCCTTTTTTACAATATCTAACGGTGTATCTCAGCTATCCAATTCCAATATATGAACGATAGAGATTTCATACCTTAAATCGGTAAAGGGCCTTGGAGAGGCCCATAATCATTCATTATTTATTTTTTTCAGACACACATTACATGGTTGTTGTTCATATTATTTTGTGAAAACTACTAGTAGGAGTATTATTTTTCTTCGAGGTAGGATCTATTGACAGTCTCCTTTTTTACAATATCTAACGGTGTATCTCAGCTGTCCAATTCCAATATATGAACGATAGAGATTTCATACCTTAATCGGTATAGGGCCTTGGAGAGGCCCATAATCATTCATTGTCTTTTTTTCAGACACACATTACATGGTTGTTGTTCATATTATTTTGTGAAAACTACTAGTAGGAGTATTATTTTTATTCGAGGTAGGATCTATCCTTTTTTACAATATCTAACGGTGTATCTCAGCTGTCCAATTCCAATATATGAACGATAGAGATTTCATACCTTAATCGGTATAGGGCCTTGGAGAGGCCCATAATCATTCATTGTTTTTTTTCAGACAAACATTAAATGGTTGTTGTTCATATTATTTTGTGAAAACTACTAGTAGGAGTATTATTTTTCTTCGAGGTAGGATTTATTGACATGCTCCTTTTTTACAATATCTAACAGTGTATCTCAGCTGTCCAATTCCAATGTATAAACGATAGACATTTACACCTTAAATCGGTATATGGCCTTGGAGAGGCCCATAATCATTCATTGTTTTTTTTTTTTTTTCAGACACACATTACATGGTTGTTCATATTATTTTGTGAAAACTACTAGTAGGAGTATTATTTTTCTTCGAGGGAGGATCCATTGACAGGCTCCTTTTTTACAATATCTAATAGTGTATCTCAGCTGTCCAATTCCAATGTATGAAAATATCTGTAAGGACTCTCGATCTCATCAACGCTATTAGACCAGTCAAGAGACGTTTTAGTCGATAATAACCAGATTAGTTTAGAACGAACATTAATTAATAGGAATTAATCTAACAACGATCTAGATACGAAACTAGTACGGTTGAATAGGTCTCGAAAAGTTATGCGGAATGGACTACTCGAACGTGTCATTCGGATACCAGATGAAGAAGTAATCATCAGATTGATTTGAAGGGAAAAATAGTCTTTTTACAAATATACCGACCTGGGCTTCCCTTAACGAAGCGAGTGGGTGAAATAGTGTTATCCTTGGTCTTATCTTCACCTACCGAGAAGATAAATTCATTTTCTTTTTCTTCTTTCTTCTTCTTTTTCTTTTCCTTTCTTCTTCCGTTCTTCTTCTTCGTTTCTCCCTGTTGAATTCGACTCAAAATAATCTAGTTATATTTTGTGAGAAATTCTTAGGAAGCTTGTTAGATTGATTGATTGGAGACGAAGGTGATGGTGTTGTGGTTGATTGAGAACGGGAAGATGATGATGGGGTTGATGCTGTTAATCGAAGTTAGGGTTTGTGTAGAATTGAGAGATGTTTTGGGTTGTTGTTAGATTAAGAAAAATTGGGTTGAGATTTAATTAAAGATCTGAAACTGTTTGGAGGTGAAATTGAGAATTAGGGTTCGTCTTGTTTTTCCCTAAATTAGAATTAGGGTTTGTAAGAAGTTCAAAGAAGAATTTGAAGATGAAATTAATGTTATAGAAGGGTGTTTAGGGATGGGTTTAGTCTGAATTAGAGTTTGAAGATGAAAAATAGCTTGGAATTTGTAGTTAGGGTTTTGTTAAGAAATGATGTTTAAGGATGAACTGAATTGAGGGTTTTAAAGAGTGATTGGAGTTAAGTCTGATATGAATAAAGGATTAAGGAATAACTTGAGAATGATTTTAGGGTTTCGGTGTTGAGGATTGGGAATTGAATTAGAGTCTACTGCGAATCAAAGATGGTGATGAAGATTGATGAATTCTGGTTGGGTGGAAGTGGTATACTGAGTTGAAGTGAAGAAGAGTTTGAAGTCAGCTGTTTGAGGTAATCTCTTCTTCCTGAATTGAATTGAATTGAAGAAGAGTTTGAAGTCAGCTGTTTTGAGTTATTGAACTTGGATGATTGTTGTGTGTAATTTACATTGAAGTTTGTATGGATTAAAGTCCTTTTTGGTGGTTGATAGTAATTGAATTTAACTGAACTTGGTGGTGTGGTAATTCAGAGAGGTATCCTAGAATGTAGAAGTTGTTATTTGTTATAAAATTAAAGTGGTGGTGGTGTTGATTTGAGTATTGCAGGTGATGGTGAAGTTATCAGTATAGAATAGAGTTTGTTCTCTTTTGCTGGTTATTTATGATTGTTGATGAGGTTAAGAATTAGCTGAGCTGTTGTGGTTGAGTTGTAGAAATCACAAGGCTGAGAGAAATGGATAGTGGTATTTCTGGTATACAATGTTAAGTGGTAACTGGTGGTGTTGGGGGATAAATGGTGGAGCTGCAGTTTATATTGGTGATTGAACTAAGATGAATTGGTTTCGTAGTTGTTTGTATTGTCTGTGTAGTTGGAATTTAAGGTGGAAATGTGTTAGTGGAATTACAGGTGGTGTTGGTTTGTTGAATGCAGAAAATTGTGTTGAATTAGTGGTGAATTGAATATGGAAGTTGTAGGTGGGTATAATTTGATAAGTTCAGAGTTTAACAGGGGCTAGTAGACTTGAACTGGTAGTGCTAATATAATGAGTAGAGTGATTGTAGCCCTGGAATTCTAGTGGCAAGGCTTGCAACTTCTTGTTGCAGGTAAGTTGAGTTTATTTTTGTATATCAAAATTTGAAAGATGTTATGGAATGAATGTTCATATGAAGATATGCATTATAGTTGTGATCTGCTAGAACTAAATTGATAAGGAGTGGGTTTGTGCTTGCTGTGTATGATGATGCTGGCTACGTGAAGTTGAAGTTGGTATGCATGTTGTGCTGGAATGAGATGTTATGTGACTGAAGTTTTGGAAGGAGAGTTAAGTGAATGTGTTGAGATGATCTGAGTTGGCTTAAAGATGCAATTGCAGGTGAACTTAAATACAGTTGTATTGAATTGAATTGTATTTGAATGTATTATTATTACATTGGACTGAACTTGAGTTTTGTTAAAATTTAGAGTTTGAGTGTTGCACAATGGTTGTGCATTAGCATATCTTTGGCCTGAGCAATGACTCTGGCCTGTGCAAGTACTTTTAGCCTTGTGCCATTCAGTCTAGTCAGTATCTGACTGTAGCGGACTCAGTCTATCTGACTGAGTCGGTTCAGTCTAATTGACTGAGTTGATTCGGTTTGACCGAGTCGACTCATTGACCCTTTGACCAGGACCTTGACTTGGACGTTGCCTGTTAGTTGACCCTTGACTGTTAGTTGACCATTGACAGTTAGTGACTGTTAGTTGACTTAGTGGACTTGGGCTTGGGGAAGTTTTCTTAATTAGATGTTTTGGACCTCTTGTGGTCTGAATTAACCTTTGGCTTCTTCTACAAAGTTGTAGATATTCTTAAGACTTAGTTAATGGACTATAAAACTAATCTAATTGAATTAATAAACCTTAGATTTTCTAAAGACAGATAAATAAAAGGTGTATAACCTTAAATGGGCCTAGAATCATTAGATAGACTTGTATGATTCATGTGTGAGCCTTTTTGGCTAGACTCTTAGAATGCTTCTTTGATTAACAGTTAATTATTAACAACGATCGATTCAAAGGATGAACCAGTGGATCTCGAGGTAGACGTGGCTTGTCTTCAAAAGGTGTGGGAATTCATTTGACTCTTTGTATTCATTATAGTTGTTTTTATAAAAAAATTATGCTTAACAAACTCATGCATTGTCTGTTTCTGCATTCCATGTTTTATTTAAAATGCATTATGATAATCCTGTTATTTATGTGAATCTTTCCACGATGTGGAAAGGACTTGTATTGTTTCGTCGTCAACATGAATTGTTATGGGATATGAGAATTTCCACTTGTGGTATATAAGATACGCTCCTTCACATTTATACCTAGAGCTTTTACTGAATAGAGTTGGTCACCATGGTCTTGGTGGCATCCATAGCTATATAGGTGTGAATTTCCGGTATTTAGGGGTTCACAACCATATTAGTACATTGTTTGACGAAGGAGTTTGTTCCATATACATGTACGATTATTTTCAGTGACTTAGTCACTGTTTAATATTTTCGTAAAAACATTATTGTTTTCCAAATCTTGCATATGATTACTTAGAAGGTTAAATGTTAATTATTCCCACTTCAGTTTATGTGACAGATCAGAGTTACGCAGCGAAAGCTTCATGGGTTGACTTCGCTAGTTGATTAACTTCTGTTATATTTATTATGTTGTATATTTTATTTAAAAACCAATTGACTATTATATATGTATCATTTGAGAGAAGATCTTGTATATATATTTATGAGAGGGGTTAGTTTTGGGTTAATTTTTGTAGCAGATTTCTTAATTGAATGTTTAAGTACTTGTTTTAGATTTTTAATGCCTCTTATTTAGTTAATCTCTTGGATTAGTCAGCTGCTAGCTTAGGGGGCGCTACAATATCCGTTCTCTTTCTCTTCGGGCCACATTCCTTTTTTTTTTTTTTTCGTAATGAAAAGAGAGATTTTATTAGGCAATAAGGACACATTCCTTACAGGTACACGGTTGTTCATATTATATTATTATACTAGGCAATAAGGACGGTTCCTATATACATGTTTTGCCACTTTTGGATCCATTATGGGCTTAACAAAGTGGGAAACATGACTATAAGTGATACCATTTAGCCAGGTGTAGTGTAGTCTCTACTGAGGGATAAAGACTTCATCGCTCATTCGCCACTATATCGCGCGTTGTAGTTTACAATTCCAACGATTATGATTTCATAGTTCGTTATTTGTGTTCTGTCGCTTATGTTCATCATCCAATGGACACAAATTTACTCCCTATAAGTATTCATTTTCAAATTCATTTCAACTCACACCTCATTTACATTTTTTAATCTTTCATACACATTTTTTCTCAGGGTTATTTAGTTTTTGGTACTCAGGTTTTGACCAAAACCTGGGTTTGGTCTAACATTTGTCCAGACTTTGCGTTTGGTATAAAGACCAACGTTGACCAGCGTTGACTCGGTTATATGGTGACATGTCTAAATATTTGACTTGGTTATTTTTTGTGCACCCCTTAAATTATTATGTATTTTAACAAACACCCATAATTTATTCTTCATTCTTTCAACAACTCTGTAATTTCTGAACCGATACCAAAATCTACAGTAGCAACAAGTCTTCCATGATTCAACATCATCTACCACTTCACAGATTCAACAAAATTCATTCTCTGATTTCATCACAGCCATGGCAACAATACATGAGATCCTTTCTTCAAACTGTTTCTCGGCTTCAACTATTGCGCACGTCTCTAGAATCATACCCACTCACTTTCTTCATCTATCTCTCGATTGAATGAGTAACAATATCCTTCTCTCATCTTGATTTCTTGGTCAACATCATCATATATTCAACCTGTGTTTAGGAGTAATGAACTACATTTGATCGATTCCATTACATTTGTATCTCAACTTCTAAAATAAGTCTTGGCCATTGACCCTTGTACAAAACCATTGAACCCTGGTTAGCCATCAAGGAGATCGTTAAGTCGCAACTGCAACTGGCCCTTCTCACTGGTATCAAACTTAATATTCATAAACCCTTGTAGACTCTAAACTTCTCTGAACTAGACGCCATTAGCTACTAAATCAATGGCAGAAAATCATCGATAGCTCCCTGTAATATCAGCTTGAATTGTTGTGCAACCAATCTCAACTTCTTTTCCCATTTCTTAACATAATCCAGCCAATTGGCACCCTGAATCAGTGGCTGGACCTAGCAGCAGCAAGAAGAAAATGCGAATAGGTTGAAGAAATACATAGCCCGTGGTTCAGGCATTTTGTCAAACACCAGATGAGCGATAAGTTGGTAAAGCAGAGACTTCTAGTTTGTTGTTATATTGAGTTCTCTAACCTGAAAATGTGATTTCTAAGATACACCCCTTCTCATAAATCTTCTCAAACACAAAAACATTCATGAACTAGTCATTTTTCATTCCTCAAATCAACGGTAGTGACTTCACTTTCTCAACTGATCTTCCGATAAGCAAACTCATCTTTCATCTCTCTAATCTTATTCTTCCATCACTGATTTCAACGGCAAATAAATCATTCTTCTTCCCTTAATTTCCGGCAGAAAACAAAGTACCAATGTTTCTTTCTGTAACCTTCGAAAACTCTACCCATTGACAAACATCCATCCGGCAGTAACCCTTGTTGTTGATTGATTTTCCAAAGAATCTAAAATTAAATCCTGTATAACCATCCATACTTCATTTAAGGAACAAACCCATCATAAATTGATCAATTTCACATCGATTTCGTATCTAAACATCAACCAATTGAAATCCCTAAGTTAACTTACCATTTTTATAATTTTCATGATTCACATGAGCAACATCTCCTTCGTATTCATAGAGAATAACTCCACTTTTATCTTCGCAGCTTAAATGCTTGATTCACTCAAACTAACAGGAAAAGAAAACAAAGAGAAAATGTATAAGGAAGAAGAAGATGAGACACATAGTTGACCCTTGACTGTTAGTTGACCATTGACAGTTAGTGACTGTTAGTTGACTTAGTGGACTTGGGCTTGGGGAAGTTTTCTTAATTAGATGTTTTGGACCTCTTGTGGTCTGAATTAACCTTTGGCTTCTTCTACAAAGTTGTAGATATTCTTAAGACTTAGTTAACGGACTATAAAACTAATCTAATTGAATTAATAAACCTTAGATTTTCTAAAGACAGATAAATAAAAGGTGTATAACCTTAAATGGGCCTAGAATCATTAGATAGACTTGTATGATTCATGTGTGAGCATTTTTGGCTAGACTCTTAGAATGCTTCTTTGATTAACAGTTAATTATTAAAAACGATCGATTCAAAGGATGAACCAGTGGATCTCGAGGTAGACGTGGCTTGTCTTCAAAAGGTGTGGGAATTCATTTGACTCTTTGTATTCATTATAGTTGTTTTTATAAAAAAATTATGCTTAACAAACTCATGCATTGTCTGTTTCTGCATTCCATGTTTTATTTAAAATGCATTATGATAATCCTGTTATTTATGTGAATCTTTCCACGATGTGGAAAGGACTTGTAACATGAATTGTTATGGGATATGAGAATTTCCACTTGTGGTATATAAGATACGCTCCTTCACATTTATACCTAGAGCTTTTACTGAATAGAGTTGGTCACCATGGTCTTGGTGGTATCCATAGCTATATAGGTGTGAATTTCCGGTATTTAGGGGTTCACAACCATATTAGTACATTGTTTGACGAAGGAGTTTGTTCCATATACATGTACGATTATTTTCAGTGACTTAGTCACTGTTTAATATTTTCGGAAAAACATTATTGTTTTCCAAATCTTGCATATGATTACTTAGAAGGTTAAATGTTAATTATTCCCACTTGATTTTGTGTGAGATCGAGTTAGTCAGCGAAAGCTTCATGGGTTGACTTCGCTAGTTGATTAACTTCTGTTATATTTATTATGTTGTATATTTTATTTAAAAACCAATTGACTATTATATATGTATCATTTGAGAGAAGATCTTGTATATATATTTCTGAGAGGGGTTAGTTTTGGGTTAAGTTTTGTAGCAGATTTCTTAATTGAATGTTTAAGTACTTGTTTTAGATTTTTAATGCCTCTTATTTAGTTAATCTCTTGGATTAGTCAGCTGCTAGCTTAGGGGGCGCTACAATATCCGTTCTCTTTCTCTTCGGGCCACATTCTTTTTTTTTTTTTTTCGTGATGAAAAGAGAGATTTTATTAGGCAATAAGGACACATTCCTTACAGGTACACGGTTGTTCATATTATATTATTATACTAGGCAATAAGGACGGTTCCTATATACATGTTTTGCCACTTTTGGATCCATTATGGGCTTAACAAAGTGGGAAACATGACTATAAGTGATACCATTTAGCCAGGTGTAGTGTAGTCTCTACTGAGGGATAAAGACTTCATCGCTCATTCGCCACTATATCGCGCGTTGTAGTTTACAATTCCAACGATTATGATTTCATAGTTCGGCGCTGTGTTCGTCGCTTATGTTCATCATCCAATGGACACAAATTTACTCCCTATAAGTATTCATTTTCAAATTCATTTCAACTCACACCTCATTTACATTTTTTAATCTTTCATACACATTTTTTCTCAGGGTTATTTAGTTTTTGGTACTCAAGTTTTGATCAAAACCTGGGTTTGGTCTAACATTTGTCCAGACTTTGCGTTTGGTATAAAGACCAACGTTGACCAGCGTTGACTCGGTTATATGGTGACATGTCTAAATATTTGACTTGGTTATTTTTTGTGCACCCCTTAAATTATTATGTATTTTAACAAACACCCCTAATTTATTCTTCATTCTTTCAACAACTCTGTAATTTCTGAACCGATACCAAAATCTACAGTAGCAACAAGTCTTCCATGATTCAACATCATCTACCACTTCACAGATTCAACAAAATTCATTTTCTGATTTCATCACAGCCATGGAAACAATACATGAGATCCTTTCTTCAAACTGTTTCTCGGCTTCAACTATTGCGCACGTCTCTAGAATCATACCCACTCACTTTCTTCATCTATCTCTCGATTGAATGAGTAACAATATCCTTCTCTCATCTTGATTTCTTGGTCAACATCATCATATATTCAACATGTGTTTAGGAGTAATGAACTACATTTGATCGATTCCATTACATTTGTATCTCAACTTCTAAAATAAGTCTTGGCCATTGACCCTTGTACAAAACCATTGAACCCTGGTTAGCCATCAAGGAGATCGTTAAGTCGCAACTGCAACTGGCCCTTCTCACTGGTATCAAACTTAATATTCATAAACCCTTGTAGACTCTAAACTTCTCTGAACTAGACGCCATTAGCTACTAAATCAATGGCAGAAAATCATCGATAGCTCCCTGTAATATCATCTTGAATTGTTGTGCAACCAATCTCAACTTCTTTTCCCATTTCTTAACATAATCCAGCCAATTGGCACCCTGAATCAGTGGCTGGACCTAGCGTGACAAGAAGAAAATGCGAACAGGTTGAAGAAATACATAGCCCGTGGTTCAGGCATTTTGTCAAACACCAGATGAGCGATAAGTTGGTAAAGCAGAGACTTCTAGTTTGTTGTTATATTGAGTTCTCTAACCTGAAAATGTGATTTCTAAGATACACCCCTTCTCATAAATCTTCTCAAACACAAAAACATTCATGAACTAGTCATTTTTCATTCCTCAAATCAACGGTAGTGACTTCACTTTCTCAACTGATCTTCCGATAAGCAAACTCATCTTTCATCTCTCTAATCTTATTCTTCCATCACTGATTTCAACGGCAAATAAATCATTCTTCTTCCCTTAATTTCCGGCAGAAAACAAAGTACCAATGTTTCTTTCTGTAACCTTCGAAAACTCTACCCATTGACAAACATCCATCCGGCAGTAACCCTTGTTGTTGATTGATTTTCCAAAGAATCTAAAATTAAATCCTGTATAACCATCCATACTTCATTTAAGGAACAAACCCATCATAAATTGATCAATTTCACATCGATTTCGTATCTAAACATCAACCAATTGAAATCCCTAAGTTAACTTACCATTTTTATAATTTTCATGATTCACATGAGCAACATCTCCTTCGTATTCATAGAGAATAACTCCACTTTTATCTTCGCATCTTAAATGCTTGATTCACTCAAACTAACAGGAAAAGAAAACAAAGAGAAAATGTATAAGGAAGAAGAAGATGAGACACATGGTGACCGGGGCTACTAACGAGCTATCATTTTTGAGGCCTCTGGCGGTGAATACCTAATAATTTAAAGGGTGCACAAAAAATAACCAAGTCAAATGGTTAGACACGTCACCATATAACAGAATCAACGCGGGTTAACGTTTATCTTTAGACCAAACGCAAAGCCTGGACAAATGTTAGACCAAACCCAGGTTTCAGTCAAAACCAGAGTACCAAAAACCAAATAACCCTTTTTCTCATCTAAAACATAATATACCAACCATATTTTCTCTACACTTCATAATTTTCTAGCTTTCTGTAAAATGCCTTCTCAATTTCAATTTTAGCCTTAGTATCGCAAAAGCAATAAAGCTTGGGTTCAAAACTTACTGTCGCCGAAGATGAATGTACTACTCATTAGCCAATTTAAAAATCAATTCAGTTCCACATCCAAATTCCAAATTTTAATCTCAAGAACATTTAACATTCATCATAGTAATATCAATTTTCATCATCCAGACGAACATAGTACTAGCACCTACCAAGAAATAAGAAATATATAGATGATTTTATCAATAGAAGCATACTGCTGCGCATCAATGCCAAGTTCCTCTTCTCTCCCACTCATATTTGTCAACATTAAACAGATAAAGTCCATCCCGACGAACAGAATAGTCGCAACGATTTCGGCATACTTTATGGTATTTGTCTGCCCATGCATTTCCATGGTAAACCTCAAAGGTACCTTCATACCAACGATAATGCCAATTGTCGTACCAACGAAAATCACACCAGAAATGTGTATTGCCAATAAATGATTGCATAAACTGCCAGTGCCATTCCTCACCTTTATGGAGCGAACGCAGACCTAGATCGTCATCATTAGACTTGCAATGCATATCCAACGAAACTTCATAACCTTCGATATCATTCTGTACCTTCACCGTCACAGTAGCAAAATCGAACCATGCTGAACACTGTGAAACTAGTAATGAAAACAATAGCAACAACAACAGACTTACGGCATTGCCATGGTTTCCAGTACCCATGCTCGAATCTGAATGAGTTTGTTGACACCCTAGCAATCCATCTATGTATTTATAATTTATGTACACAATGGCATAATAATCTTTGGAGAATCTTTATAATTTAAGGCTAACAAAAAATAATTGATCGATTACAGCTAACAAATCAACGGAGGAATAACATATATCCGCACTAGAATGACGGAACATTTTAAGAAATATCTAAAACTTAATTGCACCATTAATTAGAATTTTTCTCTAGGTAACATCATTAATTAGCATTAGAATTAGGGAATACGATCATTAAATAGCTACAAATATGTAAAATGTGTCTTGTTGGATTAGGCTGTATTCACCGGACAAATGTATTCAACACCTCGAAGTTATCCACATGTCCAATATAAGAAGGAGAATCAGGGACGGAGCTATGTAGATCTCAGGGGTGCCCAACCCACCACCCCCAGTTTTAGTTTAATTCCTGAGGAGAGTCAGAGTAGTGCGGATGAAGTTGAAGAAAGGGAAAGCTCAGGTGGTGCATGAATTCAAGATGAAAAGTGTTAAAGATCTTGAATGAGTTGAATCATTCAAAGGAAAGCATTAACTGAGTAAGGGGTATGAGCGGAAAGCACAAATCTGTGTACGGCATTAGAGAGGCCCGTAATCATTCAAAGTTTTTATTCAGGCCCACATTCCTTACTTCGGAGTTCTGTCTGAAAGGCTGTTTTTAGTCATACATAAAACTTTCTAGGCATCCTCAATAAAGACAAAAATGGACGTCAAATAACAAAATCAGAAGGCCCCTTAAACAAAAAAATTTAATGGCAAATAGTGTTAGTAATCTGGATTAGTGATTAAAACTTTTTTTTAGTGATTAACACTTTTGTTAAGTGATTAAGATAATTTTTCAGAATTATAAAGTTTTGGGTAGATGAAAAAATTTGGGGGAAAAAAATAATTCTTGATTCAATGGAGGATGAGGAGGGTCGTTATTCATCTTAAAAACCTAGGAAAATACACATCAACTACAACAATGATTCCCAAATGGCTGATTTCTTAGATTATGAGAATGATTTTACACAAACTCAAACTCAAGGTGATGCTTTTTATGAGCCAAATTCAGATGATGAATACATGTATGAGGAACCCAATGTTTCTAATACACATGTACACTTCTATCTTATGTTTAATCTCACTTTTGTAGCTTAAAATCATAAATTTTTTGTGTTTTTTCACTAAGGTTCGGCGAGTCTGGAATATGTTCGGCTTAATTTATCAGCCGAACCCACCTGGATATTGACAACTAATGAAAGTTCGTCTAACCCGTAAAACACAATATGAGCCGAACCCACTTTCTAGACCCTAGTTCGGCTTATAATGAAAATTGATAACAAGCCGAACACATTAAGTCAAGGGTTCGGCTAACCCGTAAAACACAATTTGAGCCGAACCTACACCTAGTTTATTTTGCAAACTAACAGAGCATGGTTCGACTTAAATTCAATATTCTATAACAAGCCGAACCTATACTGAAAATCATAACTTTGACTAGGTTCGGCGTATTTTAGGTATACTATTTCAAGCCAAACTGTTCATATACACTTTCAGGCTGAAAATTTGAAGAACCGTTCGGCTTAAAGAACAACAACATTATGCGCCGAACCTAGATATGAAACCGTCTAAAACCCTAAGTTTTATGGAATTAACCTTATTGAATCGATTAAAAACATCAAATAAGAGATTTGGTTTATATAACTTACTTTCTTATCCTATGGAACTTACTTATTTTCGTGAATCGACGATTAATCACGGCGCTGAAAAAAATATTTCTCGCGAAGGAGTAGAAGGGTTCGGCTATAGAAGATGAAGAAGTTATATAGAAACTGATATTGATTTTCTTAAAACTGATTTTAGGTTTTTATATTAAAGGCAAGGGTAGATTAGTAATTAAAATGGTTGGAGGGTATATGTGTAATTGAACTACCCAAGGGATACCTCTTATAAGATAACCCAAGATGGGACTATTGTTTTGTATGTATGCCCCTAAAAGATTTCCGTATCGTAAAAACAACCTATAACTACAGAAAATCCATAGTTACACCCACTTACTAGTACGAAGTGAAGCAAGAACGAGTTTATCAACATATCTTTTTTTATTGAACCTTTTTTATAATCTAAGTTACAAACATCTCAAGAACACTCTCAAGAACCAGACCACTCTTTCACAAATGTCCTCCCTCTCTTACCTTATTAATCCAACCCCCTTCAAGGAAGATTAAGTCCTCCTTTTATAGGGGAGGGTTACATAGTGGGATACAACCCGATTTATCTCGGAAATACACTTTTTACTTCGCTCAGAACAACTTTATGCTTCCTTTACGCCTTAAAGATCGGCCCCGGTCAGGGACAGCTGTCCAATTTCTTGCACAACAATCCACACTTCGCTCAATATACTTCGGGAGTCTTTCTATTTATTGGACAACAAGTCAAACTTCGCGTACTCGACTTCGCAGGTCTCTTCTTTTCTTGTGCAGCAATTCATACCTCGCGCTCCTTATTTACTTCGCTAGATGTCTTTCCGAGCAAGTTAGTGCTATCTCGTGGCAAATCTGACATTTGATTTGACTATTCACTTACACCTCTTTGGGAGTGGTGAATAATATCTTTCTCGAAGATTCTCCTTATTGTCTCGTTTAATCTACGATTCCCATCAACAGTTACTAGCCGGTTCCCCTTCTCGTGTAACCGTTTCTCCCGGTCATGCCTTGGTCTATTATAAATAGTCTTTTTCCTCACCTTTTTTCTTCTTTACACTCTCCAACTCCTTCTTCCCCGGTACCGTTTCTTGACAGATTTCACTCACTCCTCTTCCCTGTTATTCTCGATTCTTCTTCAATTTCCCTTTACTACCACTTCTTCTTTCAACAATGGAGACCAAGAAATTTCCTCCTGCCACTACATCAAAGTACCTTGAGGATTTCCAGGCCGATTTCAGGAAATTAGGCTTAACTCTGTCGTCGGCGGTGGATTCCTCCGTCACACCTCCGATTGTCGCAACCAGACATATGGAATTGAACTTCCGCTGGATTGAGGCGGAAACATGGTCATCCACCAGGATGATTACCACCTTAGGTCAGCTAAGAGCGGGCTTAACCTTTCCCCTGTATGACGCTCATAATCCGCTTTTCTACGAGATTCTCGCTTACATCAACATGGGAGTTTTCCAGCTAAGCGGCAATGCAATTCGGATTGGTAACGAGTTTGTGAGGCGTTCTTCTGTTGGTTTATCTCAAATCCCCACAATGGCTTAGGATTTCGACTCAGCCGATTACAATATTGCTTCTTTCTCGGAAAATTTTATCGACAAGACCCAAGGCCGAAGAAGGAAGTATCAAGAGTGGGGTATAGCTTTACATCGGAAGTCCCTGAAGGATCCTTCAAAAGTTCTTCTCCTGGATGTCGAGCCTGTCAGTTCTTCAAAGGAAGCTCCTAAAGGTCCCTCTCTTCACTTGACTAATGATGAAGACTGGATGATGTTCCCAGTCGTTGTTGAGGGCCCCATTTTGTGGGGCTTTGACGAATCAGGGAAAGCTCGGGATGGTCCTCTCCCAGATCATGCTCATCTCGCTTCCTACGAACCCTGGAAGTTATGCTGGTCCGAGAGACCCTCCGATGTAAGCTCGCTAGACTTTATCTGTATTATTTTTCATTCTTTTGTCTGAATTTCTTGTTTTTTTTTTTTTTTAGTATGCACGGCCTGCTCCTGACTTGATTAAGGATAGATCGTCCTCTTCCAAGAAATATACTGTTGGATCTCCAGTTCCTGATCATGTATCCCATTTTCTATTTCGTTTTTGGTGTCTTTATTTTACTTTCAGGGTATAACTTTAATGCTTTGTAGGAGGAGGAGTTCGTAGAGCTATCCTCCCATTGTTTCTCCTAGTATTTCTAGAAGCGGGATCACCGAGAGAGCTCTTTTGCTATTGACGCTTCTAATGTACTTCGATGTAATGCCTTTTCTGAAGTGATACTCTTCTTTTCTCTGCCTAAGTCTTTATACGATTCAAAATACTAATTTTCCATTTTCAGCTTCCTCCTCAATCCGTCCCTTCCAATGAGCCTCCCAAACGGCGCAGAGTTTTGGACATGGGGGAACTCACCCGCATACCTTCATCCAAGAAACCTACAGAGCCTCCTTCTCCTTATACCAAGAACGTGTCCGAAGTGCCTCAAGAATCCACTCCTCTTCCGAAGATCCCGATGCCAACTCTTCACATCACTGTGGATGGCTCCCCGGTTAAATCATCTGTCGGTCCTTTTGATTCTAAAACTCGGAAAATCTTCGAGGTGGAGGATCCGGCCTACACCCCCGATATGAACTTCTTGAGAAATGATTTCATTTTGACACGGAATGCGCCCTCCACAATATTTGTAGCTATGGATTCTGTGATCTCATTCAGTACTGACACTTTTCTTGCTCAAGATCAGTCCTTTACGCAGAATTCTTCATTAAACCTCTCCACCAATTAGCACGTTGCTATCATGGCCTTGTTTAGTACTGTCGATATTACACGTAATTTATATACAAATCCCTATCTCACTTCGAATATTTCGCAGGAATTCAACCGTCACATGGCTCAGCTTGTGGAGATGAAGGTTTCTCGCGAAAATCTGAAGACTGCCAGGGAACGTATCCAGGATCTTAAGAATGATCTCACTGATGAGAAAGAGCGCTCTATCAAGAAATATCAGAGGATTTCGGAACTCAGCAATAAGTTTACCCTCTTCTCGGTTTTTAATTCTATTTCGTTCCCGTCTTTACTATTCTGTTATTTTTCGTCAAGCCCGTTCCGCGAAGTATTATATGAGTTTCAAAGAAGCCAAGTCGACCGTGGATGACTGCCAAGGTGAACAAGCAAACCTTTTGTCCCAGATCAACTGTTATCTATCTGAAAATGAGATCTTGAATGAAAAGCAAATGACGTCATATTCCCTGGCTGATCGTTTAGCTAAAGAGTCTGCTAAAAATGAAGAATTGAATTTCCATCTTCACGAAGAGAATGAACGTTTGAAGGATGAACTTCGACGAGTCAGTAATTCCCTCACTACTTCCCGTAACCTACATTCCTCATCTATGGATCAGATTAAGCGTCTTGAGGAAGACAAAGATAGGATAATTAAAAGGAAGGACAAATCCGAAGTTGAACTTCGCTGGCTCAGGAATGAGCTTTCCGAGTTAAAACTTAAACATGGAAAGTTGAAGGCTGAGAACACTGGGTTAAGAGATGAAAATAACGAGTTAAATAACGATATGTCCCCTGTCCTGTCTCGCTTAGAGAGACTTCAAGGCAAGAAAATAGCTCATGTTCCTCCCGCGAAGAAGAAGCTTGTTGTTCCTCCGATAAGTGGTAAACTTGTTATAGGGTCTCCTGATGGTGATAAACTCGTTCCTGGTCACGGTGAAGACATGGACAAATTGTCTCTTGAATTTCACAGCTTTCTTGAATCAGAAATATCAAGACTTGATCACTTTAACCTCGACGTTCAGAAAACTTTAAATTCTGTTATTTCGCAGAAAGAAGGTAGCTCTAGGTGTTATTATCGTGCTTCGCACTTTGCTATGTTGTTCATGTTTCTCATTTTGTTGTTACCTTCGCAGAATCCGAGGAGAGTATGAAGAATCAAATTCTGCACCTGTCTCGCCAGAGGGATGGTTTGGCCAAGGAAGTGTCCGATCTGAAGGAAAGCCTTTCATCCTTGAACGAGGATTTTGACCAGATGGAGAAGGACGCAAAGAGAGTTGCGAAGTTTACTGGCAGAAACGTCCAAGAGGAAAAACTGAAATTCGTCACCGAGCTTTGTAATTCCCATGGCATCGACATTCCTGACATGAATCTTGAGTTTTTCTCCGATGATGAGCCTACTGTCAACGTCAAAGCTGAGAGTGAAGATATTGAGACCGATGAAGACATCGGGGTACCTCACCATGAGGTTCCTCAAAGAACAGGAGGTATCAGTGATGCTGGGGCTGGTGTCGGTGTTGGAGTATCCGGTGACGGTCTTGATGAAAAAGAAGCCAATAATCCTTAATTACTCTCTTTGATGTTTGTTTGATACTTTAGTTCTTCATCTTTTAAACATTTTATCTGGGCGCTCCCAAGCTTGGGGGGCATGACAATTTCTGCTCTTATTTTGCCTTAGTATATCAGCTTTTCTGCTTGGTTTCATATTCTTACTTCGCCCTGCTTGTTGCGCTTATCATAGTCATCATATATGTAATTCACATGTTTGTTAATGGTTGCCTCATCCTGATATCTCGGAATCAATCCGTTATACCAAGTATATACTTGACGAAGGAAATAATCAAAGAATAATAAGTTTACTTAAATATATACTTGCCTCTTGTTCTTTGGGTTTTTCCGAAGTGATTATTCCCTTTCCTTATTGCGAAATAAATGCTCGAGAGAATAAAACCGTATTTAAAGTATATACTTGCCTTTTATTATTTCGTGGATTTATGTAGCATACCTTGTGCTTTCAGCTCTCAGAGGCTTTACTTGAATTGCCTTAGCCGTCCATCTGCGATCGACCTCGCATTTTCATTACCTCGCTGCAATTATTAATGTTCAATTCATAACATAAATAAGTTAATGTATACATCATCATTGTAATATTTCAGTTGCGAGTACTTCTTATGCAATTTAAGAAGTACTCCTTAGGATTTGTGTGACTTATTATCACAAGATAGAGCCTTGTGATGGATTAATCTTTGGCTTGCAAAGATTTGTGTGATCAAGCTTTATGATGCACTTGCCTCTTGCTTTGATTTGTATCTTGCCTTTTGTTTTGCCTCAGGTCTCATGTCTTGCCTCATATATCTCTCATCAGTTCGGGGTCTTATCTTGCCTCCTAGTTAAGGTCTTATTATGCCCCACCCCGTTGGTCAGGGCTTTTCGACGAAGTCTCAGGCGCTCTTTACTCTTGCGAAGTTAAGATCCATCAACCTCGCCTTATCTCGCTCATTAAGGTCTTATTATGCAACAATATCACAGGCCTACCTACTCCCGTGAGTACCAGCACCGTAATATTGCCGACTTTTGTGGTCACTCAGCTCCCTAAAGGAGGGTGCCATCCCTTACCCTCTGAGTACCCCCATGATTTTGGGCTTAGGTATCAGTTATTTCGTGACCTCGTGCCCTTTCTCCGATATGGCTCTTGGGTACGAAGTCACACCCTAGTTGAGGTGGTTTTGGGACCGAGCGGAAGAACTACACCAGGCCATCTTCTTCTCCACTGGCTCGTTCTTAAACCCCTTACCGAGTGGTTACCCAATTGGGGCCCCCGGCGAATGGGTCTTACTTCTTGCCCCTAGCTGATGGTTGTTAGCCATATCCCGAGATTATCTCGTGACGCGCATTAGGTCTTACATTTGCCTCTTGCACTTTGTGCGAACAAGGTTGCACGCCACGAGGTCTCAGCGTCCCTATGTAGAGGTTTTCTATAGGGCTTACGATCACCTATTATTCTGTACATATCTTATGTGTGTCTTACGCAGCCTCCTAATGAGGTCTTACTTTTGGACCTTGCATTCATATACATTCGAATTTGCATCTTGTTTTCTTCTTTGTATTTGTTGCTCTTTTGATTACTGAAAATAAACGCTTCATTTCATTTTCTGGATGTCAACAAAATGATATATATATATATATATATTTTTAGAGAACAATTCTTTACAAGTTCCGGCTTCTCATGGATAATACTTCTTGATGTAAATTGGATTCCATGGATGGTCTAGTCTGCGACCCTGCCTTTCTGCTTCGCCATATATCACGTCTCCGTTGTTATCTGTATCTTTTCCCTCACGGTACGCGATTTCATAAGCTCCGTTCCCTACTCTTCTTTTCACGATGAAAGGTCCTTCCCATGTAGGCTCTAGCTTTCCTCCGTGTCCCTTTTGATACGGAGGTATCTCTCGTAGAACTAACTCCCCTGGAACGGAGCCCCTTTATTTCACCTTCTTGTTGTACTCACGAGATAATCTTCGGTGATAGTTCGTCATGCACTGTAGGGAAATCTCCCTGTTCTCTTCCAATTCATCTAGCTTTGATAAGATCAGGTCCGAGTTCAGGCCCTTTTTACATGCCTCCCGTTTTGTGGTTGGAAACATGATCTCTATAGGTAGAACCGCCTCGACTCCATATTCCAAACAAAAAGGGGACATTCCGGTTGCTTCTCGTCTGGTAGTTCTGTATGACTACAGCACCTTCGGAACTTCTTCGAACCAGTTGTGTAGATGCCCGTCTAGCATCTTTTTTAGAGTGGATGATATCGTTTTGTTCGTCGCCTCTGCTTGCCCATTACTCTGTGGGTATTGCGGAGTTGACTTTACGGACTGTATCTTAAAAGTGTTAAATAACATCTTCACGTTCTCCCCCTCGAATTGCATTCCATTATCTGAGACTATCTGCAGAGGGATTCTGAATCTACATATGATATGCTCTAGTATAAAATCGTATATGTCGCCATCTCGCGTATTATTTACTGTCTTGGCTTCAACCCATTTCGTGAAATAGTATGTTCCCACTATCAGGTATTTTTGCTGCAAGATTCCAGTAACAAACGGTCCCACGATGTCTATTCCCCACATGGAGAATGGCCACACACTTATCACGGAATTCAGGTTCGTCGAGGGTGCGTGTATACGTTTTCCGAATCTTTGACAAGCTTCACACCTCGTTGCTACACCTTTTGCGTCTTTATGCATGCTCGGCCAGAAGTATCCTTGCGTTTTGGTTTTGTAGGCCAATGATCTAGTTCCGCTGTGATTTCTAGCATCACCATAATGTATTGCCTTCATGATTTTCACTCCTTCTTCATGTGACAAGCATCGCAGCAACGTTCCAAGGAATGATCTCTGATATAGGATTCCTTTTCTTAGTTCATAGTTTGTGGACCTCCCTTTGATTTTTTGTGCCTCAAATATGTCCCTAGGCAAGTCTCCCTTTTCGAGGTACTTGTGAATAGGTGCTCTCCAGTCATCTTCTCCCAATTCGTCAGGTATGCTATCCTCTATTATCATTACGGACTTTTCATCTTCCAACTCGTTGGTTACCGACGGGCGCATTAACCTTTCAATTAGGATATATTTCTCCGAGGTATCTTCGATCATTGATGCGATGAAGGCTAAGGCATCAGCATGCCTATTATTGTCTCGGCTTACTTGTCTCCATATTATATTTGGTATTCTCTTTGAATGCTCTTTCACAAGTTGCAAATATCGATTCATCACGGTATCATTCTCTTGGTACCTTCCTTCTATCTGCATGACTACCAACTGAGAGTCGCTGGTTATTCTTATTTCTTCCAACTTAATCTCGATGGCTAGCCTTAGAGCTTGTATGACTGCCTCATATTCCGTTTCGTTATTAGTAGCTTTATATTCCAGGCGAAAGAAAAATACCGTCCTCGCTCCTTTTGGCGAAGTAAATACTATTCCCATTCCTCCTCCAGCATTGTTGGAGGATCCGTCCACAAATATTTCCCATCTCCTTGGATGATTTTCTTTTAGTAGATCTGTAGGATCCGGACGCTCCTCATCTATATCTAACATCTCTTCCACTCCTTCATTTTCTTCTATTGGAAACTCGGCCAGAAATTCTGCGATTATGTGTGACTTCGTCGAAATCTGGACTTCGTATTTTAAACCGAATTGATCAATTCGGGTATTCCATCTTTCAACTCGCCCAACTCTCCTCGTATTTTTTTAAAGTTGACTCTATTGGGAATCTGGTTAGAACCTTTATTTTGTGAGTCTGAAAATAGGTTCTTAATTTTTCTGACGAGTACACCAACGCTAGGATTAACTTTTCTATCTTTGGGTAATTCTTCTCAGCAGCATTGAGGGTTTTTCTGACGTAAAAGATAGGCTTTTAGACGCCATCATCTGTCCGAAGTAATACTGAACTTATTGCATTTGGTGTAGCTGCGAGACAAATTAGTAATTCTTCATCTGGTTAGGGCTTCTGGAGAATTGATAAGTTAATGAGATATTTTTTTATATTTTGCAGTGCCTGTTCATACTCCTGTGTCCACGAGAATTTTGCTCCCTTCTTCAAGATGTCGAAGAAGGGTTTGCATCTATCCGAAGATTTGGAAACGAATCTACCCAAAGCTGACAACTTCCCATTTAGTTTTTGCACGTCTTTTACCGTTGCTGGCGATGTCATGTCCAATATGGCTTGAACCTTTGCTGGATCCACTTCAATTCCCTTTTCGGACACGATATACCCCAGAAACTTCGCTGATTCTACACCAAATATACACTTCGCAATATTTATTTTCATTTTGTACGCCCTCGTCTGTTCAAAGATTTCTCTTAAATCCTCAACATGATCCCCTGACTCCTAAGTTTTTACCAGCATGTCGTCGACGTAGACTTCCAGTTTATTGTGCACCCATTTAGCGAAAATATTCTCGACCATTCGTTGGCAGGTTGCTCCCGCATTCTTCAAGCCAAATGGCATTCTCGTGTAGCAATACAACCCTCTAGGGGCGAAGAAAGCCGTGTGCTCTTGGTCTTCCTCCGCTAGTGGTATCTGATTGTACCCACAATAACCGTCCATTAACGTCAGCCACTTGTACCCAGATGCATACTCCACCATCTGCGGTATATTGGGTAGTGGGAAACTATCCTTCAGAGAGGCAGTATTCAAGTCACTAAAATCTATGCATATTCTTATTCATGTAGTCTTTTTTGGTACAATCACCATATTGGTTATCCACGTTGGGTACTTCGCGGGTCTTATTATTCCCGAGTCCAGCATTTTCTGTAATTCTTGCTCTATCTGCTCGTGGTATGCAGTTGCTATCTTTCGTATTCGTTGCCTTATTGGCTTGATTGCTGGGTTCAGATCCAATCGGTGACAAGAGACTTCAGGGTCTATCCCAGGAATCTCGTTCATGCCCCATGCAAAGATATCAAGGTACTCCCTTAGCAGCTTTATCATGTTTTGTTCCTCGTCTGCTTCCATCCTTGTCCCGATCCTCACCGTTTTAGCTTCATCTTTGCTACCCAAGTTTACCTCTTGTGTGGGTTCTACTGCTGCGAAGTTCATGGTCGGTTCTCCGAGTGAGGATGGTTCCTTTAATTTCTACGAAGGCTTATCCTTGTCTTTCAGAATTTCACTTGGAATAGCCCACCCTTCTTTCGCTTTGACCATATATACCATTAATTCTTCTTCCCTTTTTGCTTCGTGTACTCTCTTCTTTTGTTCTTTCCTCCGCCTTATCTTATCGTCATAGTTATGCACGTCTTCGTCGTTGCACTCTCTGGCTTCCTTTTGATCTCCTGTTATTTCGCCGATTCCGTTTGGCTTTGGAAATCAGATAGCTTGGTGGTAAGTAGATGTTATTCCCTTGAATCCTTATATCCATGGCCGCCCAATCAGAGCGTTGTAAGGGGATTCCACATCCACTACACACACCGTTACCTCAGTTTCTAGTTCCCCTGCGAAGATCTTCACGGTTAATTCCCCTCTCGGCTTTGATGCCACTCCGTTAAACCCATAGATATTATAAGTCGACGATACCAGGTCCGAATCTCGGTAACCCATCGTTTTAAATGCATGATAAAATAGTATATCCACCGAACTGCCCGTGTCCACCAAGATCCTGTCTATTGCCCATATTTTCCTTTTTCTCGTGAGACTTTCTTCCCACTTTGTATGTTCTCCGAAGTTCAAGGTGATCACCAAAGGATCTGTGTGCGAAGCTCCTCCCTATGGGGCGTCGGATTCCGAGAAGGAAATAATTATTTTCTTCCATTCTTCCAATGGCTCCTTCTTTGCAATGTTGTATATCTCATTTCCTTCAAAATACCGCTTATGAACTCTTTGTAACATATTATCATGAAAGTTACGTATACTCTTCGCAGAATGAATAATGGAGTTACAATTTAACCTTTGGGTTCCTCTATCGATTTCGATTATGTATACTTTTGTTTGTTTTTGATCACCCTTCCGAGGTGCACTAGTCCAGAAACGGCTATTAATCACATTTTTAAATGACAAATTAATTGCGTGAATAAAATGTTACGAACAATTTCCGTCATATAACATGAAAATAGTAGGACCCGTCTTTCAACGCAAATAAACTGTCATTCTCAAACATGATAAATTATAAGGTGCGTGATTTAACGATGAACCATTAAATAACGGAATAAACCCGACAAATATTTTAAGTTTAAATACGCCCATCACTAATATGCTATTACGCACCCTACAACAGCTAACCACATACAATGCCACGTTTTTATTAGTTGAAAATGGTTAGCCACCTGCTTAGTTTCCACGAGTCTGTTACATACGGTGCAATATAGCTAACTCATATCGGTCTTATTCTGATAAATTAACCCAAAACCAAAAGAGGTGGTTTCCTTTTTTTTTCTGCCGATAATCAAGGGATTCTGAGATTTTTTTGTTCAAATGGGATTCAGAGATTACTCTTTAAACTTATCGAAATTTTTATTGTTCGACTAACCTAAGAGAGTAAGAGGAGAAGAAGAAGGTATCAGATTCATCTTTAATTCATAAGAAGGAGAAGGTATCGAGTAAGTTTCCGATCCTTTTCATTTCTGAATCTTGATTTTGCTTAAGTTTCTGAATCTGTATGGTACCAAAAAATATATATTAATTTTTGGAAACCAAATCATACAAAAATCAAATCAAATCAAAGATATTGCGTTGATAAATTTGTTTAGGTGAAAAGAATGATTGAGTTTAGTTAAAGAATGTTTTCAAATTGAGAATTGCTACCTTGTTTTTTTTATATTGAAATTGGTTAGAGAAGGAATGGGTTTTCAAATCTGTGTATTCAGAATTGCTCAGTACTAGTTTTTAATTTATGTATCCCCTTTGAAAAAAAAAATCCCCTTTGTGCCTAAGCTATCTGTAATCTGTTGATTTTGTTCTTTATTTATGTTTCATTATTGGAAAATTTTATCCAAATCTTGGTTATAACTACATGGACACTGCCTTGCCAACCTGCCTTTCCACTCTAGCTTAATTGAAATTGAGTGATCTTATATAAGATTAGGAAGAGAATCAATAATAAAATGGTATGAAATTCCATCTTGTGAGTTGACAGTAGGAGTGTGTGCTATGCTAGGTTGTATGTGGAGGAAGAGTAAGCGTAAACAGAGGGATGTAATTGCATTGCTTGAACGGTATCTAACACCGGAATCTAGAGTGTTGCAGGCATTACATATGAACTCGTTATTTTAACAACAAATGTTTTAATTGAAAGGCTACCTAGTTAATAAGATGCCAGAGTGAGTAAAGTGCGTGTCTGTTGTTTTTCTTTGGCAGGAAAATTATTGCGCACTGAAGCATCTCTGTTTCTCTCTCTGATTTAACTTGATTTCTCTGTTTAGATATATCTATCCAGGAAAGGTTTGGATTTTATTTATTTATAGCCAGTTGATATACGACTTATTTATAGCCAGGCAAGTGGATGTACATTATCCGGTGTACCAGTGGGCAACTTGTGAATTATTGGTATCAGTCATGGTGCGTAATAGTGCACACCCTAGGGATTAATGCAGTCTGGTTAAGTAACAGATGAATAAACTATTTGGAAACTAGTATTGACTCCATAAGTACTGCATTAATTTAATTATACAGTTCTGTATGTCATTGTTAGCACTGTTAGAGTACGTTAGGTTTATCTTGCATGTTTACTATGTGTAATGATGCAGTGGTTTTGCTAGTATTTAGTGCGTGTGCACACAAATGCTGGGTGCGATTATTTTAGTTGCCTGTTCAATGCAGTAAGACGATCATCTCATAGCAACACTTCTGCAAATCTCACAATTTTACACCCGCGTCTTCTTTTAGTTTTGATTAATTTTATTTGTATGGCACTAACAGCTTTGGCCACCTTCTTTACATGACGTACAATATCGCACGCAATGACTAAGCAACATTGTAACATCATTACTTCAGTTAACTCATAAATTTTATGGAGCTTGTTTTTGTGCTTTTAATTTCGTACTTGAACTTCCTTAACAGTTTTATTTTCTGATAATGATTCTTTCGATCCTTTCTGCTAGGTTGATACAGATGTAGTGGTGGAACTAACTAAATCCTTAGACAGAAGGGAATAGATATGCATGTTGCAGCTTTGGTTAGTCAATTTTTCTTCTTAGTTTAGAGTTTCCTTATGTTATTGCTATCTTTGCATACTAGGATCTGATCCTAGTATTGCATCAGGTTCTTCAGATTCAATTTATAACTGGCATCATTGATGCATGTGAATGATACACCTGGAGGCAAATGCTTCAATAATGATGTTGCAGCTGCAGTTATTTTGGGAATTAACTGGAAAAAATGCAGATCTAAATCAACAGAGATGGTATGTACTATGTAGCCTTCACTGTTAATTTTATCCAACTATGAATATGCTTATGTAAGTTGTAAAGAATACTCTTTGTAAAGAATACTCTTTGTAAATCTTTGAACGACGAAATTGAACCTTCCGCTAACCCTTCAAACCATTTTGAGGCTTCCCTGGTTAAGATAGCTGGAAAATATTGGCACAGTACCATTTCGTACCTCGCCCACTGCATTAGTGAGAGGGTGTACTTTTTTAGATGTTGTACAACATTTCCTGTTCCGTCGAAGATACTTCCGAAGGTTGGTAGTGAACATCTTCCTGGGATTCTTCCCTCCAGTACTTCACGCGAGAATGGCGATTTGTCAGCTTTCACAATTACCTCTGCCAGCTGCATTCTTCCTCCTCTTCTTGGATTGTTGAGTAACGCTTTCATCTCCTGTATTTCGTTCATGAATGTTTGATTGACCTCGTCTCTTCCTTAATCTCGCCTTCGCTTTCTCCTTCTTCTATCTCGCTCATCATCATCTTCTTTCCCTTCTTCCTCGTGTTTACTTCTCTCTTGGGTTACGTTTTCTCCTGTACCAGCTTCATCTCGCATATCTCGAACAGTCCTTTCTTCATTAAGTTGGTTATTTTGCTGCACCAAGATCGCATTCTTCCTCATGAGTACGGTTCTTTGCTCCATTAGAGCTCTCTGTCTTTCTCTTTCTAAACGCAACACCTCTCTGATTTGCTCTAATGTCATATTTTCTTCACCGGCGTCCACCTCTCCGTTTCCTTGAACGGGTTCTTCTTCCTCCTCCGTTTCGGTGGTAGCGGTATGGATCGATCCCTCTCGATAACGTTCATCCTCTTCCTGTTGGATTTCATCTTGTCTCCCTCCTCTATTTGACGTTTCGCCCCTATCCATCCTTCCTCTTCCTGCTAGACCCAAGCTTCTCCTTGACGCGATGAGGTGTCGTGCTCGTTCCGGTACTCTTGCCATGGACAACCCGTTAAAATTTATTTCTCCGATTTACCGAATTTTGACCAGATCTAACTTGCTCACCTTCCGGGCAGCAGATCTCAGATCTACCTTTTCTCGATATTACTATGTTTTCCTGATCACTACTCTCCAACCCTTGTGAAGTAATAACTTGCTTAATGATTTATATAACAACAGATCTCTCAAATTATCTCAAGTGAGACTGATATCTCAACTTGAGATCCCTGTTTCTCGGCGCCAAAATGTTAGTACAGAAAATCCATAGTTACACCCACTTACTAGTTTGACTAATACGAAGTTAAGCAAGAACAAGTTTATCAACAGATCTTTGTTTATTGAACCTTTTTTAGAATCTAAGTTACAAACCTCTCAAGAACCAGACCACTCTTTCACAAATTTCCTCTCTATCTTACCTTAAAGATCCAACCCCCTTCAAGGAAGATTAAGTCCTCATTTTATAGGGGAGGGTTACATAGTGGGTACAACCCGATTTATCTCGGAAATACACTTTTTACTTCGCTCAGAACAACTTTATACTTCCTTTACGCCTTAAATATCGGCTCCGGTCGGGGACAGCTGTCCAATTTCTTGCACAACAATCCATACTTCGCTCAATATACTTCGGGAGTCTTTCTATTTCTTGGACAACAAGTCGAACTTCGCGTACTCGACTTCGCAAGTCTTTTCTTTTCATGTGCAACAATTCATACCTCGCACTCCTTCTTTACTTCGCTAGATGTTTTTCCGAGCAAGTTAGTGCTATCTCGTGGAAGATCTGACATTTGATTTAACTATTCGCTTACACCTCTTTGGGAGTGGTGAATAATATATTTCTCGAAGATTCTCCTTATTGTCTCGTTTAATCTACCTCGGACACGTGGCGGAGTGCTTTTCTGTACCTACACAACCTTCTCTGTCTGTGTGTTGAATTGGCAAATGAATTGTCCTCCTAGGATAGGCAAATGCTTTGCTAGCCTATTCAACAAATGCGATGGAAATAAATGATCGATCCTCATGCTTTGCGAGATCGATCGTTCATACCATATAATAATAAATTGGTTGTTTCTTGGCAGTATGTTTGAAAAATGATTGCGACCTCTTCGAGACAATTCATACCAGCTATGAAAAGTGAGGAGGTGATTGATGCTTCCCACTTCATATCACATATTTAGACCTAGAGAAGCTGTAGCCCATTTGAAAAATCCATCAGGGACGACGAGACTTGTCAGGACTTACGCGGAAAACCATCTATCTCGAGTGGTGGTCGCACGGAAAGCGGTAAAACCAAACTAATCATGGCATTTGGGTGGACCCTCGCCGGTCTAGGATGATGTATGTTTTTAGGGTCCAAGTTACTTTTACCAGTCAATATTCCAATCACCCGATTAGTCATCAATTTGGTTGAAATCAGTTGGTGTAGAAGAAGTATTTGTAGTAAGTTGTAATCATTTCTAAACAAAGGCTTGCTGATTTATTAGAAAAATCTCAATGATTATTTCTTCCGAAGTTTACAGTTACAATTATTGCATCTTGTGGTTCTGTTAATGCTGGTGGTGTGTGGACTCCGTGTTGTTTCAGTGTTTCGGCATGGGCAGCAATCTGTAGGCCACAATCCGCGTGCAGACACAGTTAGCGGGCCGCAATTCGGGTCCAGGTGTATTCAAACTCGACCCTCTCGAGTTTGAGGGGGGGTGTTAGAAATAGTCCCACATCGCCCGGATCCTCCATAATGTAAATCTTATAAGTCTTAGGCAACCCTACCCTTGCAAGCCGGTTTTCTAGGATAGTTAGGCCCATGGATTTCTAAGAATGGTGATGTTGTCAAATTTTTCTACAAACGTGATGGCATACAAGGAGGTTTGGTGCTTACAAGTGATTAAGTGGTGGTTCTGGGGAATAAGCCATTGAGAAATTAGACATAACAGTTCAAGTCCGTCTCACTAACTTTCATCAGTTCGTACACCAACTATTCGTAAAAATTCCCCATTGGGCACTACTTGGAGAATTAAAGTAAAAATTCATCGGATTGGACTGAAATGTTTGTCGTAAAGTGATTCTGATTGAACACCAGTCAAAAAATACATAGCGTAAGAGAAGATAAAGGTCATTTCATCTAATTATAAAAAAATTTGTGGTCACATGCTGACTATTGTAACATTTTGTATTAACATTTGCATGTACATGATGACAAATTTTATCTAGTAAGCTAATATCAATAACTCCCATGCAACGTAGTATGAACCAGTCCAAAAATACATAGCGTAAGAGAAGATAAAGGTCATTTCATCTAATTATAAATTTTGTTGTAGTTGACAGAATTTGTCATGGTATAAAGATCTAATGAAAGGGTTTCTGTATATTGAACTATTCTCAAGGATTACAGACTCAACTTATACAAGTTTACAAACTACAGATAAGGAAATAGAATACAACAAATTACCTGCAAAGTAACTACACAATATATGCAAGATATGGAATATCATAATATGCAAGATATGGAATATCTTAACATATCTTAACACCCTCCCTCAAACTCAAGATGGTGCACAACACATCTTGAGTTTGTTTACCAGAAAACGAATGTGAGGAGAAGATAGAGACTTGGTAAAGAGATCTGCAAGTTGGAACTCAGAGGAAACATGAGGTAGTGCGATGGTCTGTTTCTTGTAATGATGACGAACAAAGTGACAGTCTATTTCAATATTTTTTGTGCGTTCATGAAAGAAATCATTATGAGCTATATGAATAGCATCCTTGTTGTCAAAGTTGAGCGGAGTAGAATCTGTAAGATGGACTCCCATATCTCCCAAGAGCCATCGTATCCACACAATTTCATAGGTAGTACGAGCTAAATCTCGATATTTTGCTTCTGCAATAGAGCGTGACAAAACCGATTGTTTCTTGTTGCGCCAAGAAATGAGAGAATTACCAAGAAACATACAAAACCCAGTGGTTGATCGTCTGTCAGTGACATCTCCTGCCCAGTCTGAGTCGGAGTATGCACGAAGGCGAAGATTAGAAGCAGATGAAAAATGTAATCCTTGATATAAAGTGCTTTTAATAAAATGTAAGATCTGAAGAACAGCAGCATAATGTGGTGATCGTGGAGCAGACATGAACTGACTAACAACATGTACGGCGTAACTAGTGTCTCGTCTAGTAATGGTCAGATATTTTAGGCTTCCTACTAGCTGCCTGTAAAGAGTAGGATTTGAGAGAGCCTTACCTTCGATAGGATTGAGTTTAACATTTAATTCAAGTGGTGTGTCTGCAATCATACAATCAGTTAGACCAGCTTGATACAAAATTTCAGTTGCATATTTGACTTGTGATATAAAATACCCTTCAGAGGAGTTGTCAACTTCGACTCCATGAAAATATCTCAAGAACCCAAGGTCCTTCCTTTCAAAACAAGAGTGGAGATAAGATTTGAGAGCTTGAATACCTTCTAAATCACTTCCCATAATTATCATGTCATCAACATAGAGCAAGAGGAGAACCATACCCTTATTAGTTGATCGAACAAACATAACTGAGTCGTAAGGGCTTTGAGTGAATCCATACTTAAGAATTGCAGTAGAAAACATTTCAAACCGAGCACGAGGAGCTTGTTTCATCTCATACAAAAACTTGTGCAACTTACATACTTGATTTGGAGCATGTTCTAAGCCAGGAGGTGGTCTCATATAAACTTCTTCTTGAAGATCACCATGAAGGAATGCATTTTTAATGTCTATTTGATGAAGGTTCCATTTGCGAGCAGCAGAAACAGCGAGAAATGTATGAACTGTAGTCATTCTTTCAACCGGGGCAAAGGTTTCTTCATAATCGATACCATACTCTTGAGTATAACCCTGTGCAACCACACGAGATTTTCGACGATCTAACGTACCATCTGATTTAGTCTTGGCCTTGTAAACCCATCTGCTTCCCATAACAGGTTTACCATGAGGAAAATCTACCATATCCCACGTGCCATCTTGTTTATGAGAAATTAGTTCTTCTCCCATTGAGTATTTCTACTCGGGTATTACTGAGGCTTCCCTGTAGTTTTTAGGTTCATGTTCTGCTAAAATAATTGTTAATGAGCAGTGATAATCAAAGTACTTAGCTGGTGGTCGTCGATTTCGAGGAGGCAGTTGAGCATCTTCATGAAGAGGATCCTCATGTTGATTTGTTGTATTGGGATCTTCCATAGAGTGATCAATAACTGTTTTTGTGGATTTAACAGGTGTAAATTGAAGAACATTGCTATCTGGAGTACTAGGAGAGGTTGAGACAGATAGAGATTCATCACTGAAAGGATCTAAGTATGAAAAATTTTCTACAGAAGATGTTTTACTACTAGGGAGCGACCACAAAGGTATCTTTTCCAAGAAGGTAACATTACTGGAAATACGTAGTCTCCTACTATTTGTATCATAACATCTATACCCTTCCTGCTCTATGCCATAACCAAGAAACACACATATGGTGTTCTTTTTACCAAGTTTGTTGCGTTCTCTCTCAGAAAATAGGACAAAACAGGTGTAACCAAACACACGCAACTCTGAATAATATGGTTGCTTACTATATATGCGTTCATAGGGAGATATACCACCTATAACAGCAGTAGGAACTCGATTAATAGTGTTGTCGATGGTGGATTTTAGATAAGGGGTAAAATCGTAAAACCCTATGACCTAGTGTTACCAGCAACACATTAACTAAGAGCATTTAATTCAGGTGTCAATAACTAATGGGTGTATTTTTTTCAAAATACCAGATTAGGGTTTTCGACACGGAACCCTAATTCCAAAACTAAGCCGCATACTGCGCACTATGGCAACGACGCCAAAACCAAGCCGCATAATGCACACCATGGCAACGACGTCAAAACCAAGCCGCATACTGCGCACCATGGAAACGACGCCAAAACCAAGCCGCATACTGCGCACCATGACAACGACGCCAAAACCAAGCCGCATATTGTGCACCCTGGCAATGACGCCAAAACCAAGCCGCATACTGAGCACCCTGGCAACGACGCCAAAACCAAGCCGCACACTGCGCACCATGGCAACGACGCCAAAACTAAGCCGCATACTGCGCACCATGGCAAAGACGCCAAAACCAAGCCGCATACTGCGCACCATGGCAACGACGGAAAAACCAAACCACATACTGCACCCACAGGCAACCATGCCAAGCTAAGCCGTTATACCTTTTGGCACATGCCAAAAATAGCGCCCAAGGCTTGCACACCGTGCAACTAGGTCAACTTGGCCGTGCGTGCCATTGGCACATGCCAACACGCACCACTAGCCAATTTCTAAGCCGCTATACCGTTTGGCACACGCTAAAAACAGCGCCCTAGGCTTGCAAGCCGTGCAACTAGGTCAAACTTGGCCGTGCGTCCCATTGGCACATGCCAACACGGACCACTATTCAATTTCTAAGCCGCTATACCGTTTGGCACATGCCAAAAATAGCGCCCTAGGCTTGCAAACCGTGCAACTAGGTCAACTTGGACGTGAGTGCCATTGGCACATGCCAACACGCATCACTAGCCAAAATCTATTTCCAAAGCCGTTATGCAATTATAGCGCCCGTGACTTAGCCAAAGTGGCCATGCGTGCCATTGGCACATGCCAACACGCAACCACTAGCGAATTCCCATTCCAAAGCCTCTATACCATTGTAGCGCCCGCCAACACGCAACCACTAGACAATTCCCATTCCAAATCCGTTATACCATTGTAGCGCCCGCGCGTACCGTTGTCACATGCCAACACGCAACCAGTAGCCAATTTTATCCCCAAGATGCTAGCCAATTTCCAAGACATTCCGCACATGCCATTGGCACACACCAAATGCTCCACCAAGCGACTTTGGCATTTCCATTCGCACTCAAAGTGCAACTCGAGGCCAAGGCATTCCGCACATGCCAAATGCTCCACCAAGCGACTTTGGCATTGCCATCCGCACTCAAAGTACAAATAGCGTCCAAGGCATTCCGAACATGCCAAATGCTCCACCAAGCGACTTTGGCATTGCCATCCGCACTCAAAGTACAACTTGCGGTCGAGACATCCCGCAAATGCCATTGGCACATGCCACAACGCTTCACTAGCAACTTTGGCATTACCACTTGCGCCCAACTCTCGAGACATCAACACAAACTGGGGGGGATACTTTATTGGGGTTTTGTTTTGGCGGTCACAGTGTGCAGCGTACACTACGCTCGCAATAAAAAAAGGCGTGCAAGTAATTCATACGGTCAATTAAATAAGGAAATTTATGGTGAAAACGTTTCTCACCATAAAGCCAACGTTTTCCACCTCCTCTGTTTTAATTGGCACATTTACTCAATTCCTTAATGAGGCCGGGGTACGTTCAATCTCACTTGTATAAATAGGTTTCACCTATTCTGCCAAAACACACAAGTCTTGGTCAGGTAAAATACAACACTATCAGATAACAACTTTGCAAGCTCTCTCAAAAGCTTCCATCACTAGCAAGTATCCGCAAGCTTCAACACTTCTGATACAAGTCGAGATACTACCTAGCCAGAACTCTCTGGTCTCATCACCCTTCTTCACTATCCTCCCCAAATCAACCTCTCTCCTCCACTTTGTGACCGAAGCAAATATGGAACGACCATCTTCTTGGTTTAGGCCAGAGTTGTACAGATTGATATCTCGAATCAAAAGTGCTCACGTGCATCACATTTGTTTAAGGGTTTAAACCAGTCTCTCCACCATCGAATTTACCAAATTCGGCAGAGGAAATTTTCTCCCATAAACAATTGGCGACCACTGCGGGAGTTTCAATCTCTCGGTTACAATATTAGGACCTAGGTCCCACCCTCAAGAATTCGCTCGAACATGGTTGGCTATCAAACGATATACGCAGATGCTGATCCTGCTCAAAGACATGACGATCCGCCAACTTCTGGAAGAAATACAACCAGTGAAGAACTTCCAAGACTGGTTGACCTAATGCGAGCTCAGGAGATTCACGCCAAAAATATGGATCTAATGAAGGATGTGATCAACAGCATACTCGAATTCCTCATCAGCTTAACATCGGAGCTAAGTGGTTCATGTCTTCCAGAAGATATGGAAAAGGGTACTAACATCCCCAATGAGCATCCTCAAATTAATGGTTTCATCGCTAACCGGAAGCCGGCAGATCAGGAGGAGACCGCGTTGGTAGAGAACTTGTGTGAATTGTTGCACCTCTCCATAGATCAGCGGGTAAAAACGTTTTCAGCCATTAACGAAATAGCGCTGAACACATATCTAGTCCCAGTACCCACAGGGACTCCAAAGACACCTGGGAGATCCGCCGGCAGTATTACTTTTAATGACGACGACATGATGGTAGAAGAGGGCCATAACCGAGCCCTTCATGTTAAGACCCTCATCAGGAGCACAGAGTTTAGGAGAGCGCTCGTTAACACAGGTGCGTCTTCCAATGTCATCACCCTCAAAACGCTCAAAGCTGTCAGGGTACGACCTAACAAGGTCATCCGACAACGCACTACGATGACAGACTTCGAGGGCAACCAAACTAGCACATATGGTTACATCAGCCTGGACCTGACAGTGGGACCAATTCAATCAAGCGTGAAGTTTGAAGTGATCGAAAAGAAACCAGATTACCACATGATACTGGGAAGGCCGTAGATGCACGATCTCAGAATCCACTACACAATATCTGGGTTTTTGCAACGCTAGAAATTTTTGATGTGCAACGGATATAGTTGTTGCATATGGAGCAACGGAAGTGTACCTTGCACAATAGAATATCCGTTGTTTCATTTATAAATTAATTCTTAATAACTGAGCATAATTTATGCACCATTGATATATGATGAGATCCTAGGGTTATCTTATTTTTAAGGGTTTTTTAGAGTTAATATTATTTTTATTTATTTATCTGATTTTTTGTTTTAACTGAAGCTTTTTTTATATTGGAGCAAACTCGTTTTTTCAGTTTCTTATCTTCTTCCCAAACCCACTTCTGAAAATCTTACAGATCCAAACTCAACCCTTACAAATCGAAGACAAATGCTAACCCCAACTCAAAACCAAAACCCATGTACCAGATTTAATAGAAAATCCCTCTTTTCTAACCTTAGATTTAACCAAAGATAACTTATCGTCTCATTTCAGCTTTCTCGTTTTTTGTTTGAGAGGGATATTAAGATCCTGCATATCCACACAACCCTCATCACCGAATCAAGCTTGATTTCAAAACCTAATCATAATTTTATATCCCCTAATTTTGTAACCCTAAATCTAGTATGTACAAGAAGAAGACTTTTCCAGGTATAACCCCTTAATCTTTTTACTTGTTTTTGTTATCATTGATTGATTTTGTGAATAACATGTTTTGTTAGGTAGTATAATTTTGTTAATACTTTGCAATTTTTCTTTATGTTTACTATTTATTGGTGTTCTAAAGCATTGATTTATTTTGATTTCAGTTTTGTGGCATTGCATAGAGTTGATGGTGTGTGATTTTGTGGTGATAGAAGGTGTTGGTGGTGTGGTTTGTGCTACATATTTTCAGATTCAGTTGTGTGATGTATTTTTGTGTGATGAAACCCTTGGACCTGTTATGAGAATGGGTGGTGGTGGTGGTGATGCAGGTAGAAGTTGGTGGAGATTCGACTTGAATCTGTGGTTGGTGATTTTTGCTTGTTGTTGTAGTTAGTGGCGGATTTGTTTAACTTTTATGTATGTCAATATATAAAAGCAATATGATTCTTGACACTATTGCTGCTAAAGTGCGTTCATATGGATTTCTTCTCATGTTGTTATCTTAGGTCGTTAAAGATTTATCTTTTGAAACTGAGACAAGAAGAATAGTTCAAGATTATTTGGTTCTCTCGACTCCAACCATGGTTAAAACATTAGCATCTTGGGATTTGGATTTGCTTGTGGTCTTTATGTTTATATAATCTATTGTTGCAGGAAAAATATTTCTCGAAACAAACGAAAAGGAGAATAGAAAGAAGAACAATACATTGAGGAGAAATAGATATAGGAGCATAGAAAGAAGAAGTTGGAGGAACAACGCGGATCTCGGATTACAGTAAGATCTTTTGGTTTTCGGAATTGTATAATTGCTACAAGCTTTTGGTTAATTGTTTTGCACTGTAGGTCAATTTTAAAGTTATGGTTCCATTTACAGTGGAGAAAATTCTATGTTTCTACGGCTGATGTCGATTTATCGCATATTTCCTTTTCATTGTGCAGAAGAAACTACCCAGATTACCCAAAGTGAATCCAAAACTTGTTGAGAAATTTCTTTTGGATGGAGAAGCTGAAGAAAACGTGGAAGTGAATGATGTTGGTGCAGAGAAAAGGAAGAAGAGAAAGAAGGGACAAGGCGCAGAGATCGATGAGAGTTTTCATCGTATGTTCAAAATGAGCTCTCAAGGTTTATCCTAATATATATTTCTTGTTGTTTGTCATGTTTACATGACACTCATAGACCAAGTAAAAACATTAATTCCTTGGTGGTTGAAGAATTGCAGTACATCCTAGAAATACCCCTTTTTAAACACTTCTGATGTCATGTGTATAAGGCCTAGGCACATCATGTATGCCACTACTAATATAACCACAACCTATTGATATACTATCTTGTATTCTAATTAGAAAAAAACAACAACTAGGCATTAATCAATGGTGTAAATAGATACATCCTATTATATCCTAACCCAAGTCTTTTAGATTAACAATGTACTTTGGTTTATTTTCAGGATTTCGAAGTTGAGGTACAACCCAAGATTACCTATCTCTACATCCAATGCCTTCCAACAAGAGAAGCCTCAACAATTGGTTGGGGAACATTTTATACCAGTTGAATCATATCATTGGATGATGAGTTAAACAAAGAAAAAAGAAAGAAAGCGCAGGTACTAAAGTAATCTATTCATATATTTAACTTAAAGTTCACATCTGGTTCTGATTTTGGATGACAAGTAAAAGTTGATCTGTTATGCTTGTAGGTTGTATGCATAACACCATAACATGCCTTTAAAGGTGATGGTGGTCGTGGGAAGTTGTATGCATATGTTGGAGGTGGCAATGGTGATGGTGAGGAATTATATAACTATGGTGGAGGTGGCGATTGTGATGGTGGGGTGGAGATTTGTAATGGTATGTAGGTGCAGGAGATTGCGATGATTGATGTGGGGATTTGTATAGGTGTGGTGGAGGAGTGGTAGTGAAGGTATCAATGGTGAGTCTGGTGACTTAGTCGTATGGGGCGGGTACTGGTTATGGTGTTGGCAGTGACTTCTAGTATTGGGTGGGGTGGGGATGGTGACTTGTAGTTCTCATCATAAATCTTCTTAACTTTGATCTGTTACAGGTCTAGTATTGGTGTTGTTAATTGTTAATTGAATATTGGGTTTGAGGGTCAACTTTCATGCGTGGTTCCCACCATGTTACATTCTTTTTATAAACTTAGTTTTGATTTGATGACTGACATTTATATTTTACTTTGTCATTACTTGTAGATGAGAGATAACATATGCATATTGGTTGTATGTCATTAGTTATATAATTGAAAACTCCGCTAATAGCCAATGATCTAAGGTATAATGGTGGTGATTAGAACATGGAGCTGGTGAACATTCACCAGCACCATTTTCAGCAAAAATGATGCAGCTAAGGTACTTGATGACGTTTTTCAACCCTTATTTTCTTTTCTTGTTTTCGTATGTTTAAAAAAACAAGACTTCGTGCGGTATAAATATGTGATTACTATCACCTTTTAGAGGATATTTGTTTCATTGTTTTTACATATGGGTCCATTTCATTGTAACTCAAAGAACTCACCCACTAATAGTGTATGCCCTTCTTGCTTACAGCTTATGGAGATCAAAGCATGCACGCAATGCTAAATACCTGCGAGTTTTATCCACAAAAATAATAGTCTTATCACTTTCTCTTTTAAGGTTTCATCTACCCAAGCTTTGTGAAGTCAAAGAAACCAAATGAATGGTGATCAACGAGATCCTTATTTTCTTTTTTGATTCTTATAGTTATGATGGGTACTGCTAAGAAAGTTGTCTAGTCCTTGATATCTGCAGTTGGTATTTTCTTCCTTGGTGCAAGTGCGACAGTTGTCCATGGATTTCAAAAAATTATGGATGAAATAGGTGATAATATATCTGGTGTATTTGATGTTGATAAATTGCACAAATTTGATGGCTTATTGGTTTTTTATGTAATGTATACGGGTGGTAAAATATTAAAATTAGAAGCATCCCGCAATAAATATCAAATATGCAGCTATAGTAATTGGAGGCTCATTCATCATTGAAGGTACTATGAGCATACAATGAGTTAGTTTATATACTACACTCCAAGCATGTCAATTAACTATGGTTTGTTCCACAGGTACTTCAATAGTAGTTATTTTCCGTGCTGTCAGGAAAGGTAAAACAACCTTGTGAATGTTTCTTCCTGAATGGTGTGCCGTTGAAGGTGTTAAGATGGAAAATGACTGTAATTGAGAGAACGTTGAGAAAACAGTTGTTGCAATCCTTAATGGAGGTGTTCTCCTTCCATGGGAATGCAGGTTCTACAAGGAGGAAGAGAAGAATGACCCCGAGTTTGCTAATAAGATAGCTTCCCTTGCTGACCTATATGAATGATACATCTGGAACAACTCAGAGCCTAAGCTTCTACCGAGAGAGACAATAAGTTCTTCGGGCCTTCTGTTTCTCGCTTCCTTATGCAAATGGTAATATAATAAGTTTTTTCTTTTGATGGAAGCAATTTGAATTTTTGATTTATTTTGTAATGTAGAAGCATGTAATTAGGGTAATGATGGATCTTTGCAGCTTAATTTATTTGTGCTCGTTGTTAAATAAAATGTTGGTATCATTAGTGGTCACTGGTGATGCTGTAGGTATGGATCGTGGTGGTGGTCTTGATATGGGTGCATGGTGGTGTTTGTGTTGTATACAAAAGTGAAACATAATTCATATTTTGGTGCAAACATACAATATAGGGCACTCACATGATCCAATTTACCCACAACCTAATAAGTATTCTGAAAAAATAGTGATGTTGCAAGAATTAACTAATTCTTGCAACATCACTATTTTTTCAGAATACTTATTAGGTTGTGGGTAAATTGGATCATGTGGTTACTATTTTCCAGTCTTAATGTGTTATTTTTCTATTTTGCAGGATAAATCTTGTTGAAAGAAGAACCTTAACTCTTGTTCTTTTGATTGGGTTCAGGTAAAGACCGCAAGACATCAATATTAGGCTTTAATTACTTAAATGTTTGGAAAATATCACGGACGATGTGGTTTTCTTCACCTGGTTTAATGTTCATTATTCTCTTGACAACCCTTTGATCTTTTGCTTCCATATCTATGTACTCCGTTTTTGTATCTCGATGGGTCTGGGTGCTGCTGGCAATTAAAATTTATTTTTGAAGTATTGACTCGTCATTTCTTAACACAAAACAAATTTTGGTGTTCTCTTCAGTAGGGATTGCCCTTACGACAGATTCGTTGGGACCTGAGCACATATATGAGGATGTTAGTGTTGATAATTGATGATAAGATCTTATAATAGTGACACAAAACACTGTCTGTTTCATAGGAACATATACTATGTAACTCGATATAAAATATGGCAAATAGCCCCATATCTGTAGGAAGAAAACTGTTACACAGGTTCTTCTTTTAATAAAAATAAAATATGGCCAATTTCCCCATATATGTACTCTCCTCTTTTCAGGTGCTACTGCAGTTTGGGTTAAAATCAAATTAGTGGTAAGTTAGTAACCCAAATTTTGAGTGTTTAGCATATGCTGACAAGATGCACTCTCATTTTTTCAGGTGGCTATTGCAATATTGGAGGTTTGGGTTAATACTAAACCCTGCATCAGGATAACCTACTAAGCAAGTTCAAAAAAATAGTACGTTTAAATCTATCCTTTTCTATTTTCACGGGGTAATGAAACCCTTCTTACTTTGTGTATACATAAAGAAGAAATAACTTCCAGTCGCAGGCATATCTAATCGACGAAGATGGATTTCGGTTTGACTGTATTGGTTTTTCGTTATATAGTTTAATTGTATTCATCTAGTTGACCCGAATATTTTTAGGTGGGTTTATGCTATATCACATATTACATGCTTCAATTTAGTAGCTCCTGTCATATAAATTGGAGTTGCTATTTTCTTTTCTTTTTCTGGGTAATGGGTTTCCTTGCACCATTTTGGTACCAGTTCTTGACATTGATTTTCTATCATTCTTACTGGTAAGGGTTCTCTACTTTTCACTGTTTTTCATATATTGGGATGATATTTCAAGTATGATGTGGTGATTGCAGTTCAATTACTTGTGGAGTATTGAAGAGTTGTTGTTAAATTCCATGCTAACCGGCTGATGTTCCTATCTGATTTTTTTTTAAAGGAATGCATTTGAATCCTCACCAATTCCTATCTGATTTGCTTCAGATAGATTCAAATTGAATTGATCTAAGTTAAAATTTCATAAATCAGGTCAAGCTTGGGAGAACCACAAGTGTCGCACTTAGGACCTTTCTATATGCACGCAGCAAAGATATTATTATGAATTATTCAGCTTTTTTATTTCTGTTTTTTTTCTTTCACTTTTATATATTTGACACTCTCAATCGCTCCTCGACAGAATGTTATCTTAAACCAGTGGTACTTATGATACAACGTGCATGTAAACAATTGAAGGTATTCTTATGAACTAATTCATATTGTCAAATTCAGAAACTTGGATTCGTGACCGTATTTATCTTTAAATCAACCAAATAATTATATGGTTTACAAGATGATATATATGAATATATCTTGATGGATTGTAGGTGCATAAATCCGTCGGAATTATCATCGGAATTCTATTTTTCACCTGGAATTATCGTCGGATTTTTTTTTTATTATCTGTAAACGGGTTTGCAACGTATATAAGTGTTGCTCAAATTAGAGTAATACGTTGCCTAAATTATTGTAACCGTTGCACAAATTAAAGTATCCGTTGCTCAATAAACGTTGGTAATCTATTTTACCAACATTTATATTCGTTGCACAAATTAATTTGACCAACGGATTTTGGCGTTGCACCAAAATTTGCTACGCCATATTCCCAACAGATATTAGCGTTGCTTAAATTCATTTGCAACTCGTATATCTGTCCCAAATAGGATGTTTTGGTGTAGTGATCGTTCCCTCGACATACCATCAATGTATAAAAACAGTTCTGAACGGGAAAGTAGTCTGCATCCCTGCGTCACTATCCCCCTATGCACCTATCTACTGCATAGAAACACATGGGCCGAGGGTCTCAAAGGATACGACGACCAAGGTGCACAGTTTCCGTCTGCCAAAGTGATTGTCACTCAGAGACGGCAATGAACCAGAGATACTCAGCAAAGAAGACCTCTCTCCCGCTGTCCCATCAGAAAGAAGACTCGCAAATCCCCCATTGCTGGGCCAGGGTGCAACACACCTTTACTGCAAGACGAAGCAAAAATGGAAAGCTCACGTATTATCATCGTTGTTATCAATTAACAGGGGAGACCATAATCCGGTATCTCCGCCAAAGAGAATGTCTTCACAACGATCAGGAGAAAGTTCCCGACGCCCCTCAGAAGCTGCAAGACAGGACCGACTTAACTACAGACGAGCTCGACACTGCCAATATAGGGGATGAAGAATTCCTACGCCTCATTTTAATCAGCTCATCCTTAAACTCAACGGAACGCTCGAATCTAGTCGATCTACTCAAGAAATACCAAGACGTATTCGCATGGACATACGAAGAAATGCCTGGTTTGGATGAAAAACTGGTTACCCACCATCTGCATGTGATACCCGGGTCCAAACCGGTCAAGCAACTTCCAAGACAATTCAGGCACGATGTGGAAGAACAAATCAAGGTGGAAGTTCAGAAACTACTAGCCACTGGTTTCATCAAGCCCATTCATCACCTCATTTGGTTGGCCAATATCGTTCATGTCAAGAAGAAAAATGGCCAGATCAGGTGTTGTGTCGACTTCTGAGATTCGAACAAGTGCTTCCCTAAAGATGATTTTCCGCTCCCTAAAATCGACATGTTGGTAGACGCTACCAGTGGGCTCGCCATGTTCTCTTTTATGGATGGATATAGCGGCTACAACTAGATAGAGATGTATGAGCACGACGCAAGTAAGACTGATTTTTAAACCCTCTTGGAAACTTCTATTACACTGTGATGCCTTTCGGACTGAAGAACGCTGGTGTTACTTACCAACGTTCCATGACCACCATCTTCCACGATATGATGCACAAGAAAGTTTAAGATTACGTAGATGATGTGGTGGTTAAATCGAATACTCGAGCAGATCATCCAGAGACACTGCGACAAGTGTTCGAAAGATGCCGCGAGTATAAATTGAAGATGAACCCTTTGAAATGCGCTTGTGGCGTCTCTTCGGGGAAGTTCTTAGGGTTCCAAGTAACGGATGCATGGATAAAGGTCGACCCAATAAAGACACAAGCTATCCTGACGATGCCGCCCCCGCGAAATGTAAAGAAGCTCCAGAGTTTCATGGGTAAGATAAAATACATTCGCCTCTTCATACAGGGACTGGCACAGCTCATTACCGCATTCACCCCTTTGCTAAAAAATGGGGCGAGTTTCACATGGACTGCGTCTCAACAAGAAGCATATCAGAAGATCCGACAAACACTATCTTCCCCGACCGTCATGAAGTCTCCTATGCGAGGGAAACCGCTATGTCTCTACATAGCTTTCAGCGAAACTTCCATTGGAGCTCTCCTCTCTCAAGAAGATGATGAAGGAACCGAATATCCCATATACTACTTCAGTCGCATGTTAAGAGATGCCGAACTCATATACCCCAGAGCAGAAAAAGCATATTTAGAATTGATCCACTCCATCTAGAAATTCAGGCACTACCTTCTTTCCAATAAGGTGATAGTGATATCAAAGTCAGATCCTGTAAGGTTTCTCCTCTCAAAACCTTCCATGATAGGGAGTCTAGCTAAGTGGTTTCTATAACTGTCAGAGTTAGACATAACGTGTACTGCCCCGAGGGCCATAAAATGACAGGTTGTTGCAGACTTGCTAGCATCATTCCTAGGAGAAAACGCCTCAGAGCTACGTGAAGATCTCCCTGGGGACTTTCTAGAAATTCTCTTAGTCAAAGAGGAATCATGGTTGTTGTTCTTCGACGGCTCATTCACCCCCATCACCAATACTGGAGGAGCGGGTATAGTATTGGTATCCCCTGCTGGGGAAGTTTTTTCACACTCTTTCAAGCTAGACTTCCCCTGCACTATCAACTCAGCCGAATACGAAGCCTTCCTCATAGGATTGTCACTAGATAAACAAGCTGGGGCCACACGTTTGGAGATAAGAGGGGATTCTAAACTTCTCATCAACCAGGTGAACGGGATTTACGCATTGAAAGAGCTAATGCTGGCCGAAGAGGTAATAGGCACGCCGACTGCCTGGCTACACTGGCATCAAGACTACAGTTCGAAGGATCCGAAGAAAGCCTGACAGTGAGGAAATGAACCATAGCCTCAACGTGGATTTCACAAGCTGAGAAGACTGAAGACGATGACTGGAGGTCCCATATCATCCAAGAACTCAACAACTCACTTTTCCAAGGGAAAGTCGGTCTCAAGACTTTGCGAAACTTCTTCCTGCTTCAAAGTGTTCTGTATCATCGAAACCCGGATATCTCCCTATCAAGGTGTCTCGGAAAGGAAGAAGCACAGAAGCAACTTGAGTATGTCCATACCGAAGTCTGTGGAATCATATCAGTGGTAACCCTCTACCGCCGCCTACATCGACTTGGACATTTTTTTCCGGAAATGGAAGCCCAATCTTGATTTCTCCAGAAGACATGCCCCAATTTCCAGGCACCCCCATGTCAAACAGAAGTCCTTAAAATCAACCATTATGGAGACTGGCAAGAGCCATACATCTGTTTCCTCCGCGATGGCATTCTACCTGCCGACAAAGTAGACGCATCCAAGTTAAAAAAAAGTCCAAGAGATTTGTGTTTCACAATGGGATTTTATATCTCAAGAGTTTCGGGGGAAATCTACTATGGTGTTTAGGCGATACAGAAGTCCCAGTTATATTAAGAGAAGTACATGATGGCGAACACCAAGGGAAACACAAGCTTTTCCTGCAGATACATGAGAAGTACTACATGCCAACCATGGAAGATGATGCGTCTTCTTTCGTCCAGAAATTCCGTGAATGTCAGGTCCACCGAAATCTCATCCACGCACTTCCAACACCCCTACACTCAATAAGTAGCCCGTGGCCCTTTTATAGATGGGGACTCAACATCATCAGAAAAATCAACCCGCCATCCTCGAAACAACACGAATACATAATAACCGCAACCGAGTACTTTACCAAATGGATTGAAGCGTTCCCGCTGAAAGGAACCACCGGACCCACAATCGCAGCATTCATCAAGGAATACATCATCTGTCGTTTCGGCGCACCTAAGCATATCATCACCGACAATGGCACACCTTTCTCTAACAAGCAGGTACAAGAATTAATTGAGGGGTACGGCATTAAACAAGTCTTATCCACCATCTATTACCCGCAGGGAAATGGGCAAGCCGAAAGCACCAACAATACTTTGATCCGGATCCTCAACTGAACAAGGAACGATAATCCTAGGACTTGGCATGAGAAACTGCCAATGGCTCTCTGGGCGTACGAAACATCTCCTAGAAGATCCACCGGCATGTCTCCCTACTCTCTTGTCTATGGAACAGATGCAATTCTCCCGGCAGAAATCAAAATTCCACCTTCCCGAATCGCCGCCACAAGTGGACCTCAATGGAGTGAAGCCGAGACTCTGAATGGCAGAATAGCAGAACTATACACTATAGACTCTAGAAGATCTTGGGCGAAAGAACATGCACAAGCATACAGAAACAGGATTTCCAGGGCACACAATAGCACCGTGAAGCCCAGAGTTTTTAAAAAGCGAGATTTGGTGCTGAAAACTGCCAAGCACATTCAACAAGATGTATCAGCGCCAAAGTTTTCTCCCAAATGGGAATGGCCATACATAATCTCCAAGGCATATGACAGCGGGTATTACAAGATTATCAAAGAAGATGGAGGAAAACTAGAAGCATTCATCAACGGAAAATGGCTCAAAGCATACTATGCTTGATTGCTTTCCCTCAACACGCTACATCAAAGTGTACACACCCAACACTCTTTTTTCTTACGTTTTCCTTACCTATTATCAAACTTCCATACAGCCCAACAGATTAATACAAATTCCTTTATTCATTCAATTTTTTTTTAAATAATCTTGCAACACAAATCAGAAAATCCCATCTAGTAAATCATAATCCCTACAAAACATCATCTTCAATCGACTATATATCTCTCAGTCATACTCTTCAAATCTCGAGTTAACCCTTGGATCCTCTGAGACTCCATGGCCAAAGCTTTCTCCTCTTCCATAATCGCATTGGTGGCAAGAATCACACCAGCAAGAATACCAGCTCTGTCAACTTTCACAATATCAATACGATGCCGCAACCAGCTGATGTTGAACTCCAAGGACTCATAGGTAGCCACCATGCTCTCCCATCTCTGAATTTCCGGATCTACAACAGCACGAATGGATGTAATCTCCATTTCAACGATCATTGGTAGAAGGCAATTCACTACATAAACCAAGGCAGACGAACAACATTTCACTACGCCCCTGGTATCAATATGGTCGTATGTCTTCCATATCCTTATTTAAAGACTCACGAACTCTTTTCGCACCAGGAAACCACCAACGTTCCGGTAATTGGAAGATAGGCACCTCATGCGAGTCCCAAACGACAAACCCGCGTAGGGGTATTCGAGACAAGAAATCCCTAAATCAGCATTCTCCAAATCTGCAGCAGCCAACGCAGTCGGGTTTGGAAGCAGGGGAGAAACTAGATCATCCTCATAGATAACAGTAACACATGCTCCAATGGGATATCGTTGTACGGAAAAAGAACTTCTTATTCACCAATGAACAAACGATGAAGTAAACAGTGATTAGTAGAAGAAAAGGGAACATACCGGTGTGATCTTCTTGACCCGCATAACTCTAGTTGGGATGCTTTCGCAAGAGTCGAATCTTACGTCTTTACCCGGAGAATCTGGACGATTGGAGGATGATTCGTCTCTGGGCGACATAACAAAGAAGGAAAAAATCTCAATAAGAAGAACCTTTTATCAAAAGGGAGATGGTGTAGTTATGGTGAAAATGAATGCGGAATCCTAAAAAAGGAAAAGAAGTAATGAGGAACATAACGCTTTTGGATTTTTATCATGAATGGTTCCCTAATTAAAAGTTGTGTGTGAAGAAAAGTCAAAACTGCTTCCCAACTTTCCACTGGTACCACCAATCGCGCCGACCTGTCAATGCCTCCCAAGCTGCACCAGCTATCATGTCCATCTTCCACTGGCCCCACCAACTAGCACGCCATCTTCTCAAGTCACACCAGCTGTCACGTCCACCGGCCCCGCCAGCACGCTCAGTTTCTCAGCTCGCGCCAGCAACTCAATGCTTCCCTGCCGTCCATTTACACCAAATTGTGCCAACCTCCCGCTCCACGCAAAACTTCCAAGGACAAGTATTCCGAATCCAGTTCGCATCTCAGAAAAAAGGTCAGATAAATATCTTGTTTCTCTTTCAGATCTTGTCTTGGCACCATCTTATGCTTACCTCGCAACAAAACTCATGTTCCGAGCTAAGCAGGGGACTTAATATCGATGGTGGAATTTAGATAAGGGGTAAAATCGTAAAACCCCATGACCTAGTATTACTAGAAACACATTAACTAAGAGCATTTAAGTCAGGTGTCAATAATTAATGGGGGTATTTTTTTCAAAATACTAGATTAGGGTTTTCGACACAGAACCCTAATTCCAAAACTTAGCCGCATACTGCGCACCATGGCAACGACGCCAAAACCAAGCCGCATACTGCGCACCATGGAAACGACGCCAAAACCAAGCCGCATACTACTCACCATGGCAACGACGCCAAAACCAAGTTGCATACTGCGTACCCTTGCAACGACGCCAAAACAAAGTCGCATATTGCGCACCCTGGCAATGACGCTAAAACCAAGCCGCATACTGCGCACCATGGCAACGACGCCAAAACCAAGCCGCATACTATGCACCCTGGCAACTACGCCAAAAACAAGCCGCATACTGCGCACCATGGCAACGACGCCAAAACCAAGCCGCATACTGCGCACCATGGCAACGACGCCAAACTAAGCCGCTATACCTTTTGGCACATGCCAAAAATAGCGCCCTAGGCTTTCAAACCGTGCAACTAGGTCAACTTGGCTATGCGTGCCATTGGCACATGGCAACACGCACCACTAGCCAATTTCTAAGCCGCTATACCGTTTGTCACACGCCAAAAATTGCGCCCTAGGTTTGCAAACCATGCAACTAGGTCAAAATTGGCCGTGCGTTCCATTGGCATATGCCAAAAGGCACCACTTGCCAATTTCTAAGCCGCTATACTGTTTGGCATATGCCAAAAATAGCGCCCAAGGCTTGCAAACCGTGCAACTAGGTCAACTTGGCCGTTCGTTCCATTGGCACATGCCAACACGCATCTCTAGATAATTTATATTTCCAAAGCCGCTATGCCATTATAGCGCCCGTTACTTGGCCAAAGTTGATGTGCGTGCCATTGGCACATGGAAGCACGCAACCACTAGCCAATTCCCATTCCAAAGCCTCTATACCATTGTAGCGCCCGTGCGTGCCATTTGCACATGCCAACATGCAACCACTAGACAATTCCTATTCCAAAGCCGATATACCATTGTAGCGCCCGCGCATGCCTTTGGCACATGCCTACATGCAACCACTAGCCACTTTTATCCCCAAACTGCTAGCCAATTTCCAAGGCATTCCGCATATGCCATTGGCACACGCCAAATGATCCACCAAGCGACTTTGGCATTGCCATTCGCACTCAAAGTGCAACTCACGGCCAAGGCATTCCGCACATGCCAAATGCTCCACCAAGCGACTTTGGCATTGCCATCCGCACTCAAAGTACAACTTGCGGTCGACACATCCCATTGGCACATGCCACAATACTTCACTAGCAACTTTGGCATTGCCACTTGCGCCCAACTCTCGATACATCAACACAAACTAGGGGATGCTTTCTTGGGGTTTTGGTTTGGAGGTAATAGCGTGCAGCGTATACTACGCTCACAATAAAGCAAGGCGTGCAAGGAATTAATACGGTCAATTAAATAAGGAAATTTATGGTGAAAACGTTTCTCACCATAAAGCCAACGGTTTCCACCTCCTCTGTTTTAATTGGGACATTTACTCAATTCCTTAATGAGGCCAAGGTACGTTCAATCTCACTTGTATAAATAGGTTTCACCTATTCTGCCAAAACACACAAGTATTGGTCAGGAAAAATACAACACTATCAGATAGCAACTTTGCAAGCTCTCTCAAAAGCTTCCATCACTAGAAAGCTTCCACAAGCTTCTACATTTCTGATACAAGTCGAGATACTACCTAGCCAAAACTCTCTGGTCTCATCATCCTTCTTCGCCATCCTCCCCAAATCAACCATTCTCCTCTACTTTGTTACCGAAGCAAATATGGAACGTCCATCTTCTTGGTTTAGGCCAGAGTTGTACAGATTGATATCTCGAATCAAAAGTGCTCACGTGCAGGACATTTATTTAAGGGTTTAAACCAGTCTCTCCACCATCGAATTTACCGAATTCGGTAAAGGAAATTTTCTCCCATAAAAAAGTTTAAACAGCAGTAAAAACAGATTCACCCGAAAAATTTGAGGGAATAGAATAGGAGAGAAGTTGTGTCCTATATTTTTCTATGATGTGTCGATATTTACGTTCTGCAACACCATTCTGTTCTGGTGTTTTAGTACAAGATAACTGAAGTATAGTACCCTCAGATTTAAAAAACTCTTTAAAAGGATTGGATATGTATTCACCACCCTGATCTGCTCGAAATACTTTAATGGACTTTTCTAATTGGGTTTTGATCATATTATAAAACTTAGTGTAGATTCTTAAGAACTATGATCTGGATTTAAAAAGATACACCCATGTATAACGAGTGTAATCATCAATGAAAATAACATAATACAAAGCTCCCCCTTTTGAAGCAATAGGAGACTTTCCCCAAACATCAGAATGAATGAGATCAAAGGGTGCAGAAGAAAAATTAGTACTGTTATTAAATGGAAGAGATGGTTGTTTACCCATCTTACAAGCAATACAGTGAGGCTCTTTGTCTAAAGGAACAAAACCTAGCAGTCCTTTACTAATCATATAGGAAAGTCGATAAAAGGAGACATCACCAAGCTTAGAATGCCAAGAAATAAAAGGAGATATTGTAGAAGGTAAAGTAAAAGCTAGAGAAGCAACAAGTTTTTTGTTAGTTCGAGGAATGGCTAGAGACTCCAGAAGATAAAGACGACCAACTCTATGGCCTATCCTAATAAGCCTCTCTGTTTTCGGATCCTGTATAACACAACCATGAGATGAAAAGAAGATATTAAAACCCTGGTTACATAATTGACCAATGGAGATAAGATTCATCTTAATTTTAGGAACAAGAAGAACATCTGCAATATGTATCTTGTTTGAAACTTTAACCTGCCCAATATGAGTAGCAATGATTCCTGACCCGTCTGCTGTATGAATCTTAGGAGTAACAATAGGTTTCATCTTATCAAATAAATTTGAGTTATATGTCATATGGTTTGAAGCTCCTGAATCAAGGAACCATTCGGTTGAAAAATTACCTGAAGGGATTGAGTAAGATGTTGCTGCTGAATGGTTGCTACCAATTGCAAGAGCTTATTTCAGCATCTCTTGAATGTCTGCTAGTTTGGTTGTAGTTGCAAAATTGCTTGGCGTAGAATTTGATGAATCATGTGCTTGCTCTAGAGCTGGTGCAACAGTAGCATGACCTGGAGGGTAATATGATGGAGCTGCAGTGCCAAATCTTCTCTTCTTTATCATATTTCTTGAGGATGGAGAGGTGCAATTTCCTACAATGTGCCCAAATTCCTTGCATTAGTTTCACTGTGGTGTGCCTGGTGATGGTGCTGAGCCTTGCATAGATGATCTTTGAGAATTACTCGTATTCACAGGTAAAGGACAATTCTTTACTAGATTTCTAAAATTCTTACAATTATGACACTATATTTGACAAAGATCACAATAAGTTGGTGCTGGAAAATTTCTCTGAGAACTAAAACTTGCATTAGAACTTGAACGAGAAGGCACTGCAAGAACTGCTGGGATATCTGGCTTGATACTTTTGTGCGTCTCTTCAATAATAAGTTTCAAAAATGCACTTTTTATTGTTGGCATTGGATTTCTATGAAGATGTTTATAGGTGAAAATAGCTTCTACTGATTTAGGTAATTGTAGGTGTGAAGGTGAGAAACTGTTTAAACCCTAAACAAATGTACAGCAAGGGTGTACTTTTAAGTTCGAGAGATAAACCTGTACAAGTCCGGCCTAAACCAAGAAATGGACGTTCTAGACTTGCTTCGGTCACAAAGAGGAGGAGAATGGGTTGGTTTTGGGGAGGGAAGCAAGGAGAGTGTGAGACTAGAGTAGTTGATTCTGGAAGAGCAATGGGGTTTTTACAACTTGTTTTCATAAGAATAGGAGAGATCACGAGGAGAGCTAGCCAGTTTTTGAGTATTGTTTTTGTCTGAATGAACTTGTTGTCAAATAGAAAGAGGTAAAACCTATTTATACAAGTTGTAGTAGAAACGTACCCTGGTCTCATTAAGGAGTGAGGAGTAAATGGGAGGAGGTGGTGACCGTATGCATGGACTTGATTATTCCATAAAGTAGTTAACGCATGAAATTGATTTTCATGAAACTGCTAACGTTATGGAAATAAGTTTGTTAACTCACGACTTTATGTCCTATGAACGTTTTCCCACATAACTCCCATATTTACAAGGTACCTCACTCTTATGACAGTTCCATATGAGGGGCGTAGTGTACGCCGCACGCTGTAGACCACCAAACCAATACCCAAAAAAGATCCCCCAGTTTGTGTTGATGTCTCGAATGTTCTTAGAGAACATGTAATACGCTGTTGTGTCTTGGCAAGTCGAGTTCGGGGAACTTGCTAGCCTGGTGACCTTCGATGGTAGAGATTTTGTATCTTGATAGGTGCGTTGCGCGCCTTAGTTTCGGTAGTGAGGGTCATCGTGGTGGCGCGACCAGGTTGGAATGCCGTTGGCATGGCGTGGTTTGGCGTGGCAAAACTTAGGTTTTTGACCCAAAAGTCATGATGTGACTTTAGATGGACAAGATTCGCTCCTGGGTTTGAAGGTTGGCCATTGATGGTCGTATGCTTTTTGTTTTGGTGGCCGCATAGGGAAGGCGCAAACAAGTTGTTGTTTGGAGTTGGCGCGTGAGGCCAATAGTTTTCCATGGGTGTATGGCATGGATGGGGCCATGGAAAGGGGCGCTTGTCTTGGCTTAGTGTGACTAGCATAGCTGGGGCCAAGGCATGGGTGTTTGGCTTGGTGCGGCTTTTGGCTAGGTGCGGTTTGGCTTGTCGCATGGGGCCAATGGTAGCCGTGGGCGCATGGCGTGACTAACTTGGGCTAGGTGCGTTCCCAAGCTAAGGTTTTTGGTCTAAAGTCGTGAGGGGACTTTAGGCGGCCAGGATTTGCTCCTGGGATTGAAGAGTAGCCATTGATGCGCGCCTTTATTTTAGAAACCCTAATTAGCGCCCTTCACTAGAATCGTTGTAGAATTCTAGTACGGACTTCGATTTTGACGGTCCTCCCCTCAAATCAGCTGGAAAAGAATTTCCTATCTCCTTCCGCGGGGATATTTAGGTTTTGAAGGTTGGCCATTGATGGTCGTATGCTTTTTGTTTTGGTGGCCGCATAGGGAAGACGCAAACAAGGTGTTGTTTGGAGTTGGCGCGTGAGGCCAATAGTTTTCCATGGGTGTATGGCATGGCTGGGGCCATGGAAAGGGGCGCTTGTCTTGGCTTAGTGTGACTAGCATAGCTGGGGCCAAGGCATGGGTGTTTGGCTTGGTGCGGCTTTTGGCTAGGTGCGGTTTGGCTTGTCGCATGGGGCCAAGGGTAGCCGTGGGCGCATGGCGTGACTAACTTGGGCTAGGTGCGTTCCCAAGCTAAGGTTTTTGGTCTAAAGTCGTGAGGGGACTTTAGGCGGCCAGGATTTTCTCCTGGGATTGAAGAGTATCCATTGATGCGCGCCTTTATTTTAGAAACCCTAATTAGCGCCCTTCACTAGAATCGTTGTAGAATTCTAGTACGGACTTCGATTTTGACGGTCCGCCCCTCAAATCAGCTGGAAAAGAATTTCCTATCTCCATCCTTGTGCGGACCGTTTTACTTCTAACCCCTGGGGAGTCCCCAGCCATCCCTTGTCGTGTCGTGATTGAAAATCGAGTCATCAAATGACTGAGCCGAAGTGAATCACCATCCTCTACCATTTTGATGTTTGGGTTGAAGAACGAGGTCGACAGTTGACAATTGACCTTGTAACCGATAGATCAATCCTCCCACTGTGGTTGCCAATTATTTATAGGTGAAAATAGCTTCTGCTAATTTTGGTAATTGCAGGTGTGAAGGTGAAAAACTGTTTAAACCCTAAACAAATATGCTGCAAGGGAGTACTTTTAAGTTCGAGAGATCAATCTGTACAAGTCCAGCCTAAACCAAGAAATGGCCGTTCCAGACTTGCTTCGGTCACAAAGAGGAGGAGAATGGGTTAGTTTTGGGGAGGGAAGAAAGGAGAGTGTGAGACCAGAGGAGTTGATTCTGGAAGAGAAATTGGGTTTATATAAATTGGGTTGATTCTAGAAACCCTAATTAGCGCCCTTCACTAGAATCGTTGTAGAATTCTAGTACGGACTTCGATTTTGACGGTCCGCCCCTCAAATCAGCTGGAAAAGAATTTCCTATCTCCTTACGCGGGGATATTTAGGTTTTGAACTTGATCGGGAGGAGAAAACAGTCCGAGAGAAAAACTCAAGAAGAATTCAAGAGGGATGGAGGCAAGGCCATGATATCATGGAATGCATTGGCGCAACTAGGTTGGCATGGCATGCCTTGGTGTGGTTTGGCACATGGGTCCAAGGGTTTTCCATGGTCGCATGGCATAGTTAGATTTGGTTAGGCATGTGACCAAGCTAGGGATTTTGGGCCAAAGTTATGAGGTGAATTTGGGCGGCCAGGATTTTCTCCTGGGATTGAAGGGAAACTGTTGATTGGTGCATGCCTTCTCTTTAGTATCTATGGGGAAAAATCCAGCAGGGTGGCGCGGCATGAGGGCCATGTCAAGGCATGGCGCGACTGGCTTGATTAGGTGCGTGACCAAGCCAGGGTTTCGGGCCTAAAGTCATGAGGTGACTTTGGGCGGACAGGATTTTCTCCTGGGATTGACCGGAAACCATCGATTGTTGCACACCTTCACTTTAGTGGTCGTGAAGAGAAGGCCAACATGATTGCGCGGTTAGCATAGCTAGGGCCAAGGCAGAGTGCAATTGGCATGGCGCGGCTAGCTTGGGCTAGATGTGGCTGTCATGATTTGACATTGGCACAAGGGTGCGGCTAGAATGGTTGGCATGCTTTGACGCGCTTGGGTGTGGCTGGCATGGTTTTCCATTGGCGCACGAGATTTGGATAGCATAGCTAGTGCCATGGAACGATGTTATTGGCATGATTTGCAATTGGCACAAGGGTGCGGCTAGCATGGTTGGCATGCTTTTGTGCGGTTGGGTGTGGCTGGCATGGTTTTCCATTGGCACATGAGATGTGGATAGCATAGCTAGGGCCATGGCATGCTGCGATTGGCATGGCGCTGCTAACTTGGGCTAGGTGTGGCTGGCATGATTTTCCATTGGCACACGAGATGTGGCTAGCATAGATAGGGCCATGGCACGCTGCGATTGGCATGGTGCTGCTAACTTGGGCTAGGTGTGGCTGGCATGATTTGCCATTGGCACACGAGATGTGGCTATCATAGATAGGGCCATGACACTCTGCAATTGGCATGGTGCGGCTAACTAGGTTTAGGTGTGGCTGGCATGATTTTCCATTGGCACACGAGATGTGGCTAGCATAGCTAGGGACATAGCAAACTGCGATTGGCATGTCGCGGCTAACTTGGGCTAGGTGTGGCTGGCATGATTTTCCATTGGCACACGTGAGAATTAGGTCTTGGTTTGTCTAACCCTAATTTGAAAAATATACCCTGGTAATTGTTTAGAGACACATTAAAGGCTTTTATTTAATGCGCCTAGTAAAAGCTTGTTTTAAATGTCTACTAGGGTTTTGTGTTTTACGATTGTAACCGTATACTAAAAACCACCATCAACATTAAGTCCCCTGCTTAGCTCGGAACATATGCCTTGTTGCGGGGTAAGCATAGGATGGTGACAGGCAACGTAAATTATTGAAAAGATGGTTAGGAGAATCCGACTAACCTTTTCAGTGGTAGAGAGGACTTCGGCTTTCCATGTTGGTAGTCCTTTCTGCTGCAAAGGGGGTAAGGTCCTGGAGGGCGGAGCAGGTGGATGGATTGGACCACGGTAATGGCGTGGTGGAGTACGCATGAGCGACTAGGCATGATGGGGGCCGTAGTGATGGAGCCAGGTTTTTTCCTGGGTCGTGGTGAAGTGAGGCGCGGTTTCAACTTGTGGCAAGGAGAGGCGTGGTCTGGCACGGTGCCGCTTTAGCAGGGGGCCACGGCAATGGTGTGGGCGATCTTGGGCGCGGGACCGGTTTTTATCTTTTTCCTTCTTGGCTCAAAATAGGAAATCCTCTTCTTTTTTTTATTTTTTTTTATTCATTCTTCCCAGCCGCGCGACAATAGTAAAGAGGAGAGGACGAGCAAATCCTATGTATGTCTTCAAACACTTTTCTTTTTATTTTCTTTATTTTCTCTTTTTTTTTATTGGTGTAAACCCCAGGTGTAGGCGTACCTTTTCACGACTCTGTAGAAATATTAGCATGAATCCTAGGTATTTTTTTGTCCTGGATTGGCGTGGCACATAGGCACGAGTACCATAGTAATGTTTACCGCCATTGCAAGGTAGGTACGTAATAGAAATGGCCTTGTCTTCTCACGAAACCGTAGCTTTTTAGGGGTTACTCCTCATTTTGGTGTGGCCGTGTGTACAGTTTCCCTGGTGGGTAATTCCTCCTCGGTGGGACAAGAATTCTATGTCATAGGGTACGGTCTTGAAACAAATTGGCTTGCATTTTGGGTGAAAATAAACTTTGTGCAGCTTCTGTAATAACGTCCCTTTGCATTGCTCCATTGTAGTTGTTTGATGAAAATCTTCGTCATACTGTCACTTGGGGAGAGTTCCGCGAAACATGTTGGTAACTCCAAGCCGAACGTGGTTGATGAATTTTTCACGATAATCTCCGCTAGGAGGAGTCACCTTAAGCATGTGCCGCTACTTCTTACCGGCCTGGAGAGTGAGGGAGGGGATCGTTCGGTTCCTCCCGAAAATGTGATATGGTTTTTTCTTCATATGGGAGAGTATTCTTCTTCTTTTATCGATTTTAGGGCCCTAGTGAGTCCATTACGTTCCTTCGAGAAATGGATGCGATTTATGATGATCCAAGAGCATGTAAGAACTAATTTGGCCAAGGCGCAGATCATTGATGCTGTTGCGGCTTCCGCGGTGCTTCAGATTAGGAAAGATATTCCAGGTTTGGTCACTTTTGTTTCCAGATGGTGTCCGGACACCCATACGGCCATATGTAGATGAGGTGAAATGACTATTTCCTTGGAAAGCATGGATGTACTGCTAAATCTTCCAGTAGTTGCAAACCTTGACGTTAAGTTGTCCGCAGACGAAGAGGAGCTTCATGACGCCTTGGTTGCGAAATCAAAAGGATTTATTCGGAAGGAAAATGAGACAAAGTTCTTCTATGACTGGTGGGTGTCTCAGTGGTTTCCTGACGTGTTAGATTCGAACCAGAAGAACATCACACTTCATATTGCGGCTTTCTTGTCTCTTTGGATGACCAGAGATATTTTTGATGACGGCTAGGGGAAGAAAGAGATAAGACATGGACTCATTTAGTTTTCCATAAGATTGACAAAAGGTGTCGTTCTCCCCCTCGGTGGTTTATTTCTTGGTTCTCTGTATGCACACCTGGACCAGCTGGTTTCATACATGCACGCCTCGAACGGTCATACGAAAGTGGATTCGTATGTTCATGCCGCCTTTCTCCAGGCATGGTTGTGGGAGCATTTCGAGCAGTATGCCCAGAAACCGTTGGTTGTACTTCCCAAGTCTTGGGGTGGCTCGAGGATACCGCGCTGGTTGAACAGGCGTCCCAAGACTGGTTCGAACCTGGTCGGACCTCTTGATAGCTTGCATGCAGTTAATGTTCGTCCATGGGCTCCAGTGTATGGGTTCATAACTCAGGTTAGTACCTTTGCTCCTGCTCCAAACATGTCTTTGACTTCTGATAAAGAGGACCTAAGTGTCGGAGAGATAGTGTTCATGCAGAGCTGTGCGCCTGGTCACATGCCCTATTTTTTCCGAGGGTCCTGCAAAGCAACCTCTTACAACATCGATAGAGCGGCTCGTCATATGGGTTTTGATCAGGGGGTCCCGCTTGTTCGTCAGCTGGTCGTTCCGGAAGTTCTATTGTCGACTGTGCTTGATGCTGATGCTCTTGCGTCAGGTAAAAGTCTCCCTTTCCTGCTCGCGGAAAGGAATCCATCAACAACCTCCAAATATAATGCATTCTGGCAGAGTGAATTCCTCATCATCCAGGGATTTATGAAAGCCGTAGTGGAGATCACTCGTGGTAGGCCCTCTGCCGAGATTTTAGGAAAACATCCGTTGTTGAGAGATACTTATTTAACCCAATGGAAACCCGTCGGTCTAGTCGTAGACAGTCCCCAAGCGAAGGAGCGAAGGTCTAAGAATCGTGCTGGTGGTTTTCAGTCGGGTTGGGAGGCTCTCCCGACTTTTATCTCTTCCAATATGCGAGTACGTATAAATTTTCTTCTTGACTTAGTCGAATTGCATATGTCCCTGTCCCATTCTTGAGTGTATGTCCTTGATCCTTGCATATGGTCTCATCAGTGTGAACGCCTTTGATATACTTGCACATAGTCAGAAAACGATGCATTTTGAGACAAAAGGTAGCGATGCTGAGCCTACTCATGCCGAAGAGGAATCCGAGAAGGATGAAAGTTCAGAGTCCGGAGATGGCGGGAGTAGTTCTTTCGATAGCAGTGATGAATATTCTTCTAGTCAGTCCGAAACCAAATCGGTGAGTCCCCTCCATATATATATATATATATATATATATATATTTTCTTCAGTAGGACTAAAATATTATTTTTTTTAAAGGAGGGGACCGTATCCACAGTTCCAATTGCTGAAACCGTGCCAGCTAGTGGCTTGGTTATGGAGATCCATCATCCCGGGGGTGCCGCCGTGACTCATATGGAGGAAAGAACTTCGGGGGGTGAGATTGTAGTTAGGGATCCCCCACCGGTTGATGATCCAGTTGCAGGCGCCATCTTTGATCCTCCATGCTTGGTCCCTTTCCCAGGCCATGTGCTAATCGGAGGCTTCAGCGTCCTAGCTAGATATGCGACGTTATACACCAAGATCTGGGAGAGCTATGGTCATATCTCCACGACTAAGAAGATCACTAGTCGACATGCATTGGTCAAGCGTGTGGAGGAGGCCTTGTCTTCGATTGATGAGATGTGCAACGTGACTGGTCATACATTTTCTGTGGATGTAAGCTCGAGTTGGAAGTTCCATCGTGATATGTGCATGGGCTTCGAATTCAACATTCCTTGGTTTGTTGAAGGTCTCTCTGATGTTGAAAGGTTGCTGGGCAAAACAGTCGAAGGTCCATCCGCGGACATGGTGGAGAAGTAGGAAGCAGAATTCAAGAAATTATGCCGGAAATTGAAATTGAAAAGGGCGGCTCTCCAGAGCACAAAGGAGGCCTTCGCCAAGAGGAGCAAGCCGATGTTGGAAAACTTTCCTTGAATGTCTATCTTCTGGACCTCTTACCTTTAGGTTTTTATTTTTTTGAAAGGAAAAAGAGACGTTGGGCATGCGGTTTTGACAATTTTGATTATATATTTTTTGGATAAATGTTTAGAATTGAAATGGCTATGAATGAAAGTGACGTACACATCCCAAGTAGGCCCTGGAACCGTGTGTTGGTAGATGACATGGGATCAAACATGGTTATAGGATTTATCAAAACTTGAAAGAGAAGACCACGTATTTTTTCAGAATAAGACTTACTCGGTTTCTCAGGTCTTCTGATGAAAATAAACTTTTCGGGCGTAGGACCAAGTTTTTAGAAAAACATGTCTAAGGTAAGTCCCTAGTGTTCCGAATCGTTGCTGAGTTGTCTAATGACTGAGCCATCAATCCTTGTGCGGACCGTTTTACTTCTAACCCCTGGGGAGTCCCCAGCCATACCTTGTCGTGTCGTGATTGAAAATCGAGTCATCAAATGACTGAGCCGAAGTGAATCACCATCCTCTACCATTTTGATGTCTGGGTTGAAGAACGAGGTCGACAGTTGACAATTGACCTTGTAACCGATAGATCAATCCTCCCACTGTGGTTGCCAATTATTTATAGGTGAAAATAGCTTCTGCTAATTTTGGTAATTGCAGGTGTGAAGGTGAAAAACTGTTTAAACCCTAAACAAATATGCTGCAAGGGAGTACTTTTAAGTTCGAGAGATCAATCTGTACAAGTCCGGCCTAAACCAAGAAATGGCCGTTCCAGACTTGCTTCGGTCACAAAGAGGAGGAGAATGGGTTAGTTTTGGGGAGGGAAGAAAGGAGAGTGTGAGACCAGAGGAGTTGATTCTGGAAGAGAAATTGGGTTTATATAACTTGTTTTCATAAGAATAGGAGAGCTCACGAGGAGAGCTAGCAAGTAAGTATTATGAGTATTGTTTTTGTCCGAATGAACTTGTTGTCAAATAGAAATAGGTAAAACCTATTTATTAAAGTTGTAGTAGAAACGTACCCTGGTCTCATTAAGGAGTGAGGAGTAAATGGGAGGAGGTGGTAACCGTATGCATGGAATTTATTATTCCATAAAGTGGTTAACGCATGAAATTTATTTTCATGAAACTGCTAACGTTATGGAAATAAGGTTGTTAACTCACGGATTTATGTCCCATGAACGTTTTCCCACATAACTCCTGTATTTACAAGGCGCCTCACTCTTATGACACTTCCTTATGAGGGGCGTCATGTACGACGCACGTTGTAGACCACCAAACCAATACCTAAAAAAGATCCCCCAGTTTGTGTTGATGACTCGAATGTTCTTGGAGAATATGTAATACATTGTTGTGGCTTGGAAAGTCGAGTTCGTGGAACTTGCTAGCCTGGTGACCTTCGATGGTCGAGATTTTGTATCTTGAGAGGTGCGTTGTGATGTAGTTTTACAAGTGGTAAGAAAGGGTTTGATTCTCGGACTTGGGGTGTTGTTGATTTTAGAATTAAAATAATAACAAAGAAATATATATGAAGATTGTCACAATAACGAGAGACTGGGACTCAAAAGACTTAACCTAAGTATAACCCATCAATTGAAATCACAACAATTCAATAAAAACCATAAAACAATTAATAATCAATGCAAAAAGTCATAAAAAAATTAAATATAATTACCACACGCATGAAATACGGCTTCCTCCATCATCCCAGTGTTGGGGATTAGCTCCTCATATTATTCACGTGCTCAAAATAGTTGCTCATAGCTCAAATAGGTGAAAAACAAGAGAAAACTAATAAGGCAGGTAGTTTGCAACGCTGTAGTGGCGTTACAAACAGCTGTTACAACGGGCGTTGAACTGCTACAGAGAAAGATGTATTAAACAACGATACTTATTTTTTGCTGCTAAAGTAAGACTGCATCTGCAAGTCTGTTCTTCGTGTTCTTGAGAACGACACTTCTGAAGCGTCAGTTCTTTGTCTTCTTCACCTGCTGCTGTTATCTTCTCTGCAGCTTCGTTCCAAAGCCTCTGCAACCTCCCCAAACTCCCGATAAACTTTTATGGAACTCTCCCATGCCTTTATATAGCCAACAGTTGTAAGAAATCACGATTAAACTTCCCCAAAATATCTTCATTTCTCTTCACGGCAAAGTTGCGGCAATTTCTTGTTTTAGAATTTATACGCGTTTCTGAGCTTTCCTTTTGATTATAAACTCTTCCTTAGATAGATACAAATTCTTGGGAAGGTTTGTGGCACTTTAATCTCTCTCAAATTTCCTAAAACAGGTCACACACGTGACTTTCCCTTTTTTGTTGTTGTGATAAAAATCCGTCGATTGAGCCAAGTTTTATCGATTTCAATACCCATATTAGATTCCTAGACCCATGAGGAGTCTACAATATGAAAATAATAGGTTTAGTCGACCTCCAACTCCTCCAAATCACGCCAACAAAAACTTCCCGTGAATATCCTTTACGTTTTTAGTTTCCCGCCAAAACAGAATTTGAACGTGAAGGGGAAAGGTAACCCCTTATCCAGTCGTCGCCCCTTAGCCAAATCTGGTGTCCCTTTAGCACTTTCCTTTGGAGATGTCTTTAGCAACTTTTCGAGCCAATTTCTGCACGCATGTTTATTTCGCCAAAAACACCTACAAAGACATAAAATACCAAAATAAGTGCAAAATCGAGTACTAACATTACAAAGAATTGAGACTAATATAGACACATAAATGCATCTATCAAATACCCCCAAACTTATTATTTGCTAGTCCCGAGAAAATCAAATCAACAAAATAAAATCCTAAGTCACTGTCGCAGGCATCGTCGATTGCATTTAACGTATGCAATAAGCCTTTAAACCCCTAGGTGGCCCTAGTGGCCGAGTTATAGTCTCGGGAGGGCTTACTAGAGATATACCCACAAAACCTTTGCTCTAGAACCTAGCTATCTATGCATAACCTTGGAAGGCACTAAATAATCTCCTTGGTTGGCATACTTATTGACTACATGAGGAAGTACCCTGATGCGAAATTCCAATTGTTGTACACGAGACTAAAATTCATATATAAGTGACATAGCTCTACTCAGATAGTTGCACTATGGACATCAATATCCTGAGTCAAAAAATCACATGGAAAGATTAAGAGATGGATATAGAAAACATAGATGGTTTTGATGTGACTAAGTGAACGATGTTTCTCATATCTGTCTGAAGGCCACTGCCAAAATGAACCTATCCTAATGGACTGAGATACTGGTCTGACTAATATCAACTCAACTGGCATATACAAGGGAACCAGCGGTCGATATTATTCATTGAACAATAATAAAATTTTCATTCTTTTTTTTTTTTTTTTTTTTTAACTGCATGATTTGATCTTTTGGATCTAAGCGCATGCTTCTTGTCAGCAGATTACATGATAGTTCCCATGGATCCTGCGTTCCACGCTTGTTTAGGCGACGGAGACAGGGAGATCACACACATATTGCTATTCCCAAGTGTTAATTTTCTTTTTATTCCGTTTGGTCTAATTGGCCTGGTCTTTATTATTTTTTATTATTTTTTTTAGTAACTCAATCACTCTATTTCACCCTAGCAGTGGTTACAACTTGAATCGTGAGCCCTACCTAATCACTTAGAGAAACATAGTTTAAAAACAAAATAAAAACAGAAGTGAAAAGGACTCACCGAGATATGGTGAAACTACCATGTTATTTCTAACACCTGAGCTCTGTGCTTTTATGAATAGACTCTTTAGATGTTTCCATCTAATCAGATTGGTTCCTCAACTCCTACAACCAAAATGCTTCCATCCACTTAGATGAGTTAGTGCCATCCTTAATAAACATAAATTTCTAGGCTCTGGAGTTTATTAATTGCAACTAAAAAGTTTCTCCCATACCCCAAAACTTAAATCCAACATTGTCCTCATTGTTCTAAAGATAAAATTAAAAGCATGAACAAGGAGAAATGGTTACCATTTGAAGAAAAAGAGATAAGGAAAGATATTACCGTGTCGCATGAATATTGGGTTACCTCCCAAGAAGTGCTAAGTTTAACGTCTTCATCCATACATATTAGAGAATTAATCACCTCGAATCATATAGTAATAGCCGGAACAACTGTGGATCAACAAAACACTACAAGAAAAGTCGCTTTTTGTGGCAAAATATTGTGTCGCGAAAACCATTTTATTCGTTGCAAAAAGAATTCAGTGGCGCAAAAAATTTCATCACCTATAGTGTTTCGTTGAAAGTGTTTTGTGACGTCCTTAAGAAATCATCACTGAATTTGTTTAATTAGCGACGTAAGTCTTTTTGCCACCAAAACTATCTTTTCGTGAGCAAATAAAATTGACGTTGTTCACTAATTTTTTGATGAAGAATTTTGTCACTCTAGGTATTTTTTGTGAGGAAAATATTTTATCACTTAAAATAGCTTTAGCCGCGAAATTTGTTCGTCTCGAAATATACTTATAGTGAAGAAACGAGATCATCACATAAATAGTTTTAGCCGCAAAATATAGTTATAGTGAAGAAACAAATTCGTCACCTAAATAGTTTTAGCCACGAAATTTTTTCATCTCTAAAAAAATAATGGTTTAGCAGCGGAATAACTTTCGTCTCAAAATAAAAAATCAATAACATAATTTAGTCGTCTCTAAAAGTATGGATAATGACCAATTAGGATTGTCTCTGTATGGTTATTTCAATAACGAATATCATCGTCTCCAAAACAATTTTACAGACAAAGTCATTCGTCTCAAAAATTATTTGAGACGCAACACTGCCTTCACCATAACTATTTTCTCATCATACCAAACTCGTCGCCTTTTTTTCTTCGGTGACTAGCCTAGATTTATTATTACACAAAAAATAAATATAAACAAAATTTAAATAAATAATATAAGTTAATAAAAAATAATTACCCATTAAAATAAATTAGACCGACCATGCTCTGGTCAAGCTAGTATTAAATGAAAACGATAAGGTTACAAAACTTGCTAACAAACTTATAAGCACATAACGATAAAGACTTTGAAAAAAATAAATTACAATCTACTATTACAGGAGTGGTAGAACCCTTAGCACTAGACTGAGAACCATTGACAAATAGCTTCATTCCCCTTTGAAGTAAACTTGGATTAGTTCCTGCTCTCTATCCCACATGATTGTTGCAAGAAGAACTTTTAGCCAGCATGTTAATCATTAAAAACCCTTAAAACAAACCCACAAAATCAATGGCAAAACCTGCTAAATGTTACTTATGGACTGGTAATATAAGAGAATCCCCTTTGGAGATTTTCATCGAACGGTACATGGCATGATGCGTGTTGCCAGTGATGAACTTGTTTTGTTCTTCTAACCATTGTCTCGTCTCCTTCTCTGCATCAATTCAACACACCAATAATCCACTTTCCAGCCCTATAGTGGCCACAAACAATAAACGGAAAAAAATGGCACTTGATGCCTTGATGGTTGTATTAACTGCAGCAAGCTCATCCCCATAGAAGCCAACAACACCTCTCTTTCTACGGCAATAAGTAGAATCTAAACTAAATCCACAAAACAAAAATCCATTCTAACCACCATTATGTTCCCTGTCTCGAATTCCACCAGACCAATCTACGACCATTTTCTATCGCAGAATCAATGAACACCAATATCAATGGCAGAACCAGGATTGAAGAATGGGGGTGGCTTGGAAAAAAAAAATGCACTTGTAAAAAAAAAAATTGCGATGCAAGACAAATAAGAAGATTACCTATTAAAAGAACATCGGGAGTCCTAATAGCATAATTGTATATCATGTCCCTTTTTGATAATTTTTTCCAGGTGATATGGGCAGTAAACTTCTCAATGTGTTTCCTGATGGGCCAAGACATTATTAGCAACCCAAAGAACAAGCACTACTAGAAGTATCAGTAAGGAATGCATATAGATTAGCAAAATCACAGGGAAGCCCCAAAACAACAAAGTAGATTTTCTGTTCTAGCAACCAATCAAGTCAACAGTTTATGAATAGCATTCGTTCAAAAAAATAAAAAGAGTTTATGGAAGGAACGCTGTTAAGTGAACCTTTTTTGTGCGTCAGACTACTAGTGTTCGTACATGACCGTATTACAGTTCATTTTAAACATCTAGGGGCTCATTTTGTCTATACTGAGTGCATTTTTCAATTCTAACCGCAAATTCTTTAATAACACGATTTTGTATACAGTGTAAGATTTCTCTTCGGCACCAACTGCCAATAACTAAACCGGACACAGAATATATAACGATTATAGGTTAATTTGTGATAGTGAACTACTGACTCTACTGTTCTTGCATGTTGTGGGGGTTTGGCTCCTATGCTGGTATGCTCGATACACTACAGTTATATGTATACATATATTTGGGAGATGCAACAAGGATGACTGAAACATAATACAGAAACCAGATCACTCTTTCAATTTAAATAAGAATTTGAAATCAAGAAAAGTGCAAAGAAAGGACACATGATCGCAAACAGAAGCACACATAAAACAAAAGAAAGATAGCTCTAAAATGAACCATATCACTTGCTCCATACCTTTTACAGACGCAAAGAGAACCATATCACTTGATCCGTAGTTTTTTAGCAAAACCTTCAAAGCTTCAAATGAACAAAAGCTCATGTTTATTTGCATATTCATCCTTCCACTAGTGAAGATAAATATTCCTTCACTTCCACAACAAGACCATAACCCATCAGTGAAATTTAACAAACCCGAAAGCGTCATGGACTCCCTCCATCACTAGAATTTAACCGCTGCCGGCTGCTTTAGTAATTTCTGTTTCATTGGAGATTGAGATTTTCTTCCTAGGTTTCTCCTGTTGGTGATATTGATGGAACAATCTATGTCTTCAATCCCAATAACAGATGTCGATGTCGTCTTCACTAGTAATGTGCAGAGATCTGACTCAGATGAGTAATTTTGTCAAACACTATGAGTGCATTCAATGGAAAACATCACTAATGAACCATTACCACATCTACTGAGTTACGATGGAATTAATCGAAGAAAAGAACAACTTTTCTCATCCATATTGCATACTCCTTTTAAGAACCTCTCAACAAAATTCCTTACCCTGGCTTGACTCTATGTGTAGCTGGGTTTGACAAAATTAAGCTATCATTTACTACCTTCGAATTTAATTATTTTTTTTGATTGACCCCTGATTCAGCCAGGGGAAGCCTGTGCATACATCCTCCCCTGACAATATATTTTCTTAGATTTTCAGATTCAAGAACTTGCCTAAAACATCTCCAATTTTGAGCCACTTCTCTGCCGAATATAAATCCAATTTTCTTCTTCTGTTAAAAAAAAAAAATCACCATCATCATACGTCAACAAACTACCGTAGGCTTATACAAAGAAAAAGGTTTACAAAGAAAAGGGTTTACCAAAAGAATCCATATGAAAAAATCGATTTTGTGATTTGTGAAGAAGAAAAGGAACCCAATTTTAACACAGAGGTTAAGGCTTCTTCTTCCTTATGAATCTACATAAGGAAACAATAATAAATATAGAAATCTATAGAAATTTTTAGGAGAGGTGAAGAGCAATAGAGAGAGATTAACTAACCCTGGATGTCACTAGAATATGAAAAACAACATCTTCTTGTTAAATCAGTTCTTCGATTTTTCCTTTGTTGATAGCTTTTTCGGTGGATATTCTTCGTAATCTAGTGTGGTTGATAGGGTTTACAGATTTTGATTAATTCGAAGGTTTAGATTATCACCAAAAAAGATTTTATGTCAATTTCTTAGCATCATCACAATAGAATTAAATGGTGACGAAAATTATAATCACAAAAAATTTATTAGTGATTAGACATTATTAAAGTCTCTAAATGAGGTCACTAAAAACTTATGAGTGACGAAACCCGAGTCTCGTCGCGGAAAACCCAACAACAGTGACAAAAATTATTTTGGTCACAATAACTAAGCTTCAGCAATGAAATATTGTTTGCCGCAAAAACGATCGTCACCAAAGCCATGTTTTCTTGTAGTGAAACAAAATAAAACTGCCACAATTATAAGACAAATGCATCGGATTAGATAAATAAGCAGATATAGCACAACATGATTTAAAAATTCTTCCAAGACAACAGGATTTATCTGTGGCGCCCACTTGGGATTCATATGGGTGTCTTGATAAATATATTTATCCGAACAACAGTTCTCTAATAGTTGGATTTCCTTTTGGACAGTATCAGGAGGATCAGGTTGTGGAGTCGGAAGCGACTCAAGTAATACCTCAGGTATACTAGGCTCGAATCCCAAGTTAGGGACTTCCAATGGGGATTCTTTACCATCACTACCCCCAAACTCAGGGTAATCAGTATATTCAGAAAGACCTCTAATTATTGCTTGAATTTCTGGATCCTCGGAGTCTTTAAAATACTCAAGAGATTCTTCTAGATCACTACTCCCAAACTTAGGGTTAACATTACTCTCCGTAAGGCCTAGCACTATGTCTTGAATTTCAGGGTCTGTAGAGTCTTTAAAGTACTCGATATCTTCTTGTAGTTCAACATTTTGGTCACCTATCTGACGTAAGAAAATCTCATCAAATTCATCCAAAGAATCATCCATTAAGGTGTCTTCCCAATTATCATGAACTATATCCTGAACTAAGGTGCTAATCATATTCACTTCCTCTAATTCATCAGAAGGTTGTCTAGTAACATTAAAGACATTTAGTTCAGTGGTCATATTACCAAAGGATATATTCATAAGCCCGGTCCTACAGTTGATGATAGCATTAGATGTGGCTAAAAATGGGTGACCTAAAATCACCGGTATTTGAGCATTAGGATCCTGAATAGGTTGAGTCTCTAAAACAATAAAATCCACTAGATAAATAAATTTATCAACCTCAATCAGTACATCCTCTATGACACCACGAGGTACTTTGACAGACCTATCGGCTAACTATAAGGTCATTTTAGTCGGTTTTAACTCACCAAGACCTAGCTGGGTGTACACATGGTACGGGAGTAAGTTAACACTAGCTCCTAAGTCAAGTAATGCTTTATCAACCAGGTCATTACCAATCGTACAAGATATGGTGGGGCATCTATGGTGTTTATACTTAGGGGTTGTTTGGTTCAGAATAATTGAACTTACCTGACCAGCTAAAAAGGCTTTCTTATGGACATTCAGCTTAAGCTTTCGAGTACAAAGATCCTTAAGAAACTTGGAATACGCAGGCACTTTCCTAATTGCTTCTAGTAAAGGAATGTTAATGTTTACCTGCTTAAATATTTCCATTATTTCGTTGAAAGTCGACTCTCTCTTAGTTGGAATTAAAAACTGTGGATATGGGGCTCTAGGCATAAAATGAGACCTATCGGGAACCGTGTTGGTATCACTAGAGATTTTATCAGTCTCTTCAGCTAGTGGCTCCTTCTGGGGCTCATCTTGCGAACTAGGATTGGAACTAGAAGGTGGATCTACAATATGTCCACTATTAGGCATGACTACCTTATTGTCTACCAATTTACCACTTCTAAGGGTTGTTACAGAGTTCACATGGTTGAACTCTTTCTCTCTAGAGGATACTTCATGAATTGCGCTAGTATTGGGTAGTGGTTGAGTGGGGGACTTTTTCTTTTCTCTTTCGCTCAAAAGTTTTGCAATCATATATACTAACCTGATTTTTAATCTCTAAAATATCCTGAGAGTTTTCATTTAAACCTTTCTCAACCTTTTCCTTAAACACTTCATTGTTATGAGATAAGATGGTAAAAGACTCTTCTAAGCTCATGATTTTTTTATCCGACAGGTTCTGATACTGATCTGGACCTAAATGGTTCTTAGTATACCCAAAACTTGGGAGATTCTGAAAACTACTAGACTGACCTTGACTCTTACCCTTATACCAAGAGAAATTCGGGTGGTTTCTCCAACCAGGGTTATAAGTATCTGAATATGGATCAAATCTCTGATGGTTTTCAAACCTAGAGTTGTTATAAAGAGCATTGGCTTGCTCTTCGTATCTATCATGGTGTGACCCTTGATTCATTTCTAAGGCTTCTATGTTCCTAAGAATATCTGACCCATAATCAGCTCTATCGATCCTATGGATAGGATTTCTAAGTATTTCTGGTTCTCTCATTAAAGCCCATTGCCTAGTTTTCTCAGCTAACTCGATGAACTCATCAAAACAATCATCTGGGTCTTGATGGGTAAATTCTCCACCACTAATTGTTTCTACCTGCATACGGGTTTCACTATCAAGGCCATCATATAAAATTTGGGCCATGTGGGCTTTTTCAAATTCGTGATGTGGACAATGGTATAACAATTCACTAAACCTTTCTATATAATCATGAAGTTTTTCACCTAATTTCTGCTTAAAGGTTTGTATAGACTACCGAACAGCTGCAGTCTTATGGTGTGGGTAGAATTTCTTAACAAATGCCTCTACAAGACCATCCAAGGTGGTAATTATTATAGAAGGAATAAAATGATACCACTCTTTGGCTTTCTCATAGAGAAAGAAGTGAAACAAACGTAACCTAAGCACATCTTTGGAGACATTCGGATAGTTCATTGTGTCACAAATCATTTCAAAGTCTCTTATGTGGGTATACGGGTTCTCATTCTCTAATCCCCTAAACTTACGAAGCATGCCAATAGTCTCAGGTCTAATAACAAACTAGACCGTAGAAGTTGGTAGAACTACACCTGGGTCACGTAATACTCTAGACGGGTTCAAACGATCCCTAAGGGTTTTTACTGGGACCTCATCATCATTTTCCTTCACCATTTCGGAAAAAATAGAAGTATTAAGGATATTTTCCTCACCGTGAGAAGAACGTCCAAAAATAGGACATTCTAGATTAATGTAGTCAAGATTCTTGTTTCCTAAAATATCACTTCTAGGTTTTTCACGCATAAACCGTCCTAGAGCGTCTCTCTTACGTTCTGGCATACAAGAATTCAACAAAATGTGCACATGCAAATGCTGGGCTAACTAATTTAGGTAAGCTTGGGTTACCTACAAAAAAATATACCCAAAGGTACCGGGCTGAGGTTTGTGGTGTTTCGGATGATAACGCCCAGAGGGTTCACCGTACTAAACCACGTGTTTTCCTAAAATCGGTGCCGGACGAAATGCAATTGGTGTGTGCTTGTGTTTTTTTTTTATAATAATAATAATAAAATACTAACAAAAATAAACAAACAACAAAAAGAAAATTAGAAGTCCAAAAATAAATAAATAAATAACTACCAAAAATAAAAGTCCTTAAAAATAAAATCTTCGGCTTTCTCCTTTTATGGCAAGTCCACTTTTCACCTTCCGTTTCAAGCAAAACCTACACAACAAAAAAGAAATACCAAAGACTTAAAATAGAACAAAAAATAATCTAAAATAAATAAATAATTATATACAAAACCTAAAAAAAAGAATGCAAAACCTAAACACAAGTCCGCGTCCACGGCGCCAAAAACTGATGTAGTTTTACAAGTGGTAAGAAAGGGTTTGATTCTCGGACTTGGGAAGTTGTTGCTTTTAGACTTAAAAATAAAAACAAAGAAATATATATGAATATTTTCACAATAACGAGATACTGGGACTCAGGATTCCACCAATAAATTCATTCATGCGATTCATATATTTATTCAAGATAATTATAGCTCAAATAAAATATTGACTATGTTTCTTAGCCAAGATAGATTTTTGAAAAGCAATGACTGTAAATCTAAAGCATGGGATATCAAAAGACTTAACCTAAGTATAACCCATCAATTGAAATCACAACCATTCAATAAAAACCATAAAACAATTAATAATCCATGCAAAAAGTCATAAAAGAATTAAATATAATTACCACATGCATGAAATACGGCTTCCTCCATCATCCTAGTGTTGGGGATTAGCTCCTCATATTATTCACGTGCTCAAAATAGTTGTTCATAGCTCAAATAGGTGAAAAACAGGAGAAAAATAATAAGGCAGGTAGTTTGCAACGCTGTAGTGGCGTTACAAACAGCTGTTACAACGGGTGCTGAACAACTACAGAGAAAAGATGTATTAAACAACGATACTTATTTTGTGCTGCTAAAGTAGACTGCCTATGCGAGTATGTTCTTCGTGTTCTTGAGAACGACACTTTTGAAGCGTCAGTTCTTCGTCTTCTTTACCTGCTGCTGCTATCTTCTCTGTAGCTTCGTTCCAAAGCCTCTGCAACCTCTAAAACCTCCCCAAACTCCCGATAAACTTTTATGGAACTCTCCCCTGCCTTTATATATCCAAAAGTAGTAACAAATCACAATTAAATCTCCCCAAAATCTCTTCACGGAAAAGTTGCGGAAATTTCTTGTTTTAGAATTTATACGCATTTCTGAGCTTTCCTTTTGATTCTAAACTCTTCCTTAGATACATACAAATCCTTGGGAAGGTTTGTGGAACTTTAATCTCTCTCAAATTTCCTAAAACAGGTCACACACGTGACTTTACCTTTTTTGTTGTTGTGATAAAAATCCGTCGATTGAGCCCAGTTTAATCGATTTCAATACCAATATTAGATTCCTAGACCCATGAGGAGTCTATAATATGAAAATCATAGGTTTAGTCGACCTCAAACTCCTCCAAATCACGCCCACCAAAACTGCCCGTGAATATGCTTTACGTTTTTAGTTTCCCGCCAAAACAGAATTTAAACGTGAAGGGGAAAGGTTACCCCTTATCCAGTGGTCGCCCCTTAGCCAAATCTGGTGTCCCTTTAGCACTTGTCCTTTGGAGATGCCTTTAGCAACTTTTCGATCCAATTTCTGCACACATGTTTATTTCTCCAAAAACACCTACAAAGACATAGAATACCAAAATAAGTGCAAAATCGAGTACTAACATTACAAAGAATTGAGACTAATATGGACACATAAATGCGTCTATCACGTTGCGCGCCTTAGTTTCGGTAGTGAGGGCCATCGTGGTGGCGCGACCAGGTTGGCATGCCGTCGGCATGGCATGGTTTGGCGTGGCCAAACTTAGGTTTTGGACCCAAACATCATGAGGTGACTTTAGATGGCCAGGATTCACTCCGTTTGAAGGTTGGCCATTGATGGTCGTATGCCTTTTGTTTTGGTAGTCGCGTAGGGAAGGTGAGACCAAGGTGTTGTTTGGACTTGGCGCGTGAGGCCAATGGTCTGCCATAGACGTATGGCATGGCTGAGGCCAAGGCAAGGGGCGCATGGCTTGGCATAGTGTGACTATCATAGATGGGGCCAACGCATGGGTGATTGGATTGGTGCGGCTAGCTTGGCTAGGTGCGGTTTGGCTTGGCGCGTGGGGCCAAGGGTAGCCGTGGGCGCATGGCGTGACTATCTTAGGCTAGGTGAGTTCTCAAGCTAAGATTTTTGGGCCAAAGTGATGAGGGGACTTTAGGCGGCCATGATTTGCTCCTGGGATTAAATAGTAGCCATTGATGCGCGCCTTTGTTTTAGAAACCCTAATGAGCGCCCTTCACTAGAATCGTTGTATAATTCTAGTATAGACTCGAAGTTTGACGGTCCGCCCCTCAAATAAACCGGAAAAGAATTTACTATCCCCTTACACGAGCATATGTAGGTTTTGAACTTGCTCGGGAGGGGAAAACATCCCGAGAGGAAAACTCAAGAAGAATTCAAGAGGGATGGAGGCATGTCCAGGCTATCATGGAATTCCTTGGCGCAACTAGGTTGGCATGGCATTCCTTGGCGTGGTTTGGCACATGGGCCAAGGGTTTTCCATGGTCGCATGTCATAGCTAGCATTGGTTAGGCGTGTGACCAAGATAGGGTTTTTGGGCCAAAGTTATGAGGTGACTTTGGGAAGCCAGGATTTGCTCCTGGGATTGAAGGGAAACTGTTAATTGGTGCATGCCTTCTCTTTAGTAGCCGGGGGGAAAAATCCTGTAGGGTGGCCCCACATGAGGGCCATGGCGAGGCATGGCGTGACTGGATTTGTTAGGTGCGTGACCAAGC